>OY979695.1:38914068-39361431 GCA_963855945.1 Thereva nobilitata
TTTCTTTAGTATGAAAATTGCGGGAAGTTATCTGGTGGTGCCATGTCTCTTGACATGGTTATTAGTTTTGTGGCATGTTTTTGTGTTAACCCTCAAACCAGCATCCCCGCCTTTAGACGGGTCTTACGGAATGCGCTGTAACGGGATAATTTCAAATTTTTATATCGCTGAACTGTCTTGAACGACTCTCGTCTAATCCCTCTACACGTTCATAGTTATTTGAGCGCGATCGGACTCATAGTTTTACAGCTAGAATCATTTGAAGTCGAACAAATTGATGACTTTGTTGTCCAAATGACACAGTCGACTTCCTCCGAATTTTTGTCAGAAGCTATTAGTTTGAGCTAGAATATTAGCGATAACAGCGGTTTTACTCCTGAAGCCGAATCAACTCCTCCTTCTGAATCCACAGCTCCTTCGTCGTCGTTTGTTCCAAATAGCAGTGAGCCACCTCTGCCATCAAGAACTGAACCACCTCTTTCATCAATGACTGGACTAACTCTGCCATCACAAACTGAGCCTCCTCTGCCATCAAGAACTGAGCAGCCTCTGCCATCAAGAACTGAACCACCTCTTCCATCAACGACTGAACAATCGGTTGAGCCAGCTCCAGTGCCAGGTCCATCAAACGTTTTCAAACGACCAAAACGTCCTCGTTCACCGTTACCTGAGTATGAAGAAGGCGGTCCTGATTTCATTTGTGATGCTGGTGGTTTTAATGCGAATCCGATAGAAATCAACCAAAACTCAACCGAATTCAAAAACATACTTTGGCGAAAGAAGCATTTAGTACTCCATCGTAACCAGGTCGTTTTCCAAGGTGATCCCAAGTTACCAGAGAGCTTCAACGAATTGAAAACACCGTTCCAATGCTTTACCTATTTTTTCACAGATTCTTTATTGGAAACTATTGCCGAACAAACCAATTTGTATGCTCGACAAAATGATATTGGAACGAAATTTGTCACTTCTTCGGTGGAAATTAGGAAGTACCTTGGGATTCTCGTTTTTATGTCCATGTATCGGTACCCTAAAGTGGAAGATTATTGGGGTAAATATGCATTCGAAGCCATTAGATCAGCAATGCCATCGAAGCGGTTCTATCAAATACGTAAATACCTCCACTTCAACGACGCTACATCAATGCCAAAGAAGGGGGAAGAGAGCTACGATCCACTATTCAAAGTGCGACCAGTTGTTGACGCCTTGAACAACCGTTTCGATTCCGTTCCGAAACTGCCTCGCCTTTGCGTAGACGAGCAAATGTGCTCCACAAAAATGCGCTCAATATTTCGGCAGTATATGCCCAAGAAACCACACAAATGGGGTTTCAAGTTGTTTGTGCTCTGCGATTCTTCTGGATTTTCCTATAAATTCGAAGTTTATCATGGCGCTGGTGATAATGTCGTGCTGCCAAATGCTCCAAACTTGGGCGCAACATCCAATGTGGTTGTTAGATTATCGCAAACGATTCCCAACTTTCAAAACCACATTTTATACTTTGATAATTTTTACACATCTTTACCTCTTTTGGTATACCTGCGAGCTCGTGGTATTTATTCGTTAGGTACAATCCGACCGAATCGTATTCCGAATTGCAAACTTTCGACGGATAAGGATGTTGCAAAGAAGGAAAGAGGATATGCTGAAGAATATGTGGCAAATTTATATGGAGTTGAAATATCAACGGTTCTCTGGAAGGATACAAAATGCGTACGCCTTGCCTCGAGTTATG
The DNA here is from genome assembly GCA_963855945.1 of Thereva nobilitata. NCBI lineage: Eukaryota > Metazoa > Arthropoda > Insecta > Diptera > Therevidae > Thereva > Thereva nobilitata. Next base: position 38,915,804 of record OY979695.1, read on the forward strand.
CTGGTATTCAGAAATTTGTCACTGCTTCCGAAACTCAACCGGCAAAAGCTATTCGATTTGATCGCACCAAAAAAAAATTGTTTTCCATCGATTGCCCTAACATTATCACAGAATATAATCACCATATGGGCGGAGTGGATCTTATGGATGGTTTGTTGGGCAGATACCACATACGTATCAAAACACGTAAATGGACATTGCGTCTCTTTTATCATCTTTTGGATATGGCATTCGTAAATGCTTACATTTTACACAAGCGGATTCATGGACGTAAAATTATTGAACTCCCCGATTTTCGCTCTCAAGTAGCGGAAGTTTTGTGTCAGTTTCAAGCTGCTGGATATAAGAAACCTATTGGAAGGCCGTCTGTAGCTTCGGAATCACAGTCATCACCAAATTTACGAAAGGCCTACGCACCTCCAGCGGACATTCGTTTTGATAACATTGGCCATTGGCCAGATTATCTTGATCGAAGTGGAAAAAAAGTTTGCAAATATCCAAAGTGCAAATCGGAAACACAAGTTTTTTGCACTAAATGTAAAGTAAATCTCTGCCTTTCTTCAACAAAAAACTGTTTTCGACTATTCCATACTCCTTAAAATAATTTGTTCTTTATTTATTCATCAATTTCTATCCTTTTATACACTTGTTCCATAATAAATCTGAATTAAAAATAAAAAACCCCTTTTTTATTTTTCTCCATTTCTTGGCAAGGCGGCCTAAAGGCGGGGTACATGAATGTTCACCTGAAAGGTAAACCGTTTGTTTTTTTTTCATTTTTGACTTCAGAATCGGCTTTTTCATACCCTAAACACCTTAGAAATAATTTTCTCATCGCAAAACAAAATTGGCCGGTTTGAGGGTTAATCTTGCTTTGCAATCTAAACCAGGGGTCGGCAACCTCGTTTACTAGGAGGGCATATTTCAGAAATGCGAGAGTTCGGCGGGCATCATATGAAGAGCCGGAGAGAGGGTTAATATTTAAACGAGAAAATATTGATTCAACACAAATTTATTTCATAAATTTTTATTATATAAATTAAAATTTTAATTGGAAAAACATGATATTAAAATTGTTAATTAATGCAATATTTGACATTTATAATTCTGCGGCCAACTCGTTGTAATGTGGCACATTCACATTATGTTGAATTCTCAGTTCTCAGGCATTGGTCCAAATGAGTATCAGTGAGGCGTGATCGGTATTTTGATTTTAGGTATTTCATATCAAGAGAGTTCAATTTTTGAGCACATTTTCTCAACAATGGGAAGCTATTTTCATCGACTAAATTCCAGACTTTTTCTTCGTTATGATGCGATTTTAATTTAATGTCATTTTTTGTTTTTATAATTTCCAGTCCTCCTTATTGGAAATATCGAAATATCTTGTATTTTATCGGTCACATCGTCCTCTGTATGAAAATGGGCAAGATGCCTCCAGTTCATAGAATTCTTCAAATCTGGAATTACATTCTTCAAGTAAGGAATCAAAATGTTTGGCAAACTGATGAGTGCTAGTATTTCCATCGCAATAATTTACTATTACCATTTTTAAATTTGGGAAATGTGATAAATTATCTTCTTCCATGCGATTTGCAGAGCGCCAATTTAGATTTAAATGCATTTACCATGCTTATCATAAAAGCAATAATGATGAGTTCTACCCTGTAGTTCAAATTTAATTCCTTCACTTTTAATGTTAAATCAGTTAAAAACCCAAACTTTATTAACCAAGGCTTTGGTTCTAATTCTAAACAAATTTCATCCCTGGATGGGCGGGCACTTTAAAATTGCTTCGCCGACCCCTGATCTAAACCATCTTTTTAGTGCTGGGAAGAGCGGCACTTCTTGGTAAAACATATTCAAAACTGAGTTGATTCAAATCATACTGGTCAACACTTATTCGCTGTGTTGTCAATTTATCATTGTAACGAATTTTTGAATAACGATCGACAAATAATGGCCCCTATTGTGATTGTCGAGTCGATAGTCGATTCTAAAATGATGGCTGAATCGGTATTGCGAATGTCGATAATGCGAATAATTTGTCGATTTTATCGACATTTAAAGTCGATAACTATGTTTTTCCCGCCTGCTTATAATTCAAGTTGATTTTTTCAATTTCTGTCAATTTTTGTGAATTGTTTTGTGTAAATAAAGTAAATGAAAGGTAAAAATAAGCAAGTGATAATAAATAAAAAGCAGTTCGAGAGATTGGTGGACATAATGAAGGAGAACACAGACATTGCAAAAGCATATACAAAATCCGGAAAGGATTTCAGGCTGGAATTGAAGAGGCGATGGGAAAAAATTACGGAGGACCTTAAGTGCTTAGGCCCTCCAACAAGGAACGCCAATGGCTGGAATAAGGTATGACAGCATGAGCAAAAATTCGATTTAATTCATTCGCTCCTTTAATTAGGTTTGGACAGATTTCAAGTATAAAATTAAAAAGAAGGAAATGGAAAACAAAACTGAAATGAAGGCTACAGGTGGCGGGAGAAATATATTGCACTATTTTACACCTTTAGAGGAGGACGTTATCGATTTACTGAATATAGATTGTGCTGTGAGTCCACCGGGCCGTGAATTTGGAGTGATCTCAGATTCTGATGTCGTAATAAGCCCAAAACAGAGAAACGCTGTACGTGATGAAAATACTCCGCCTCAGGAAAATCTATCAAATATAAGGATTGAAGAGATCCAAACACCATTAACAAGAGATGACCTGGCAGATATGGCACCACCGTAAGTCAAAGAAATATGAAAACAAAACCTTTGTGGTGGATGTAATGCTTGTTTATTTAATCTAAATAAATGCATAAAATTGACAAATCCGTTGATATCATTTTCTTTTCGTAAATAAAAATAATTAAAAAAATGTTTTCCATAAATATTTCAAAATTGAAGGAATTCAGCTGATTCTATAAATGTCAACATTATAAAAATTCACAATAGCATCACTTAAACCCAGATTTTATATGGCAGTTCTGTTTGTTCAGGTCGATCCTCTTACGCAATAAAAAATCAAAATCGCCTCGACTAGAGATTGTCGAGTCGATTGCTACATAGTCGACTCGACAACCACAATAGGGGTGAATGTTTGAGACTAGGCGACTTTTTGAGAGCAAGAAATTGTGGTTATTCAAAATTAATGAGGTCTTATTCAGAAAGAAGCAAACTGCAAACATTTTTAGGACATGTCTCTAAAGAGTTGAGGTTATGTTATGGTGAAATGAATTTGGATTTTTTTAGAATCCCGCATTAAAATTCAGGTAAAAGAAACTTTAGAGATTTTTTAACTTTTCTGTAACAATTTTAAAGGTCCCTAAGCATAGACTTCTAAAAGACTCTAATGCTGTAATACTTCTTTGGAGGATTCTTTTTATTTTTTTTTCTTTTTTTTTCATTTTAAAATCCTTAAACCAATGCAAAGTAAGAAAAAGAAAAAAATGCTTGCTGTTCTCTTCAGGTAATCAGCTTTATTAGAGGAAAGCAAATTAAATAAAATTCGATCACAGGACTCGGGGCTTACGTTCTTCTGAGTTCATTCTTTTTAATACTCGGGGAAAAATACCTGAAGGATGGGAGAAGGATTCTGCACAAAATTAGAATCACTGCTAGGAACGCTCATATCCTCGACGTTATAACGCAATAAGCATACCAAGTAGATGGCAGACTTGGGTTACGAACCGTGTCAATGCCTCACAGAGAAAAGCCGGCATCAATTAATTACCGTCTCCTTTCGAGGCTGTTCAATGGTTGATAACTCTGCTTAGGCCGTTCTAATTATAGCGGCTTAATTATCTTTCGGGGGTTTGTCATTAAATATGACATTAATTACGGTCATAATTACGATAATGGATAAAAAGTTTCCTAAAATGTTATTCGCGCATAAAAACCAATTCGTCTAAAAGTTAAGAATAATTTTACTTTTTTTTGTTTCGCGTTAAAAAAAATAATGCCAAGTTTAATTGGACTAAATATATAATCCAGAATTGTGGCCATGGGAACAGGGTCTGTGTGAGAAACATTAACTCCCTAATTAGCAGAAATGAGTAATTATGTTCTGCCATTCAGGCTCATACATATATTTTTTTTGCAGATGCAAAAACAAAATTTAAATCTACCATTCATCCTGACGTGATCCTGATATCTAATGAATGCTGCGTCGGGCATAGAATTCGAATGGCGTCTTTTGATGTGAAATTTAATTAAGAGTGTGTGTAGAGCAAAAAGCATCTAGCATTCATTTGCAAACAGCTTAATGAAGCTAGAGAATAAATTTATCGTGTGCATGAAGCTTTTGTGCTTCATAACGAGCTATGACATTACATTAACGATATTGAGGATATTTTCATGCCTCCAGGAGATTCACAGAATGAATGTTGAAAAGAAAATATGCGAAATCTTTTGCAAATTTGGAGGTTTTCAATCCTTGGTTTGGATAAATTAAGGAAAAAGTTTGGATGCATTTTCTGCATTGCGCTAGAACTCGATCTCAGTAGCAGTTAAAGTCATTCATACCAAAAATATTATCTACACATTTTCTTCATTATCACTATCCTGGGCGCGCCTTGACTTGCCTCATCAAGAAATGTCTTCCATCTTTGTGGGTCTTATGTTTTATTGTTTCAGATTCAATTATGCGTAAAACATTTTCTATGTAATATTTGTATCTTTTCTTAGATTTGCTGTCGTCATACTTTTGGTGCTTAGAACAACAGAATTTTTGAGGTCGCTAGTTGAGGCATTCTCATTATATGTCCTATCAGGCCAGACTCGTTCTTTAGGAGGCACAGGTGGTGTCCTCCGCCCTTCCGATCCTCCATAGTGTGTAATTTAGGACGCAGTGTTAGGTAACCACTAGTGTTCTAACATTCTTTCTGTTGCGCTCAGGTATTCCAGGGCCAGTTTGGTGGTGCCCTAATAGGCTTATCAAGATTGATAACCCCAAACTAATTTAGAATTGATCTATATTGCTCTAATTGAGGCTTAGCTGTCAGATAAGAAAAAGATGTGCTTGTTAGCATATGCCCTCCTTCAATTTTCATAGATATATGCGAAAATACCATACTCCTCTGCTTAATAAACAGTAGCTAGAGCCCTATAGGGGTTGGGCGTTGAGCGGACCCCGTAAAAACACATCAGTTAAGAAACCAGAAGAAAAAGCCTCGGAACGGAAAGGATAACCGGCAACGACTACAGCAACAACACCTGGAAATGATTTTCGGAACATGGAACACGCGAAGTATGTACAGAACTGCAGCAGTTAAGTCACTATTAGATGAAGTGAGTAGATATAAAATAAAATTACTCGCGTTACAAGAGATCAGATAGATAGGAGACGGGGCAATGGACCTTGGTAACTACAGAATTTTCTACAGCTGCGGAAGGGAGCATCACTTAGGAGTAGGCTTCGTAATACACAAGTCGATTATAGATAATGTCATAGAGTTCAAGCCAATAAGTGAACGACGTTCAATACGACTCCGAACGAAATTCTTCACACTTTCAATCATAAACGCACATGCGGAGACGGAAGAGAAAACGGACACGACAAAGGACACTTTTTATTATAAGCTCGAACACGCGTATGACACGGCCCCTTCCAATGACATCAAAACGGTGATAGGAGACCTCAACGCCAAAATTGGAAGAGAGAACGCACAGACCGACCATTGGAAAGGAAAGTCTCCACGGAACATCCAACGATAACGGGCAACGTGTTATCGACATTGCAATGAACAAAAATCTGATCGTCAGCTCAACATATTTCCCAAAAAAAGACATCCACAAATACACCTGGCAATCTCCCAGCGAAAGATACTGAAACCAAATAGACCATATACCTATAGACAGAAGGGCAGCCTCCAGTATCCTCCAAGTAAGAACATGTAGAGGTGCCAATTGTGAATCGGACCACTTCCTAGGTAAAGCTAGATTCAGATGTCGGCTGTCCACTCGAGGAAAAATAAATAACAAACAAAAGAAATTTGATGTTCACCGAAGAACAGTCTGTATTGGAGAGATATCTGGCAACACTAGCAAAAGGATAGGTCCAAACATAAATAATTCAGACACGGTAGAGGGAAATGGATAAGACTGAAGACGACACTGACAGATGTCACAGAGCAGAGCCAGAGAATGGTACGAAGAGGAATGCAAAGCAGCTATAGAGGCCAGAAATAAAAATAGAAAAATATACATAGAGGGACCGACGAGGAGCAAGAAATTGAACTACGAGGAAACGAGGAGAACAGCGAAAAACATTTGTAGGAAGAAGAAAAGACAATTCCTCAACAACTACATCTTGAGGGCAGAGGAAAACTTTAGACAAAACAAAACACGGGAAGCATACAAGGAAGTAAACTTCTTCAAGAAAGGCTTCAAACCCTTCTCCGGTATGTACAGAACAAAAGAAGGCACTATAGTCACCGGCAGCGAAGATGTAAAGAAAATGTGGAAGGAATTTTTCAGCGAGCTGCTGAACGAAAATGAAAGCATCATACGTGTACCATAACCCCGTCTACAACATAACGATGACACCAGAGAAACAAATGAACCAACCATGGAAGAAGTACAAAGTGCCATAAGAGCCTTAAAAAACAACAAATCTCCAGTAATTGACAACATCCCAGCAGAGCTTTCAGCAGCTATACACGAACTACTATGCTGCATATGGAGGAATGAAAAAATGCCTGCAGAATGGGAGCAAAGCATTATCTGCCCAATACACAAGAAAGGGGACAAATTCAACTGTGCAAACTATAGAGGCATATCTCTTCTAAGCACGGTATACAAACTAATGATGATTATTAAAGCCAGACTGGAACTTTATGCAGAAGCCGCAATAAGTGAGTACCAAGCTGGAATCCGAAGAAATAGGTCCACAATGGACCAACTCTTTTCAATAAGGCAGGTCCTCCGAAATTGATGGGAATACAACATTGACGTGTATCAACTTTTCATCGATTTCAAACAAGCATACGACAGCATCGACAGGGACAAAATGTGTGCGACGATATTGGACCTAAACATTCCCCTAAAAATAGTTAAGTTAACAAAAATGACAATGGAAAACACAAGGTGTGCAATCAGAATACAAGGAGAATTGACGGAATCTTTCCCAGTCAAGCAAGGCCTAAAGCAGGGCGATGGGTTGGCACCCATGCTATTTAATCTCTGCCTAGAAGGAGTAATTCGCAAAGTAAACATTGATGCGAACGCAACCGTGCTTAGCAAATCAAAACAGTTGGCAGGATATGCCGATGACATAAACTGCCTTGCCAGATCACTGTCATACCTTAGAGAAATCTTCACAGAATTAGAAGATGAAGCTAAACATATAGGGCTGCAAATAAATGCAGACAATAGCTAGATTCTAATTCAGTCGAGGGTGGAAAGAAGAAGAAGAAACCACAACACTACCTGGGGAGAATATAACTTCAAGCGGGTAAACCAATTTTACTACCTGGGGTCCACAGTCAGCGTAGACAACGATGAGACGATAGACGTGCAAAGAAGAATAAACGCCGCAAATAGAACATACTTCTCACTACTGCCAATAATGAAATCCAGAAACATCCACAGAAAAACGAAAATAAGAATCTATAAAACGATCATACGCACAGTAGCTACGTATGGGTGTGAAGCATGGAGTTTCTCCCAAAAGTCCGCAGATAAGATGGATATATTTGAGAGGAAGGTTCTCCGAAGGATATACGGCCCAACCAATGAAGATAACGCATGGAGAATACGCTACAATCACGAATTGTACGATCTATACAAAGAGTGTAAACTTTCAACACATGCCAAGCTACTGCGCTTACGTTGGGCCGGCCATGTCCAAAGAATGAATGAATCAAGGATACCAAAAAAAGCCTTATATTTACTACCAGATGTCAAAAGACCAGTTGGCAAACCACGGTCAAGGTGGGAAGACAGTGTTAAGGCTGATGCAGCAAAACTCCTAAACATCAGAAACTGGAGGCAAGCTGCGCAACAGAGAAGACTGGAGGAAGAAGCTGATGGAGGCCAAGGCTCGAATTGGGCTGTAGAGTAGGGTGGGTCAAAAAACTTTTTTTTAAAATTATGGATTCTAATAGCGAAAATATGTTGTCATTTGGGACTGATAGGACGTGTTTCAAATATTATTGCAATCGAAATAGTATAACTGCCTCCGGATCAGGTTTTAAGTTTCGAAATTTTTAATAAATTAACGCATTTTTCATTTCAATGTACTGTGTTAATTCCTGTTAATTTTCGCAAAACACTTGAAGGAATTTATGGTTGGGTTAGTGTGATCGACTTGAGAACAAAAATTCACCACAAGTGAGAAAATAACACATTCTTCCGTGCGACCCCTTGCCTTAAAAATACGGTTTACTAGAAGTTTCGGAAGTGACGAATGAAAAAATGATGGATCGTGTAATTTATGATACACGCAAATGTATGTAAGTGTATGCGTGTTTTTAGGAAAACAATTAAAGGCAACATTTGGTTGTGTGCGTTAACTTAACTTGGAGCTAACTCTAATGCAAACACCGTTCAATTTAGGTTACGTTTCCAATGTGGAAGTGGAGCACAGCGAATTTAAGCTTCTTCTCGTGCTCTTTTGGATATTTCTCTCTCGCACAGTACAAGGCTTATTACAGGCAAAATGAAGTAAAAGTTCCCTCCAACTGTATTTGTACAGAATAGTATCAGCCGCTGTATCTGGTGAATGTCCTGAAGATTTAAGGCCCTTTTGCATCCCAAGCGCAAAGTGGAAACGCAAATTCGAGCGCCTATCTCACAGATATTTGTATGTTTTTCTCTTTGTTGCACGAACGAGGTTCCAGACAGAGAGAAAAGCATAAAAATTTCTGTGCGATAAAAGAGCTCCATTTGCGTTTTCACTTTGCGCTTGGGATGTAAAAGGCCTTTAGTTCATAAATCGCCTAGGAAATGTGTCATGCCATATGGCTCACGCGCGCTAACAGAATTCTTCGCCTCTACATTCCAACATCAGATCCATCTGATAAGCTTGTTAGTTTAGCAACTTATGTTGTCAAAGTATACGGTCCAACATGGTTTGACATTAAAAGCCACCCAAGTTGAAAAGATGGAGGAAGACATTTGTGGCAATTAATCTCGAGGTTTCGTTACTTATCAACAAGCTGATGGCTGTTATTGATCCGGTAATACAATGCAACAGTTACTTCGCCCATCCTACAAATCGACTCCTAGCAATGTTATCAGACTCTGAAAAGCATATAAGACAATTGGCTCTGCGCCGTATTCTAAAAGCAAGCAGTGAAAAAACTCAAAAGTTAAAGCTATTTCAGGTTCCAGACGTAAACCTGGATGCAAAAGTTTATTACGATCTTATTAACTGGCAACTAATGTTACAGAACCACCCACGGTATACAGAAACAAGGTAATGTAAAAGAGACTGACAGCTTAGTTGAAAAAAACCTACTTATACTTATTATAACTTTATTATTTAATAAAATATAGCCTGCCTAATAAATTAATTTCATTACATCTATCCTACAATAATTAATAAATAGTTAAAAGAGTTTTAAGAAATATGTATAGGTATAATATTCAAATTTTCAGAATTTCAAGGTCAATCCGGAGGCAGAAGGTAATATCCGATTGTCGTGAAATTTTCTGTATTAATTCCTATAACCCTGTGACACATTTTTATTGCTATTAGAAGTCAAAAGAAAAACTTTTTTTTTCTCCATATTAGAGTGACCCACCCTACTGTAGAGCCATCGAAGAAGAAGAAGAAGAGCGCCGAAGGTGAAAGGTTTCTAGATCTGGAGTTTTCACCTCAGATCGCGGCACCCATACCTCTGTCACCTTAGAGCCATCCGTGCATCATACCACCCACCCTGCGATACCATAGGAGGCTTTAACTTTGAGATTTCCAGAGTGGTTATTCTGTAACTATGAGAAAGTGAGAACGTGAAAAGTTTTTTCATTCTCATTCTCATCGGGTCTTCTCATTTTGAGTTCTCATTTTTGTCAGCAAAGCGATTCTAAAGGACATGGACATCACCAGATGGCAGGCACCATAACCAAATCGACCATGTTCTAGTTAACACTAGGCATGGAAGTAGCATACTGGATGTAAGGAGTTTCCGAGGAGCGAATGTAGACACCGATCATTACCTAGTTGTTGGGAAAATGAGGGCGAAAAAACTAGCGACAAGACATAGAACAAACAATGATAGACAAACAAAGTGGAACATAGAAAAATTAAAAAATGAAGAAACAAAACAACAGTATGAAAGAATGTTAACAGGAAAGCTAGAGGAAATAGCAAGGAGTCTGGAAATGGAAAATGATCTGAACGTGATGTGGAACTCCATAAAAGAAAAAATCACAGAGACAAATAACAGTGTATTAGGCACACAAAACCAAGAGAGAAGGAGGCACTGTTTTGATGATCAATGCAAGAGAAGCATTGAAATAAAAAACCAAGCAAGACAGGTGTACCTAGAAAGAATGACCAGAGGAAACCACGAGAAATATGTAGCACCACGAAGAGACACGAAAAAGTTATTAAGGAAGAAAAAACGTGACTACTTTAGAAATATAGAATAAGTGCGATTAAGCAAAGCTACACTAATAAAGACGCTAGGAGTTTCTACAAAGAAGTCAACATGATTAAGAAAGGATACAAACCCACCTGCACCATGGTAAGAAGAGAAGATGGTACTATAGCTAGTAGTATCGAAGACATACTCGAGGTGTGGGAGAAATACTTTAGAGACTTCTTCAAAGAGAACATAAACCTAACACAGGGAGAAGCAGACAACCGGAGTACAGATGACCCAGAAAACGATACGCCAGATCCTACAATAGAAGAAGTTGCAAATGCCATAGCGAAACTAAAAAATCATAAGGCTCCAGGTCCAGATGGCATACCCCCGGAAATCTTAAAAAATGGTGGGGAGAAGTTATGCCATTTCTTACATAGCCTCATCGTAAAACTATGGAGAAGTAGCAAGTTGCCAGAAGAATGGCTTTTAGGTACAATAGTCCCAGTCCATAAAAAAGGTGAATTGATGAACTGCAAAAACTACAGACCAATATCTTTGTTGAACACAGCTTACAAAGTGCTTTCACATATTTTATTTAATAGACTGAAACCACATTTGGAGGATAAAGTAGGCGATTACCAAGCAGGATTTAGAACAAATAGATCGACAACAGACCAGATTTTCATAATGAGACAAATACTTGAAAAATGCTGGGAAGAAAGCATTGATATTCATCTTCTTTTTGTTGACTATAGAAATGCTTACGACCTGCTTAATAAAAGAGAGTTGTGGAAGAAGATGAGTGAAATGGGTTTCCCGAAGAAATTAATATACCTATGCAGAATGACGACAAAAACTTGTAAAACACAAGTGAGAATACGAGGATGCAACTCGATCAACTTCCCTCAAGAATCGGGTCTGCGACAAGGAGATGCGATCTCACCAATACTTTTTAACATTGCTCTGGAAGCAATAATGAGGGAAACACAGCTTAATGGAGCAAATAGCATCTTCACAAGGAACATTCAGGTACTAGCTTTCGTAGATGACATAGTCATAATTGGACGCAAAGCGCAAGATGTAAAAGAAACCTTTTCCAAAATTGTCCAAAGTTCAGCAAAGTTCAATCTACGAGTAAATGACACAAAAACAAAGTATATGATCGTATCAAAACGAGGACAACGATTAGGGCGAAGTATCAGCCTTGATGATCATAGTGTGGAAATTGTAGAAAACTTGATCTATTTAGGGACAATGCTTACTGCAGAAAATAAGATAAAGGACGACATCCATAGACGCATCGTAGCCGCAAATAAAACCTATTTCGCACTAGTCCCGGTCCTAAAAACAAAGAAATTTCAAGACAGTGCAAGGGCAGTCTATATAAAACATTAATCCGCCCAGTTCTATGCTATGGGTCTGAGGCTTGGACATTGACCCAACAAACAGAAAATCAACTTAAAATCTTCGAAAGGAAGATCTTAAGAAGAATATTTGGTCCTGTAAGGGTTAACCAGAACGAATGGCGCATTAGGACAAACGAAGAACTTCAAGAAATGTATGACGAAATTAATATAGCTACATACATAAGACTGAATAGACTGCGATGGCTCGGACACGTTGTACGAGCTTCAAAAGATAGAATGCTAGCCAGGATTTTTAATGGTAGACCATCAGGAAGAAGAAGAGTAGGACGACCAAGAAATAGGTGGATAGATGACGTGCTAGCAGATATACGGAAATTTCGTATAACAAATTGGAGAGAGCTAGCAAGACGTAGAGATGACTGGAAGAGGAGACTTCGAGAGGCCCGAGTCCTGCAAGGACTGTAGCGCCATCCAAGAAGAAGAAGCGATTCTATAACCTAATGGTGTGGCCACACTACGCGGTCTTGGGTCGTACGCGCTTTTGCCTTTTTTTTTCATATGGAGTTTTATGGCTTTTTTACGACTTTTTTACGACTTTGTCCATGGTAAAGGCCGTGCGGCCAAACAACGCGGACAAAAGGCTGTGGTTAAAAAGGTACATTGTGCGTCCACACACTGTGAGCTTTTCAAAAGCGCGTACGCCGTTTCAAATGAGAATTGATTTTTTCTCACTCATGACTCAGAAAATTAAAAGATCACGCGCGCTTTTGGCTGGCCGTACGACCAAAAGCGCGTGGATTCTAAGTCCGCGTAGTGAGGACGGGCCTTAAGTGAGATATTCCAGTGAGAAGTGAGCTGAATGTAGTTCACATTGGAAATTCTCACTTGTATAAACGTCAATCGTGTCATATTTTGTACTTATTCGAGTGGCATACTTTGTTTTACATTTCAAATTCCCATTTTTTGCAATAACCGTTGAACTTAAAAAATTACACATTACTTATTTTTAGGGAAAATAAATGCAAGGGCTATTTTCCACTATCTTTAACGGCACCACCATCTAAATGAGTGGCATACTGCCCCATTATTCTCGCCGGAGGCGGGAACAATCTATAGATTCAAATCTGCAGCGATTAATAAATATAATATATTAAACTGCAGGAAAAACTTAAAGATGTACTTATCATTTGCCAGGTCCACATGCAGCTTAAGGAAAATTACAAGAGCTTTTTTTGCTCCTCGCTCGGCCAACAACTCTTTTAAATCCCGACATGATCCCGATATATTATTAAATCTGCAAAACACTACTTACAAATTTTATTTTCAAACTCTTAGTTTTTGAAAATTAAAAGTTTTCGCACTTCTCACTGAATTTTTAAAAATTGTACAACCTGTTGATATTTGAAAATGAGAAGCTCTCACATTTCTCACTAGAAAAATTTTGGTGAGAAGTCATTTTTCACTATGAAATAATTTGACACATAAACTCACGTTCTCATCGTTCCAGAATCGCATTTATTGGAATTCTCACTGAAAAGACTTTTCACTAGACTTTTCACAGTTACAGAATAGAACTTAATGGGTAAATACGATTTCAACTTCGGAAAAAAGATCCACAACTTTACAAAAATTTTATAAGAATGTCTGCTGATGATTTTGATTTCCTCCTAGAAAGAGTATCCTCCCCATTGATTTTCTAGCAAAACATACACATACGTAAATCAATATCTTCCGGTGAACGTCTTGCGATCACGCTTAGATTTCTTGCGACCGGAGACAACTTCAGCAGCGTGATGTTTTTATTCAAAAGATCGAAATCTTCTATTTGGAAGATTTTGCCTAAAGCTTGTGTGGTAATACACTCTACATTGAGCCTGTGAGGTAGTTGTTAAATTTAAATTTATGGTCTTTCGCGTTTTAAAATAAATTAACACGAATTTCTCCCCCTTTGTATTTTTACGAGTTTTAAATATTATACTATACTATATTTTCTCGAAGTAACTCATGTCATTTTCCCGTATTAAGATAAATAAAAAGGATATGATCATAAATTGGGGTCGTGTCTTGCCGGTAATACACACGGTTCAAAGAACACAGCAGGGCTTGAATTATGACAATCTGTCATAGAGGAAAGAGTAGGTTCATTCTTTTATGACAACTTGTCATTATTCAGTCATTATGTACAAAACACGTTCGCACGGTATTTACACGATGTCATTATAATGACAACTTTTAATGACAATTTTATTTTTCGTTCGTATTTTTGACAGAAATAATGACAAAAAAGAAGACCGTTTAACACGATAATTGCATTAAAAATGACAAATATGTCATTCGTGTATATGTATATTTACCATAAGAAAGACACTAGCGTGCGTCCGGAAGTTGCCAGGCAATCAACTGTTGGTGGTCTGTTTTGAACCGGTCAGTGAATATCCGGAGATCAAACTTCTTCAGGACGTCTTCGTGTCTTCACTCAAGGTAGCCTGTAGTTGCAATGTCACTATGACCGTAACATATAAGCGGGCCGTACGTATGGATTGGACGCGCCACGACTGTTTACGTAGAAAGCTATGTAGGCCATCTTTACCTTTCCACGATATACGACTTCCAGTTGAGTTTTGGGTCCAGGATTAGACTCCACAAGTCTGAATAATGGGGTATTTTCACATTTCATTTTTAATAATGTTTTTAAGGTTCCAATTTCCAATTCCCTTATTTTACTCCGTGGTATTTTCGTTACATCTTTTATATTCATAATCCTTAACACTACTTTTGAAAATTAGGATATAATTCTTGGAAAAATCCTTTTTTATTTGTATATCTGCATTTGGCGTCCTCATTAAATTAATTTTTCACATTTCATTTGGCTTCTACATACATTTCTCATATTGCTGTCGAAGCAAGTACAATTTTTTTACCTCAAGGACATGATATTGTCTATCTATAACTAGACCGCAATTTCAAGTATGCAGAATTGATTGGAATTTGTTTTGCATAAAATAATTTGATTTTGTAAGGTTCCACAGAAAAGTGCAGGTGCCCAATAAAGAACAGGCTTCTCCTTCATCAACCAACTATCAATATTCCTGCGTAGAAATCAAATAAACAAAATCCAATTTTCCTGCAGAAATTTCATTAGAAAAATTAAAATTCCGACCGTGTATTTTCCTAAGAAAATTCGAAATAATTCTAAAATTTTCGATTAAAGAATACGAAAATTGAATTTGATTGCTTATTTTATAAGCTGCTCGTTAAATTCCTTTCCGTAAGATTGATTCATTCATTTAGAAGTGAAAGGGACCGTGAATTTTTAATGAATAGAATTTCAACGATTTTCTCTTTTCGAAGTTTTTTTGTTGTTGTTGTTGTTGTTGTTTCTTTTCATTTTACCGGAAAAAGGAAATCACTTGCAGATTACTGCGCTGAATTGTTTCCTTCATCGCTGCAAATATGCTGATCTCAATCTCAATATTCTTTTTGGGCCAATAAATTACCTTCAGTCTTTTGCAAATTCATGCTAACCAATGCCTTGTTAAAGCTTGCGTAGCATAGCTCAGCTGAGTGTAATAAAACCTGACAAGTTGGGCAAACAACTTGAGCAAATTTGCCCACGAAATTTCGTGTAAATAACTCCTCCGAAAGATTTATTTGCCTAGAACAAGGGAGCAATAAAACATGCAAATGGGCATTGCTGGACTTACGTGGTTAAGACGGTGGGGATGGGGAGGGTAGCCACTTTCCAATTTCGTTCGGTTCAAATCTTAAATTGAGCTAAGTATCATAAAGATGAATTGCTTTAAGGAGAGGCGGATATATTGGAATATATTATATTTACCGAATTTCACAGTTTTCAATGCAATCATTTTTTATCAACGGATATGGATGGAAGTTGAGTAATACTCGCGAAAAATAATTCCTTCTGGTTTAGAGGACTTCTTGAAAGTTAGTTAGTCGTGTTAAGTGACACTTAGTTAGTTATTTTGGAGAAGTACACTTAGCACGGTAAACATCAACCGGGATTTTCAGTACCTTTAATCAATGATTATCTTTATTCGGAATCCGAGATATTTTAAATATGCTTACAAACCACCCACTGTAAAATATAATAATGTACAGGTTTGCCAATGCTTTTCAAATGTTTACGAAAATCTGTTGTCTTAAAAGCTGTCGAAAACTCGAAAGCTCCAGAGTAGCATTTCTGTGGTGCTATGGCAGAACCCAATATGTCAAAATAGGTAATTGTCAATATTGGGTCAAGAAATTTTGGATTGTCCCATCGCCGTATTGTAAGGATATGGACATATTGAACTCTTTAGCTTTGATCTAAATTATTTTAGAGAAACAATCTACAATATTGGCTTTGGGGAACATTTTCTGTGATAAGCTTTCGACTGTTACAAAATAAATGAAAAATCGTTTTTTTGACATATCGGGTTCTGCCTTACCACCACAGATTTTGTATCGCGGCTTTCACACTTTTTAGAATATTGGTCTCTTGCTCGTAGAAGTACCTTAATGCCAAGTTCAACCTTACCTAGCATAACAAGCGTAAAGCTCATTCCAGCATTATAAACCGTTTAATGAAAATAAAATTATAATAAAAAAAATATATAATTTAAAAAAATACGCTTTTTTTAAAATGAGTAAAAGTAAGTAAAAAATAATTTTGAATGTAAAGTTTAAAGAATGAAATTTATGAAGTTATTAGTAAAAATTATAAATATAACTTATACTTAAACCTAAAAAAACGGTGGGGCGACCTATATTCTGAAACTTTTCGTTAGCGCTCCACGCCTTCAATTTGATACCCATACCGAGGGGGTTGTAAAGAAAAGAGAATCCGCCATTTTGTGTTGGCCGCCATTTTTAATTTGGAGTCACGTCGCATAGCTAATTGTATTCTACTTGTCATAACCTATGATTTGATACCCATGTTGGTGGTCGGGGAACACAATTGCAAAAATCGGCCGCCATCTTGGAACCGCCATTATGATTCAGATTGCATTGTCACAGTTCAGGATGAAAGCAAATGTTAAAACCGAACAAAGCATAGCTACAGTGGGTTAAGCTTCTGCAACCCAAGCATCTAATCGTAACATTCAAAACACATGCTGCATAAGGCGATATACTAGATCCAAAGAGTGCTAACCAAAAGTAACTATGACCTCTTAGGCCTGTTAGATAATTAAGGCGTTTTAAAAACTGTGGGCCCTTTATATGGACGTATGTGAGCGAACACTGGTCACTAAACTCTACAATGGTATAAAAGGTCAGTAATTTGCAGGATGAAGCTGATCAGAAAATCGTTTGCCGTAAAGTTGGTGAAATGCAGAAATCGCTTGATCTTTGCTCGATGAGTCAGACCACAACTCCAGATGAAACGTGTTCTTGAAAGGAAACGCACGTTGTATGTCTGTATAGTTAAGCGAATAGGAGCAAATTTCAGCAATTATACCCGTCCCTGATTTGGAACCACATGTGTATATTTGTTTGGGCATCGGTAGTTTAGTGGTTAAGCTGGCTTTATATTAGATTGACCGGTATATTGTATGTTTTATGTAAACAAATCTTGCAACTTGATTTTACATGTATAGTTCACGTGACAATGCAATCTGACCATTTTGTAAATAAAAAAAGATGGAGGTTCCAAGATGGCGGCCGAATCTTGCAATTGTGCTCCCCGACACCCGATGTGGGTATCAAATGAAAGGGTATGACAAGTAGAATACAATTAGCTATGTGGCGTCATTCAAAATTCAAAATCGCGGCCAACACAAAATGGCGGACTACCTTTTTCTTTACAACCCTCTCGATATGGGTATCAAACGAAAAGGTGTGACTGTGGGCGGGAATTCCAGAGGAAGTTCAAGAATTAATATAAGTAAATCAACAACCCAAATCAACAAAAAACACATAATCAGCCTTCAATCTTTCACAATTTATTTGATGGTCTTCAACTTAACTTCTGGTTACAACTCCTTTTCCCTTTTTGATATAATTTATTAACGTTTCACATCTCAAAAAAATTCCTTTTATACTTGAAAGTATTAACAAACTTGAAAAAAATTAAACTAATATTGAACTTGAAAAAACTTAAATTGTAGTGCCCTTGAGTAATCGGTTTTCTCGTTTGAACTCTCCTCTACAACTGCTGCTGAATTTTGTATTGTCCAGGAACCAAAAAAAATATCCCGGTTATCGCTTGCTTCCATTCAAGCCGAGTTCCCTTCTTATCTGCTATAGACTAGATGCGGTGTTGCCACGTTTCTGGTTATTTTCTTTGGATTTCTTGTGGCTGTGTTTCAACAGTGACAATTGGAATACTATAAACTGTGTGGCGTGATTCCAAATTCAAAATGGCGGTCAACACAAAATGGAGGTTTACCTATTTCTTTACAGCCCTTTGGTATTGGTGTCAAATGAAAGTGTAGGACGAGTATAGTACAGTAAGCTGTGTGATGTCTTTTTAAATCTAATATGGCGGTCACTACAAAATGGCGAAAGACATATAATAGACTAAAAAGTAGAAAATAATATAGTTTAAAAATACTAAAAAATACGCTCTTATTTTAAAATGAACGAAAAAGTAAAAAATAATTTTGAATGTAAGTTTTTATTGCTCCAGCAAGAATATGGAAACAACCTACCTTTCGAAATGTAAAAAAGCGTGGAAAATTTCCGGTGTTAATAAAATAAGAGTCCCACGACAGGACAGGTGCAAGGGAAGAACATTCTTATAGCACTGTCAAAACAGACATGGTGGTATGAATCAGAGATTAATGCATTAGTGACTTGGGAGTGTGTCCAAAAACTAAACAGGTGTCCCCAAGAATTCATCTGAAAATGATAAGAATTATTCAAGATAGCACCTATCGACTGTTCCTATCTATATTGCGTGCTATTCCTTGGCTGGCGAGAAGAAGGGCTGCCATCTTGGGGCTCCATTGGTTGAAGGACAATGAGAAAATGATTTCGATAACAAGAAAAGTTGTAGAAAGGCAGCAGCGGGGCAATGCAAAAAGTGGTCCAATCCTTCGATAGATCTAAACATATCTACACATTTAAGATTCCAATTATCAAATAATTATTAAGCATTTTAACCCTTTTTTGTTGCCCTACAGTAAAATGGACGTCATAACACTTTCTACTATTTTATTTTTATATGACTCAGAAACAATTTAAGACTCTTTTTGAAACGAAAGTCCAAACAAATCGCTGTGGATTTAGAGGATTGTGGCAACGACCTGTATATATCAGGCTCCTAGTTTATTGTACTATTTTTTCATCACAAGCTGGATAATGAACATTAATGATAACAAATTCGCATTCCTTCGATTTTGATCCAAGGGGGTTTTAAGTACTTAAAGAGCTCATGGTGAAATATTCATTTGATTATGATTGATAGTGACAGTGACACTTTATCAGAATAAGTTCGATTGGGACATTGCCATCTGAAATTAAATTCAGTTTTGAAGAATGTCGGCCTTTGATCCCCAGTCAATAACTTGAGATAATATTATGAATTGCTTTTAAATATTTTTAACTAACTGCTGGACTAATATTAGATGTGCAAGAGGACAGTGTACAGGCAAAATAGGAAATAGAGTAAAAAGCGTTTAAAAAATGCGGAAGGTTTTGAATGTTTGTGGATGATGATTTTTGAGATTAGATTAACTCTTTCATTTTAAATTAATTTCAGAGTGTAGTTGTAGAGAATTATATTAGAAGTAATTTGATCCTTCCAAATTCAGTTAAGGAAAATCTTATAAACTTTACAGCGTTGAGAACTGCGGTGGATATTTAAAGAATTTAAGAAGTTTATTAGTTACCCAACCCTTAGTCTGACAATCTCTATTAATTCTCTTTTTTTCTTTCAGAACGTTGCAATGTGCGCTTCTTAGCTTTGGGTCTTTCCTTGTAACTACGGCAACAGATGTTGTATGGGATACCCAGGTGGTAGCGATATTCAATACCCCGTGATGATTTCCTCTGTTTAGAAGTCCAATTTTTCTTCTTTTGATGTAAGTAGGGAAAGTCGTCCTAGAGATAAAGCAGGCTTCCACCTATGGCTGGTTAAAAGCAGGTGCTAGTCAAAAAAGCCTGGGCTGGACTGCTAACCCAATATTGTTCCAATCTATGTTCATATGTCTGGGAACATATCGGTCATTCCACACCAAACCGGACTTTTTTCGGTAAAAATTTAAAATAATGATACCGATTTTTTTTAAATTTTGCAGATGCACTCTACACATGAAATAATGGGACCCATATTTCGGGAAAAAAATTGCGATTTTTTTTTCAGAAGATATGCACGGTTGTAAATTGCAAAAAATTTCAAAAGACGTCGCGCGGCCGACCATTCAAATTACTGTATCTTCGAAACCATTAGTCGTACAAAAAAATTATATAGGTCGATTTTGAAGATCTTGAGTCACTCTATATAGTGGTATGTTTAAAATTTGCGTTTGATGTTAATAAATTGTTATTATTTGTCTATAAAATTTCATTAGCAGTTTTCATCATCAACTCACCAACTTAAAGTTTTGGAAAAAATATCATCGTGTTCCTACTTCAATTCTAAAGAAACAGTGAAAATTTGAAAATGGAACTCAAACTGATGATGATTGATGATCATGATTTTAGGAGAAGGAAGGTCCATCCTGACAGTTGCCACCAAGAGGAGGTTATGATCGGGGTTCGAGATAGTTACGGCACGCGCCTATTTACATACACTACATGTTGTTCCTCATACCTCGCTGGTGACTGACCACCGTCTCCAAGAATTATTCTTCACTTACTGTGGTCGCGGTCTAAATGTTTCTGGCCTTTGGTTACCTTGGTCATCTGGTTTAATTCGAAGAGGATTCTTGGATTAAACGATTATCTGCCTTCTAATAACGCCGACCATACCACTATTGTAGTGATCCGAATCGATGTTATCGCATCGGTACTTAAATTCCGTCATCAGGCTCAAAAGGTGGCAGCAAAATCAACAGGTGATCCCATTTGTTTGCAAATGACTCCAGTGTATTAGAGCCCGCGCCATAAAAGAAGGGAATCTCAAATTCTCCGTTTCCATGAGGAGCAGTGAGAGTCTCAAGTCCCCAAAAACAAACAAACGCAAAAAACCGACTAATTTAGATTATCTAATCACAATTCTACATTCATTTCTTTGATAGCGCGGGCCCTAGAGCAAACCCAATACTCGCAAGCTTCAGGTATACTAGTTGTGTACTGGCTCCCGATTTTATTTAGAGCAGAGGTTTCATTATAAATCGTGCAGCAATTTTTCACGATCAAGTATTTCGATGAATTTTTTTCGGTCCAGAGACTCTTCTGTAGGAACGTAAACAATTATGAAGCTTAAGGACTATATTCTCCACAGGAAGAAAACATAGTTTTGTAAATAAGAAAAGCTTCTATAATAGCTTGTTTTACAGACGAGGCTATAGTCCAGGAGAGATAGCGGAAAGTATTCAAAAGTTGAAATAAATCTACCTGCGATTTTTCGACGCTATAATTAAGAGAAAAATCGTAGGAATTCAATGAATGTGTTTTGGAAAAAAAATCGGTCCAGGAGAACAGGTGGAAAAAAGCTAATCTGGGGTTCACACTGGCACCCAAAACATGTTTTAGAAAGCTCTTCAAAGTTCGGTGCAAAACAGGGTAAAACCTGTGTTTTACCCATATATTTTATAAGGAGCGAGCTTTTTTAAACAAGTAGGTTTTGACGTGTTTTAAAATGAAACACGTACAAAATACTTGCTGACAATGCTGAATACTCGCTCAGCTGTAATCAGCACGTCATTTTTGAATTTTTGATAGGTGATTTATATTGTTTACAAGTTTTTCATCGAAAACTAGATGTAAATAACATTTTTAATATTAATTCGATTTCTATTTCGCGGTAAAAAATACTTCCGAATATTTGAAGCTATGAAAACTGACACTTGAAAACATTTTAAAACATGTCGAGTCAGTGTGAACACTTTTGAGCTTTTCAAAACGACTGGTTCATAAAACATGTTTTGGGCTTCAGTGTGAACCCCCTATAATAATGGTAGCGAAAACACGTTTTCATCGTTTCAGGTGCGAACAAATTTTGTTTTTGGAAAACAAAAAATAGTACGTAATAGCGCTTAAAAAGACGAAAATTATAAGTTTTGGACAATTGAAATCGGTCAACAGGTTTTTGCAAAAAAAAAAACCGCGTAATTTGGCCATTTTTTGACATTTAATTACAGGGACTTTAATTATCGTAGAACTTCCACATTTGTTCGCTATGCGTGCTAGTTGCCCGCCGTGCAGGCTAGTACATGCCAGTTGCAGGCTAGGAGCAGGCGAGTCTTATTTTTACGCAGGCGTACCGTGCCTGTTTCGGGCCTCGTGCAGGCTACTGCCTTCCTGTTGCAAGCTAGTAGCGGGAAAATTTTATTTTTATACCATGACCACTACGACATAACGGCCAACTTTTAGACATGTAGGCCAAGATCTTTATGGAAAATGCGGTACAAACTGGTTTCTTTATATCTTCAATTTCTGTGATCGTCTCGAACTGGGATAATTTCACTGGATGATGAGTTCAACTAGAACGAACTTTACGAATCGTTTCCGCCATATTTTCACCATTTTTGTAGTAAATTTGCGCTATTTTACTGCATTTTGCTAGTATGTATCGATTGACATCTGAAAACCTTTTAGTTTTTACTTGTCAAGTGTCGTCGTAATGCCAGTTGTATGCTGACAGTTCAAAAGAAGCGCGAAATTTGAAATGACACCTTTTGTTGAAAGACCCTCTACAGCAGGGGTGGCCAACCTCTTTGGAAGCAAGAGCGCAATTAAAACGGACGCAAAAATAGGTCTGTTTCTTTACTCCACACAGGATCGCGTCTCCTTTTTCTGTCCAGTTGAATAGTGGCAAAGTTAAGAAACGATTTCAGAGATATTTCGGCCAAATCAAGAAAACATAACCTAAAAACCATTAGTACCTTCAAAATAATGATATAAAACCATTAAATTATTTATGAGTTTATTCAAATTAGACCAAGAATCTCCACTGGAAAGAACACTTATTCCAAATCGCTATATAGACGTGCGAAACTGCGCTTTCAAATCTATTTCACCACTACCCATGTAGGGTTTAACAATTGGCCCAGTAATGGACCAGTACTGGGTCCAAGTTAGCCAGTAATGGCGCAATAACACCCCCATTGACTGGCCCATTACAGCAAAACTGCTGGATGATAACTTCGGCCCAATACTGGTCACTTATAATGGCTCACGATACAGGGCCAGCAAAGACCGCCAAGAATAAAAAAAATTTAGTTTTTTGAAATTAATAATTAGTTGATACGTAAAAAAATAATTATAAAAATATTTTATATGAAATTGCATACTATATTACAATAATAGTTAAATACAGTAAGAAATATCAATAATTCAATATTTTATATAAAAAGGTAAAATAGAATATTATATATACTCTCTAAACTTGAATAAGTGAAAATTCATCGCTATTCAAATTATCACTGTCACTAACATCTTCTCTGTTCTGTATTCTCCGTAATTCTCAATACTTTTTCACTTTATATTAGTTACGCGACATAATCAATATGCTCGGCTTCGAAAACTTAGCAAGACAATATACTATTTTATTTTAATATATGATATAGTTTAGTTAGACCCCCCCCCCCCCCCTCTTGAAGAGTAGAAGAGCAACATATTCAAAATACGCTTGAACTGTAGACTCAATCAATATTTTAAAATATATGACATTAACGGTTGCCAGCGTTGTACCAAGCGTGGCCCAATAAAAATTCCGAGTCTTGGCCGACCGATGTCAACCATACTTTGGCCAATCATTGGCTCCGTTGTGAGATCTGGCAAAACCTACTTGTGACCTTGATTTATAATTATAACTTTTTGCGTAAATCTCAAAAATGTAAACACAGCCGTTTCAGGAAAAAAGTTTGAACAAGGCCCACAGTCATGCTAGAGTTATTTTGAAAAGCCCTATTTATTCTCGAAGAGTTACTCTACCAACCCATTTTCATGAAAAGTTGGTGAGGTTTGATTTAATACCTCATAAACGCGTTTGAAAACAGGCACTTTTCTTGAGTTTCAGAAAAAACACCTTTAGGCGAAGGGGAAGTGAAATATGGTGTGGGAAAAGTTTTTGCCGGCCGAGCTTCCTGCGATGGAAATTTTCGAGCGCTTTCACATATGGATGCCTGACAGGGAAAAATTTTGATTTCTCGAAATCTACTGAATAGAAATCCACACCATATTCCACTTCCCCTTCGCCCAAAGATGTTTTTTCTGAAAATCAAGAAAAGTGCCCGTTTTCAAACGCGTTTATGAGGTATTAAATCAAACCTCACCAACTTTTCATGAAAATGGGTTGTTAGAGTAACACTCGTCGAGAATAAATAGGGCTTTTCAAAATAATTCTAGCACCACCTACTACTATTAGCCTCAAGCCAATTTACGTGGAAGAGACTAGACCAAAGATATTAGAGCCTATTCTCTGTTTTTAGACGGTGGCTACTGCCTGGACATTATGATTGCACTAACAACAGCCTGAAATTTGTATGGCAAGTGCATATTTTCATGTATGAACTATATATCTCACTATTGAACTGATGGTAGACTATTAACGAAATATCTGAAGGCAAAATTCACTTCGAATTTCCCTCAATTTATGTGAAATTACAAGCTCAGGTGTTACCCTTTATACTACCAGTTAGTTATGTCGTTCAAGTCGAGTGCAATGGTCTAGTAATCAATTTAGCTCGTAGGATAGAAAAATAATAGATTATGGTGAGTCGTGGGGATATATGAGGAAGTGGCGATAAACCTTGCGGTTGAACTTTTGGATGTTATATGAATTTGGGAGTTGTTATAATTATAAACGAATTACTTGACCCAAGTGTGCGCGAAATGAAGAGCGTGTACGCGTACACAACGGGCAGAAAAGCAAAGCCGTTGAGAAAGAAGGTTATTTATTTCAGTAGAACAGTCATTGTGGTAAAAGCTGTAAATTTTACTAGAGTAGCCAGAGCTGATATCTTCCTGTGTTGGCTCCAGTCGTCAACTGTAGAGAATATTACGCCATCACTAATAAGTTTGAAGGTGCGGTGGTGCACCTTAGCACGTTGAATTCAAGGCGAGACCAAATGTAAGACTTGTAGATGCCAAGGAGTGGAAGTTATTCAAGAACTTTGTTTTTCTTACAAAACAAATTAATTTTAAAAATTAGCATTTGTATAAATTGATAGGATTATTTTTCAATAATTTTAAGGCTCTTTTTAGTAGTAGCATAGTGAACAAAGTATTATTTTGGACCGTTTACTGGTCCACTAAAACGTGATGTTATTGCAGACCAAAAATACGAGACAACCTGAAGTAATTCAAGAAATGCATACCTGTGTAACTTTTTCTGCAACTACAAGACAAAATGCAAACACAATTCAACAAGAAACTCGATAGCAGTCACAATCCAACAGCAATCGCCACTAACAAAACTTATTGATAGATCTCTCGCGTGATCCGTGGAATAAAAGATTCTTCCTATACTGAAAGTAGTGGTCCAAGGTGCAATAATTTCGTCTTCTAACAAATAATCTCGGGTTTTTTTGCTCTAAGTAACTTGTCTTTTGTTAATAACTTTTAACTTTTTTTAATTTGTATTTTTAGTGACCGGCACTAGGTTTATTTCTTGGTTACCTCACCAAATAGTTTTATGGTACTTGAAGAACTTGAGTTATTGTGGTTTCGTCAGTAAAAGCATTAGTTATAAGCACCGATTTCCATAAAAACAATTGGTAAAAAAAGTGTGAATTTCTTCTTCAGATGATTGAAATAATCCAACAATAAATCGATAAGCATCAACAGAAGCTAGTGCTGTATAATAACGAACAAGTCAGAAATCAAGTTTGAAGATTCTGGAATAAACCGCAGTGATTTAAGTGAAGTAATATAGAACAGAAATTGTGGGTCGAAAACCGTTGACAATTTGTACAGTAGCCACAGATTTGAGTGCAATCCACAGTTAAGGGTCATCAGAAGTGGCAAATCCATAGTGAATGTTCATTCAAATTTGCTCTTGTGAAGATTTCACATATCATCAAATTAACTATGGTATGTTCAGTATCTCTTAATTATCACACAATACAATGGCAATACAAATGGCAATGAGATAAAAAAACAGAACAAAACAAAACAACAATCACTTCCAAACAATAAAAACAGTAACAAAAGAAAAACAGAATTTTCCACACTATAGAAGCCCTTATTAAATATGCATTTGGTCCTGTACCTGTTCTTTTATTCACATACGCACACAGCTTATGTTGTTAGATTAAAGTCTGCCCAAACCTAGAAGCATCCTGAAACATTTTTAGGAGATTTCCAGCCCCCAGCAATGTTCTCAATTCGAATGATGGCTGCTTCGTCACATGAGCCTGATTTAAATACAAGAATTAAAATATTCATGAATCTACGTTGGGCTGTCAACTGTAGTATATCACCCGTCACAGGATGTTATGAATGCCTCCCGGGGGGATATGTTAGTCCTAACATCATTAACTGGGAATGAATTGCACATCCTCGTAAATAACCGGCATCTTCATGAATTTATTCAACCCTGATCCTCGGATGAAGTTCTGACATTCATGTTAATGGCGTAAAAATGATTTTTGACCATATCCAAAGGTTTTTATGACATGTCGAGTACAGACACGTGGAACACCAGTTAAAGACTGTTTTTGGTGGAAATATTAAGCATTGAATTTTTGTTGAAAAAAATGGTTTAATTTAAATTATTACAGATACACTAAGTAAAGGAACGGACTACGTTTAGGAAGGTATTTTTTGTTTTTAAAAGAATGAAGTAAGGTGAATATTTTGCAAGACTCTTGCTAAAGTATTGCTCTTGGTCTTGTTCTTACACAGTTAGTTTTGCTCTTGGTTTTGCGAGCATAACTAAGTCTTTTTCTTGGTCTTGCTAAATTTGCAAGACCAAGACAAGACTGCAAGAACAAGACCATTTTTGCTCATCTCTAGCGTATGGTGATGTGCATGTGATTTACAAAAATTCATACGTTCCAAAACAAAGTCTTGAGGAACACGGTTAATGTAATAACGATTTGCACAGAAGTCTAAAAATCCTTTCAATTATAGATGAAATAGAAAGGTACGCGCGGTAAAGCATAAAGGCCATTAATTTTACATCCCGAATGTAAAGTGGAAACGCAGCTCTGGAGCTCTTTTATCCACAGAAATTTGTATGTTTCGCATTCTCTTGGACGAAAGCTTGACTCTTGGATCATGTTAAGGTTGTAGCCCGCCATCTGATATATTCTCCTAGTTCCGCTAGGAGGCTTGAAAGAATAAAGCCTCTTGAATTGAGTGACATTTCTGCAGCACTTCTACCGAAGAGCTCTAAACTTTCGCAAATCAACGTTAGCAGAAAATTAATAGTTGCAACAAGGTTGGCGTTTTAGTGGATTCAAGCTCGCCTTTGCATGCAGTGCCTTTCGATGGTTCCACCATTCTTGTCGCAAAACAAACGAAAAATATGTGATAAGTTTTAAACAATTTATTTATTGTTTAATTTTTAGAATTTATTATTATATCTAAATTAATAAAGCTTATAACAAAGTATTTTCCATATTCGTAAATTAGAGGTTTTACTATAATACTACAAAGCAGAAAAAGTGCCATATCGGACGGGACCTAGAGCGCAGTCAAACTTAAATCCGCCTTTGCCTGTATAGTAGGGTGGAGCGTTTGCTATAGGAAAAAATTTTTTGTTTGTATTTCCATTAGTACTAGTGCGGAAAAGTTGCTACCTGATGTGAGCATAAAAAGTGTAAAATTATATGAAAATCAAATTATATCCTGCGGTGCCCCAACGACCTCGAAAATTTCAACCACAAACACTCGTTGAGGCACTTTTTATGCTCACATCAGGTAGCAACTTTTCCGCACTAGTACTAATCAAAACACAAACAAAAAATTTTCGCTCCATCCTACTGTATACGCTAGTGCCGATAGTTTTTTGGAAAAAAAATTAATAGCAGGGAGGGACCAGCACGGAAATGTCGTTAAGGTTATAACTAGAAGAAAAAAAAATTTTAAAACTCGAAAAAAAGGGAAATGGTAAAATGGGGATGCTATTAATAGCCTTATGACACTGGCTTTTTCGTAGGCTGAAAATGCTGCCTTGGCTAGGCTGAAAATGACGAAATCTGTTATACTGTATGACAGAGATAGCATGTGAGAGTAAGAACGATTGTCTGATTATTATAACAGATAGTTGTGAGTGAATACAGAAGGAATCCCCCAATTCGCAACCCCCTCACGTTTTAATAAGAAAAATATGTCTTCTCCGCCTTGAAATTACTATTGCGACATTCAAAAATTACCGTAAACACCTCAAAATTTTTTTGGAGCGATTTTACTCCGGAGCCCCAAATCTAAACATTTACCACTTCACTTCAAATATATCTATTGTCACCTTAATTATATATATTGTCACTTCAATTATATTTATTTCCACTTCTTATATATTTATAATCACTTAAATTATATTTATAATCACTTCAATTTATTGTTATTCACTCACTGTTATAAAAAGTCGAGAGATGCCGCAAACTATTATAAAAAGCATAGAAAAAAGAACATGAATCTCATTCTTTTCCTATGCTTTTTATAACAGTTTTCTAGACTTTTTATAACACTTAAAATCCAGCCAAGAAAAGTTTGAGTATACTCCTCTCACTCTTACACATGGGAAAATCTCCTTTGAATTTTTTCTTTCACGTTTCAGCCTAGCCAAGGCAGCATTTTCAGCCTACGATAAAGCCAGTGTCATAAGGCTATTAGGGGTTGAAAACGATTTTTTGCGATCTGCGGTGAAACATGACCTCCTAGTGAAAAATGTTTAATACAAGAGTTGTAGATAATAAAAAGATCTAAAACATTTTCCAAGAAAATGGCGGAAAACCGATTTTTCAGTTTTTAATTTTTTTCTCCCGTAAAAATAATTCAATTTACATGAAAATTCGTAAGAGTATACCTTGTGTCGCGTTAAATAAGCATGATTTTTTTGTTTGTTTGGAAAACGGATAGTTTCATAGAAATTAACATTTTTCGAAAAAAATACCCTAATCTTGCATGGGGACCATTCCATGAAAATTCGACCAAAAAAAAGAAAATTTTGGACACGACTCGATTTTCTCCAAATTTTTATATGTTTTGACTGGCGGCACTAAAGATAAGTTACCTGAATCTCATGCTGGGATCGAAGACCGCTTTGGAAGGAGAATTTTTTAAAGCATATCCTGTCAATCGTAGTGGCGTGTGTGAATCGGACGAACACGTAAATATTTTGAGCTGGACTAAGAGTACCTCCCCCACCCGTTTTCGAGGATGTTGAACACGATGGCGTTGTTAGAATTTCTCTTTGGGGTTGCGCAACAAAAAGGCCAAAACCCACCCCAAAAAGGCCAAAACCCACCCCCAAGAGGGGTTAAACGCACTTTACCCGATTTCCCTCCGTTTTCGAGGGTTGAGCATGATGGTGGTGCTGGGTATCGCTTCCGACTCCAACCAATTCCTCCACCGGCCAATACTCTCCCCCAAAAGGGGTAAATTTTTTTTGCAATATCAGCTGAGCACGGTGGTGGATACATTTTTTAAACCCCTCCAATCCCTGTAATACCCAGGGGCGGCGGAGCGCGTGGGGATGGAAGTAAAAGTGCACACGCACTTTCGCTTTCGGTGGGGAATTTCACACCCAAAATATTTCATCCCAGAACGTTGCAGGGGGTCTCGCCCATTGGCGATGACGGAACGTGGTCGAAGGGCCGCACACAAGCAAGGCTTTTTATAAGAAAACTAAATTATATTATATAAGACCTATTAGGAACTTATAACTGTATAGCCTCACCCGACTGGCATTTAAAAAGCGGATAGCCTCAGGGGCATGCCGAAAAAGGATTCCCCTTAGGTTCCTCATGAGGGCTCCATGTGGCAAATGAGGGGCATGCCGAAAAAGGCATTTCCTCATGAGCAACACACAAAAAAAATCAGCGATGAGGTATGCCTTATCAATTTCTCATAGGGACCCTATGAGGCAAACCTCATTACAAATGACAACATCTGCCTTACGTTTTCGGAAAGCTTTTTAAAAAGCATTTAAGAAATACCCTTAACCTTTAGTTTAACTCATACAAAGTTTTAGTTTTTGTTGTTGCATTGGTTCTCAGGGAATTAGGTTGGTGACTGTGAAGGGTGTCATACTCAATAGCCGGGTTTTGGTTCAATTACAGAAGTCAAGCAGCATTGGATGTGATTAGTTCTCGGTTGGGGGCCATATTGCTAAAATCACACTCGCGTTTTAAAATATAAAGCTTTCGACATCGGCGCAGTTATTACTCATCATATCCACGCAGAAATTCTCAAAATCCACTCGGGATCACAATGATTTCTCCTCAAGGGGACATTCCTTATGACGATACGTGAATGAGAAAAGGGGTTAGATGCCCTGTGTGGGCCGTATAGGATAATCCACACGGGATCCACATGAGGCAGTGGGTCTAGCCTCATAGGGGCCCTATCTGTACGCCTTACCTCAAAATGCTGGACGGGCATAGGCCCATAACAAAAGAATTTAAAACCACATAACTGAATAGACAGCTGGTAAATAAATCCACCGATTAACTTTATACATTTTAACGTTAACTGTTCACGTGCTTCCCACCCACAATGAATATGCTCCGCCGCCCTTGGTAATGCCCAATAATCATCTCGTCTCCTTTTGTTTCATTTAGGGGAAGGGATTTGAGGAGTTTAAAATAATTTATGCACCACCACCGTGCTCAGTACCCTCGAAAAGGGGGGAAAAAGTTTTTTTTACAGGGAAACCGTGTGAAGCGCTTTTAACCCCTCTTAGGGGTGGGTTTTGGCGATTTTGCGGGTTGCGCAACGAAAGGGTTTTTTTAGAGGGAAATCTTGGGGGTGCTTTTTGGCCGTTTTGGGGGTTGCGCAACCCCAAAGAGAAAAACAACGCCATCGTGTTCAGCATCCTCGAAAACGGGTGGGAGGAGGTACTCGTTGTCCGGCTCAATATATTTACGTGTTCGTCCGATTCACACACGCCACTACGATTGACAGGATATGCTTTAAAAAATTCTCCTTCCCCAGCGGTCTTCGATTCCAGCAAGAGACTCAGGCAACTTATCTTTAGTGGCGCCAGTCAAAATATATAAAAATTTGGAGAAAATCCCTCGTTGGCTTTTTGAGATCCCCAAGGATAAAGGATACTTAAGATGTCCTTTGAATCCTTTTTTCATCGAATGTCCTTTTTGGAATTTTTATTTAATACCTTGAAGGTTTTTCTTCAAAATGATGTATATATCACCGCGCTAGGATAATATTTGCACTTTTACGATTTTTTAAAGGAACTTGTATTATGCAAATTTCGAAATGTTTAAGTACCGTTATTTAGGAAACTACCCAACATTTTGGAAAAATAATGCAATGTAAGAAATATGAAGGAAATCGGAGAAGGTCGTGTCCAAGCCGTTGGTCGAATTTTCATGGAATGGCCCATGGACAACTTTATTGATGTTTTTTTTCGAGTTTTGATATTCAATAAGTGCTCACTTAACCATTGAAATGTCTAGTTTCAAATGGCCTATACATCTTAATACTTTATTTTCATTAAACCGCTTAAAATTAAGAAAAACCGAACACCTGATTTTTCGAATCACGTACATATTTCTCGATTTTTTCAATTTTTTTCAAATTTTTTAATTTTTTCTGTTAACGGATTAAATTTTATTGACAGAACTTAAATAAATTTAATTACATAAAGGGTGGCAAAACCATCCTGAAAATTTTAAATAAATAAGAAATAAAATCACAATTTCGTTTGAATTGAATTACGCCGTGACTAGGTAAATATTTCCAGTTTCGTAATAAAATTTTTACAGCATCATACTCAATATGGTTTTGGGAGATTTTTTATACATTATTTATTTTAATTAATTTAAAAATTATAGATTGACAATATGGACGGAACGTATTATTTCCAAAAATTATGATTCAAATGGTTTGTATGAAATCAAAGCAGGCGCTATCAGTCGTTTGGTTCGGTCGAACAAAGATTTGACCACAAATACAAAATACATTCACCGAAAATATCAAGCTAGTTAATAGACAAAGTTCAATCGAATCTATTTCTTATTTATTTAAAATTTTCAGGATGGTTTTTCCACACTTTCTGCAATTAAATTTATTTAATGTAAGTAATATTATAATGACACTAATTTAATCCCTCATTAACAGAAAAAATTAAAAAATTTGAAAAAATTGAAAAAATCGAGATATATGTACGTGATTCGAAAAGTCAGTTCAATCTACCGTCTTGGTGTAGCATTACAATCCAACAGACACTCATTTTTTCATTTTTAAAGGACATAACTCTACATAGAAAGGTAAATTATAAGGTTTCGTAAAATATATTCACATTGGAGAAGAATTAGTGATGCAGTTTTATTCTAGTTGTATATCATTTATTCAAACAAAAACAAACACAAGCACAACCAATTTCACTCCTATATCAGAAAAATATACAAAATTACAAAAAATTCACATGACTCTACAAACAGCATAATTTACTGGATGTATAAATACAATTGGCCGAAGTCAAGTGCATTTCTCGATCATATAACTTTAATATTTTTATACTGAAACTATTTATATTTACGGCAAAATACTCAAAATTCGTTCCAATAAAATAACACGAAACTTTTTAAAATTGTGTGTAATTTCAAAAATAAGGATTTACTCATGCCATTATTATTTGAAGAGGAGCAATAATTTTTTAGAATCATACCCTTTATGTACCCGCCGAGGGACCATTTCTCCATATTAAATATTAACAAAATTCCAGGTACCTTTTGCTGTTATAAAATTACACAATTCACTGTGTGCGTGTATGTTTTTTTTAAGTGGAAAGGTTAATTTATTTTTTAATGTCCCCTTTTCTAGCGCGATGGTATTAAATTTTAAATGGTTACAAATCGAAAACAGTCGAGGATATGACAGAAACACGAGTCCTATTTCCGCTTTAGAATGTACAGGTATATTATGATTATTTTATATATATGTATATTAATATTAAAATTGTGAAAACGAAATATTCAGAATTAATTGTCTCTTTCCTGGGTTTTAAATTCCATTTGTATGATACCTGTATTCAGATAACCAAAAAAATTTCAGGTGAATATATCTACGCAGATATTTGTGATAAATGTTGTTTTCACCTGAGCCGTTGATAACGTAAAATTGTCAAATTTTAATCTAGCCACAAACTATTGCATGTACCAGGGTGCGATATCCGGAACAGAATTTTAATTGGGTTAATGGCCACGTCTCATATTTCATTCAAAGTTTGAAATTGTGAAGCTGCTGCAGGGCCTGTTTGAATATTTTATTATCCTGTGTTTTTCGGGAAGTTGTTGGTAGTTCCGTTGGTGTACAATTAATTCTCCACAATCCAATTTCACTTATCCCCTTTGCAGTCCATTCTACCAATAATTAATTTCTGGAATTAACAAGAAAACTTTCCCACAACAATAAAATGAAGGAACTTAAAGCCTGGAACCTTTTTAGTGAGTTACCACAAAATCCAATTACCATCTGGATTGCCTTGGTATGGATATAACCGCAGAGGTTTTTTAACTGGATCCCCCTAAATGAGCTATCGCTTTAATTTCATCCTGAAATTTAGATGAACATGCTCAGGTGTGCTTATTGCTGTTGTTCTCCCCGACTTCAACCAGCTCGACGAAGTATACGCTGCAGCCGAGGAGCCACTTCCAAACACAGACTACGAAGCGATTATTTTATGGCGTTCAGGTGCATGAATTACGACGGCATCCTGATTGTTTTTAGGTTAAATTAACTAGCCGCAAAAAAAAACATTTTTTTTGCATTACCCTCCAGTATTATGTCACAAGGATGAGATAATGAAAAAAGTTTGAATGATGTACGAAATTGCAAGGTGAAATTTCTGACCCAGGGACGAGATATGGCAACATTAGTGTTAATGTCTCGACACGTTTATTAATGGACCTTCGTAATTTATTATATATATTTTTTTCTTTTTTCTTCAAACATTTCGTCCTTAATCGGAAAATTATAAATTCTTGGAAAAACTTCACTTAATGTCATGGAAACTTATAAAAACTCGAAAATTTATGTGACAAGCACCTTTTGGATCTTATGGATTGCCTTCAAACCTCGCCACTTTTCTACGACTTGGTATGCAGCGAATTCTTCATGTCTTCAAGAGAGACGGAGTTTTTAATTTAAAATCTGTCAAGAACACTTCCGGCATTCGTAATCAGGCGATCATCAATCATCACTCAGGACACTACATCATATTTCAGAAGAGAGCTCTGGAAATTTAGAACAAACTTTTAGTCTTATATAAACAAATTATGTTTTGCAAAAAATCGATTTCGTTGCAGCAAAAACTTTATAAAGTTTCTTTTTCTTGCGGACTTGCGTAATTTAGTATTGTTGCACATGCAAGAAGCAGACTTTTCTTAGTGTTGTGTTCAAAATTTATAAAAATTATTAAGGTGTTGTAATGTTAAATTTTAAAGGAAGCGAAGTATTGTAGCAGAACTCATGACCCAGAGGCTTTGTATATTGAAATTCATTATTACTTGATGCAAAGTCAAGTTCTTTAGGGCTTGTGCGAATTCCGTCTAAATGGCTAAAACTTTCTAAGAAATACTAAATTCAGTGGCGTACCTAAGGGGGGGCGGTGGGGGCGGTCCGCACCGGGCGGCACATATTTTGGGGCGGCATTTTTTATATTTAGTTTTAGTTGTAACTTGTTCACTTCATAAGTTTACTATTCGATTTCTTCAAATAACTATATGATTTCGAATATTTTTCCTCGTCGCCAAGTCAATGTAGGTTTGAAAATATTATCTATTAAAATTTTGCTCTTAATGGTTAATTGGTGGTCCAGTAGAAGTTCTATGTACTACTCCGTGCTCGATGTTTATTGTAATAGTTATTGATTTTTGAATGGCAAATAGCAAAAAACCAAGCCAGCTGGAGTTTTAAAGTGTACAAGACCTTAATGATGTACATTTTTAGTTACAGTGAAACATGTGGGAAACATTTTATTTTTTATTTCTGTTTTTTATTTCTTGCGATAACAAAGATACCCTATTTGTGGAAATAGACCGTTGTTTCACTAGCTTTTTATTCTAGATCATTAAACTACATTTTTCCCCAAAAGCAAAATTCATAACGGCCAGAGATAGACCCCCTTTTTGTGTGTTTTGTCTATCATTTGTGACAGGACGCCCTGTAGATTGAAAAATTCTGTACACAACAATACAATTTTACTAAAAATTTTTTAACCATTGCCATCAGTGTCGCTAGTTGCGAAAGGAGTTTCTACATATTGAAATTGATAAAAAATCGGTGCTTTGCGTTCATACTGGCACAAATAAAAAAAATTCTAATTTTTTTTATTGTATAGAATATCTGAATAATCTGCCTACTTTCATTCTGTAAAATGACGTATTTTTAAAGCTACAATTTTGTCAGATGGCGCCTTGTGCCATTGTCAACCTACTCAACACTGGTTCATTTTCAGTTGTTTCGTCACCCTTCGACACCTTTTTTGGTGAAATTTCATAAATTTAACGAAAAGCACCATATAGGCTAGTCGGCGAGAAAGAAAAAATGCTAAAAAAAATTTTCGGCTCATAGGCGAGATTATTGTTAGAATCGCTTCGTACCCTTTACGTAGGTACGTACCTTTTTATATTTGTTTATTTATGTCGCGTATAAAAAGGTATGTATACCTAAAACACCTCATAAAATCTACCAAAATTGCGATTTTTCAAAAATTCCAACGGTTCATTTTCAATTGTTTCTTAAGTTTTCTAAATGAGTTTCCCAATTATAACCTGATCTTACAAAAAATGGCAGCATTGTTAATAAGGTTAAAAATACTAGATCGTTTATTACACAAAAACTAATGAACCGATCTTGTTGAAATTTTTTTTACATTGCCGGGACTACATAAACACCATCTTCAAGAATTTTCAGCGTTCTATGTGCAGTAACGTGATTTGAAAACCTTAGAAGCTATTTGCAAAATCACCCTTACACCTATCAACCTCTGGCAGTGCTTGATTTTTAGAGAATTTCATAACGAAGAGCTTTTCAAATGCATATGCTATACTTAAAGTTAGCAGGAGCGTGGATATTGAAAGAAATATAAAGAAAGTGCCTATTTTATTCACAATAAGTTAATTAAAAAGTTATGCGGTCAACCAAATTGTGGGCAAACTTCGGTTATTTAACTACACCCTAAAACGAAGCGATTCTAACAATAATCTCGCCTATGGGCCAAAAATGCAATGGAAATGCCTCACCGCCTTATAATTAATTATTAATTTCATATATCATTACTACTGATAATAATTAATAAAATTTCTATTCTTCAGTATTTTCCATAATGTAAATCTTAAAAAGCCTTTCCTGTAAAATTGCACTTTTTTGAGTTGTGCCGGTATCAACGCAAACCATCGAAATTATCTTCGATTCATAAAGAGTGATTTAAGACTACAAAATATTGCAATATTTTCCATAGACCAAGAAATGAAAAAGAATATAAATTTTGAGAGCATTATACCATTTTTTTACTATGAAAGTTAGAAAAGTAAACATGTTGGCTTTTTAAGATTT
The DNA here is from genome assembly GCA_963855945.1 of Thereva nobilitata. NCBI lineage: Eukaryota > Metazoa > Arthropoda > Insecta > Diptera > Therevidae > Thereva > Thereva nobilitata. The sequence continues at coordinate 38,952,507 of OY979695.1, forward strand.
ACATGTTTACTTTTCTAACTTTCATAGTAAAAAAATTGTATAATGCTCTCAAAATTTATATTCTTTTTCATTTCTTGGTCTATGGAAAATATTGCAATATTTTGTAGTCTTAAATCACTCTTTGTGAATCGAAGATAATTTCGATGGTTTGCGTTGATACCGGCACAACTCAAAAAAGTGCAATTTTACAGGAAAGGCTTTTTAAGATTTACATATGTGTACAATTTGTTTGTTTTTCCAAAAGAAATGAAATTATTTTTTTATAAATATAAAATAAAAAATATTTAATGGCAATTTTTTTTGTCTCATAGGTGAGGAACCTGCGACCTCCGTAATTTTCTTGTGGCCTTTAAAAAAGTATCTTGTATTTTTATAAAAGTTGCATTTATATACGTATATCAACTTGTGTGGCCTCCTTTATTACTGCCTAATTTAAATTTGGGACCCCCGAAAAGCTCCTCACCTACAGTTTGTCTCAGTTACAATTATTTATTTATGTTTATTAATTTATAAAACCACCATTTGATTGACTTAGAAAGGGCGGCAAATCGGAGAACGCCCCGGGCGGCAAAAGTGGGTGCGCTGATGTGGGTGTTCTCAGTTGCTTAAATTTTATTTTGTTTACAGCCGCCAAAGCCGATGGTGGAAGCAGGAATTTGCATCTTTTAAGAAATTCCTAGAAAAATGCAATATTTGTTTGGCGATTTTGAATGTGTGGTCATTCTCCCGAAGAACTTTCCTCAATGTCAGGCCTAAGATTTTAAGGAGCAGGTAAGGCCACACCATCCACTGACAGTGTTGTGGAGATGTTGCAGGTTTTATTGGAAAGACGGCCGCCTAGTGCAAATCCGCCGATGCCGTCGCTGCGCTCGCAGTTTTTTTTCTTTATAGGAATTAGTTTTTAAGAAACTGTTAATTAAATAAATTTTCTTTCTATTTGGCAAAGTCAACCAAGTCATTTATTTATTAGTACAGTTCCTCTCTAACGCAATCCCTCACACTCCTCGGAGCTCGACCATAAGTTGCCATGCTCTAGCCAGCTACATGTCTGCAAATCGCTTTCTTTGTAAAACATGGAACACGTAATTTGTAATTTTCTGTATAAGGGATAAAAATCGAAAAAAAGCTATTATATGTTCGGGTGGTCATATTTCGGTCAATTTTCAACCAAAAAACATTTTTCTACCAGCATCTTAAAGGAAATTTTGTCTACTTTTTTTCTATAAAACCTTTACCTAGCTCTGACCAAAAAAAAGTTATAGGCTAAAAAACAAAAAGCAAAAAAGTAAAAATTCATATAAAGAATATCAAAATTTTTCTTCGTTTGCGAGGTATACTGAAAAAACTGAAAAGGGTCAATTTTCATCCCTCCTCCAATTTCCACCCCCTAATTTAATAGCACTCTGCGTTTTTTTCTTCTAAAATGACCCATTGACCGATTCCTGCAATAAAAACCCGTAAAAGTATTAGCTCCTTATTGCCCTGTTTTTAGGACATAATCAATAGCCTATCAGCAGAAGCAAAAAACCGGTGCAATATGAAATTGGATAAATTTTTAATTTTTTAATGAATGTGTTACGTTGGAGTTTTTGTTCTACCTTGAAATGGTTGTTTTGAATTTCTCCCTATATAGGAATCCGTAACAGTTCTATACATAACAAGATCAATGTGAAAGGTTAACGTAGTGGTCCGAAGGTAAAAATTCTGGATGAACATCGACGGAGTACCGTGTTAGATGGAAAATGAGAAGGTCTAGGTGATATATGCGGAGGACGGAAGTTTTTGAATTATTATTACATCTTTCCATAGATTGATGATGCTCGATGCACTTCTATTCCTACTTCAATATCGTCAATGGCATATTTTCCATTAGTACATCATGAGTTGTGATCTTATCAAATTAGTATTCTGGTAGCTAATTTTTTTAATTCCAAATTTCAGGCAATTTCAACAATTTTTTTCAATACTTCACGTTTGGGTTTCCATAATAAACTTTCCTCCGAATTTTTAAAAATTTTATTCGCACTTTTGTATCAAATTAAACATAATTAATCAAGAACAAGACACAAGAAATTGAAAGTGTATTTTATTTTGAAAACAGAATCGATTATCTAAACTCAAACTGTCGCTGTCATTTCAATATCACATGCCATTTCGTTTCAATCGGTATTAGATCACAAGTTACCAGCTTTGCTTTGTGCAACAGAATGCAATCAGTCTTTTACCACGAACTGAAAGATAACGTCTAGTTCGTCCTGTAGACAATATGAAACTCATAAAAAGGACAAAATTGATGAAATCCACATAGCACCGACAAGAACACGATCCAGGCAATTAGGGAGGTTTCAAAGAGAGATTCAAAGAGTATTTGAACATTTTTCCATGCAAGCATACAACTTAGTTTAGAGACATTGAAGTTCTGTCATTTTGATATTTATTGTGAAAAACGTCACGTGACCTCCACAAAAATATTGCATACTTCGATGTCCCATCAAAACTACAATAAGATTACGGTGTACGGAGGTGTATTGAAAATCACCGATGCAAAACTACAACGTTTCTGCAAGACGTCAATTTGTTACGAAGCTACAACAGTTCATTTAAACAACGTCCTTAGGGCTAATTTCGCCTCTGGCCCCGTCCATTCCAACGCGATTGCCATCCGTTAATCGAAATTTTGTGTATTTCCCGGTGCTACGTCCTCGGGTCCAGCAGGATGTTACCAGACTATTTAGTATCATTTCCGTTCCATGTTACCCACTTCAACCCTTTTTTTCGTCACACCAAGTATCCTTGACGGAACACTTTGATTCCCAATGCCCCCTCTCTTTTTCTAAAGTTAGATTTGTTCCACCGTGTAAATGTGGAGGGGTTGGGCGGTTAGGCTCCGGTTCCAGATTGATCTGGGGATATTGTTGGTCCCCTATTAAATTTTGGGGCATTTAGAGGATTACCTTCCCGTCGTTTGTTTTATTAATGTCTTAGCCCATATGTCGTGTGTGGTCCCACTAGCAAAGCGAGAAAGGACAGTCTGGCTTAATATAGTCCCCAATATAAGGTATTTTACAAGTGAGCTTATCCGGTCTCCCGTGGTTTATGGTCTACGAGATTCCATTGGGGTAATGGACTTCGTGTTGGTTACTATTAGAGTCTTTGAGTTATTTCAATTTTATTTCTATGTTGAAAGAGACTATGAAAAAAATCGCAAATCGGATTTTAAATCAATTTTATTTTATAGTATAATTCCTCTGCTGTATGATAAGCCCAAGCCGTATTAAGCTTTTAAATGCGCTATTCTACATTTTTATTGGTCTTAAAATTTACATATGCATAGTATCTTGGTCAAATAAGTTCTTGTGTCATAAAATCCCTATCTATACATACATACATACATATGTATGTTTGGTGTTCAATATATGACATTTTATTACTTCAGCTCCTAGTGTACTTCAATTCACTAGAATTGCGTCACAAAATTCACATAACTATGAAGGCAACTCTCTTCGGGCTACTGCAGAATATGTAAATATTACTAAACTTTCCACTAATTAAAATTGACGTCATTGTCCTTGGCTCTGATTGCAAATTGTAAAGCGGACAATATTGAACTCTCGGGAAATGACCCGTACAAATAAATTGCATAATAATGTGCGACAAATTTTAGACTTGAGGAAAATCAACATTAAATTGATTAAATAAAATTTAATAGAAAAAAGCATTCCTCTAAATTTGGCAGATGATTCCATTAAGCCTTTTGGCTTAGGTAAAATTTTATTAGTTTATTGTTTATTATTGCAGCATATCCGATATCGCTTATGTATCGAGAATGTGTGTACGTATATTGATGTGGATATGACAGAATCGATACCAATTGTTGAATGACTTCAAAAATGATTTTATAAATAATATTAAAGGGTTATCAATGTTTTTTAATAAAATAAACAACAAAACCGCCAAGATATCTTTGTCGATCCTAAGCTCGGAAAAGGACACGGTTTGAGGGCAACGGATATACCAATCCCTAGTGCAGTGTTTTCCAACCTTTTCCATTGAGTGGCACCCCTGACTGAAAAATAAAAAATCTTGGCACTCTTGACCAGCGGCGGATATTTTTTTACGAGGAAGTCGAGAGAATCTTACATCGGTCTAGCAACAGGGAATGTGTGCGACCGCCTGTCTGGAGGCCCCCATACACGGTCAAATTGGATGTCCATCCAGATTTTCCTCAAACCCCTGCGCGCATCGAGTTTTGATCGGCCGACTGGCTCACAATCGATAGTTTTGGTTGTACATCCGCACTTCGATGTACATTCAATTTGACCGTGTATGGGGGCTTTATGGCTTCCATGCCTACGACAGGAGACACCTCTCACCACACCACTCTCCCACACTTTTTTGCATGACGTTCTAATGCAGACCGGTACGAGCCGTAAAGGCATTTCTTCAGCCTGGCGTCATCAGCATGACCCTTAAAGGAGCCCGGACCCGGGACGTTAGATTTTTACTCCCGTCCGGACACGGACATGTGTCAACGAGTTCATATAAAATGTACGCCCCGATATTTTTTTGACGTTTTTTCTGTGACGTCCCGGTCACGGCCCTGATATGTGTGGATACTGCTTAAAAAGGGATCCCTCAAAAGGTGCTCGCTAGAGCCGGAACAGTCTAGCCGTCTAGTTATCTAACTGCTATCTCTCCTTGCATTTCTTGCCTTTCTCTGTTTCATTGTGCATCGTAATGCTTAAGCTTCTGGTGGATGGCCTCTAGCATCATTCTCCACATATCCTCCGACCTTATCATATGATTCAGTATGTTCTCAGGTATTAGCTGCACTTCAGCAACTGCTTCCAAATGTCGGGCATTTAAAGAGGACCCGCTCCGCTTCCTCTTTATCTTCCGGGAATTCTGGACAGAACGATGAATCGTCCAACCTGAAACGGTGAAGGTTTACCCTATAACCTCCTTGCCCACTCACAGGGGCGGATCCAGCCCTCAAATAAGGTTGTGGTCACAGCCACCCGAAAATCGGTCAATTGCGAGTCGGAGTATGAACACGCTCATGATCGATATAGTGCATTCCTACAAAGGAGATGTTTACAAAATATTTGACGCACTGACCAAGATTTTGTACAGTGAATAGTTTCACGTGGGCAAAGCCGTGGGGCAAATACTAGTAGGTAAATTAATTAATTAAAATGTTAGTTTGTTCGCTCACGAAAATTACAAAAGTAAATGTGTGCTTGTTTGCACATCAAAGTATCACATTTAGACTCTAAACTACTGAACCGATTTTGATGAAATTTTTACAACTTCAAAGGATATCAAATTAAATTAAACGCTAGTATACATTTTAAAATAAATAATTTTATTTAGGTGCTTACCTAAATTACAAATTCAAGCTTCAGTTTCTTTTTCGCGAGGTTTATTTTTTTCTGCTTTTTGCTTGAAGTTTGGTTGAATAGGTATTATCAGCCAAAAATAAATTATCTTTAAGGGAGTAAAATTACCGCTAGATCAACGTTGAATTTAAAAAAAGATTGACATTTTTTTGCACTTCTTTTTGCTCCCTTTAAAATTGGGGCTTTAAAAAATTGCAAAGGACGAAGAAAACGGGCAATTATCTTGGCGACCACAAAGGGTAGCAATAGCATACTCAGTATACCGGTTCTCCTTCGATTGCGTAGGTTAAGCAGCATTAGACCTCGTAAGTGCTTAGTTGAGGGACTGCTTGGTAAAACAACACCCGCGTTTGGAATCGTCTATGCCGATGCGGATGCATTTATAAATGTTCATGCATGTAGCGGGAGCGTCCATGCCATGCCTATAACGGGAGCATGCATACCCGTGTGTCATTATCATTTCTGCGCTATGCGCCCTAGGTGCGGCGCGTGCATGCTTTTAAGAAAATTAACCAAATAAATTATTTTTACTCGGGCTTGAATAGACTAGGATTATCAATACTTTTGCTAAATTGTCAAAGTATAGGTGCGAACGTACAAGATTTAGATGACGAAGTTGTAAAAAAAGCGAATGTATTACTTTTATCAGAAACTTGGATGGAAATTAAGAATATGATGAGGACTCCGCTAATGTTTTAACATCTCATACAGATATACAAAAACGCTATCGCTTCACGATAAATCACCATAAAATGTGTGTAGGCAGATCTTTGGCAGAAAAAAGACAGAGGAATTTGGTGGCAGTTATATATGTATCGCGACATAAAACTTTACGTGAAATAATGGAATTCATACATGAAAATCTGCACATCTGAATGTTCAATTTTACTAGGTCGAAACTTCAACGAAATCCCCATGATTTTGAGTGGCGATTTCAATATTAATTTTTTATCAGAAACGGCGCGTCCGAACTTTGTGGTTGAAGGGGAAAGTGGGAATGATGAGAGGTACCACTCCATTTCTCCCTTCGTGTTCCTGGGAGCGAAGCGTCTAAACAGACCCAATATTGACAAAAGTACCACGCCATATGGAACGAACCTCACTTGATACAGTTTTTACGCGATTTTTAGACCAGTTTCAATCGGAAATATATATTTCAGTTATCATAAAACCTTTCCTTCGTTTTTAAGTTTTAATGTAAATTGGAATTCATAAATATTGATAGTTTCCAATTGTACTTGGATCAAGTCCCTCAGTAGGCTCGTCACTATACTTCCTGCATCTGTCGTTGGCCTGATTTCTCTGAAAACGTACTATATATTCGACACCGACCTTCCACTATATCTATTGCATATTACTAGTTGGTTAATATTTTAATAATTGCGGCAGCTGTGGGTAAACAAGTTTTACTTCTAAGGTGTGGTCTTAAGCACACTCATATTTTTTTTATTTTATTAGGCATAGGATATAATATCATCAGCCTATCAATCTCAATAGACCGTAAAAATGTGACGTCACAAGTCCATTAGGGTTGCGGGCATGCCCATCGTGCCCACAACGGTGGATCCGCCCTTGCCCACTCAGGAACTGCGTGTGGTAGGAACTCACTTCCCCATGTTCCCTTATAACGCACTTCTCCACATTTGGTTGCCAGCCTGATAGTAAAATTGCTTCCCAGTAAGTGGCGCTCTAATTAATATTATTTCGAAATTATTTCTCTTTACATATCATTGACTTAAGAAGAAAAGACGTTAAGCTGCTTAGATTCTAGATCTTTTCCCGGCAATTGGAATAAAACCTACCCTTACACTTCCCAATAACACAGGCAACTGTACCTCCACAAACAGCTGCTGTAGAAAATGGTTCTATACAGAGGAATTTTCCAAGCCATGGTGTAGCAAAGCTAGAAAGATTCCATCCTCTCCATCAGATTTAAAAAGTTTGTTTGGGATGATCGTACTCCTGGTAAGGCTTCCCATTACGGGTTTCCTTTTCTTTATTTCCATTTATGGGTTTGCTGAACCAGGATAGTGTTCTTCCATAGTTAGCTGAAGAGTGTCTTCGTGGCTTTCAATATAGGTCTAAATGCGTTTTTCTAAGAAGCCATAGTCGTTTGATTGATCTTTCGATAGTCCCCTGTGTAGCCATAAAGGTAGGGAAAGGTCCACTTCCATATAGATGATCAACTTCAAAACTCCACATATGCGTAGATCGCTTGACAATTCAATTTGCCTTTTTTGTAAAAAAAAATAGAGGGCGGTTTCAAGATGGCGGGCGAATTTTGCAATTGTGCTCTCCGATATGGGTATCAAATGAAAGTAGAAAACAATTAACTGTCTGGCGTCATTCCAAATTCAAAATGGCGGATTACCTTTTTTTTTAAATGCCTTCGGTATGCTCAGTAAAAATGGATATGGCCTCTGCTAGTTTATGCACTTTTACACTTCTGTCACCCAAAGCAAAATTTTGGACTTTATTGAAAATTTTGAGCGTCACATCTGATTTCAGAGTTTCAAAGTGGTGCAATTGATCGTTTTTTTCTATAACACTACCCTGTGGAAGGACACGAGTTAGATTAATCATTATTTCATCTTCCAGGATAAAAAATTAAATCAGATTTGAATTAAATGTTATGATTCCATATCCACTACGCCAGCGCCATGTGTTAGAATGCGAACCAAGTTATATGTTAACCGCACTGATCTCACTATTATTATGAAAGGTTTTTTATAAAATTACGAATTGAGTATTTTACATCCAAAAAATTTAGAAAATTAAAAAAGTTTTACGGTAGCTTCATGTAGGTTTCCTCAACTAGGGAACCCTTGAACGAAATTTAAAACTGATTAACAACTAAGGTGTGATATCTTCCTGCTGTTGACGCCCGAGTAAAAATAAAAAACGGCCTTATAAAGGGCGAACACCGGCCGCTTGGCTTTTTAAGGGGCATATGATGGCCGTAGAGTTTTTAACCATTTTCAATGTGAGCACATACGGCCTTACGACGGCCAAATTTGACCAAAAGATTTAAAAGGCCAAGTACTGAGCTGTAGAAACGGGCATTCGACGGGAAATTTGAGCCAAAAAAAGAATCTGCACCAAATGTATTTTTGAATTTGTTTTATAGGAACTTCATCATTTTCATTATGTACAATGGTTCTTTCGATTTATCCTAAAGATATCGATGCACAAGAGAAACGAGCTCGCCAGTCGTCGGTTTGTTGTACGTGAAGTGTGTGGTGCGTGTTGATTTATATTTTAGTGGGAAATTTTGTTATTTAACGGCTTGAAAAAAAACACAACCGAAAAAAATCAAACATTTAATTGCAGTGAAATATATTTTCTTATAGGAGGGTGAATATCCACGTTGCTGCCACTGGACCACCGTCGTATACCCGTAATAGCAACCATACGGCCGCCGTACCACCGTCGAATGGCCGTTATTGGAACTGTAAGGCCGTTGTTTCACCGTCAATCGCCCCCTGTACGGCCGTACTGTCCTGCAACGAGCCTTCTGTTAACCGCCAGATGGCCGAGGACTATGTTTCAATCACAGTCGGCATTTGCCCGTCTAAAAGCCATCATTTATTTTTACTCGGGCGGGTGCTAAATATTCCTGCAAAAGGAGTGAATTTTGAATTTTTATGCATTGAAAAAAGAACAATTTCACTAAGTTAACCCATTTACACTTGACATGATTCACGCGGTTAATCGGGTGAATTTTTTTTTCACCTGTAACAAGTGAATAATAAACAGTTTTCATAAACTGCTTTTCTCATCAAAATATTCGTTATATTTTTTTCGTTGAATTTCCACCGCTCTTCATAAATTAGTCTGCCAAAACAGCTTACGGGCAATTTTTTAGTTCATTTAACCCCGGTTGATCCGAATCATCGCTCAGAACCTAGTTTTCACGTGAATTTTTCGCTATTCATGACTTGCGATTCCCTTTTTTTCTGTCAAGCGCCCCCGCCTGCCGCCCCCAACCTCTTCGATAAACCCTTTTTATTACTGGGTGAAATGGGTTCTTTTGCTGGTGTTGAATCGATAAAATTTTCCCGAGTTTTGTAATTAACGAATTTTATATATAAATATTTCAACAAAGTCGATTTTCATCTTTAATAAAGTTAAAAAGGGTTTTCTTTGGTGCCGAAGTTCTGCTGGATTGCGATTAAGGGTTTTACTGGGAAAATCTTCAACTAGATTTTCGTTAGCTATAATGAAAACCCCTTCGGTGTTGGTGACAACAATTAAAAACACTGAAGTTCAACAATCACAAAAAGGTTGTATGTTCTAAATATAGTAATACAGCAATTGTTTGGCAAACACCCCCGATAACTTTCCCCATTCCACACAAAAGTTTGGTGGTAAATGGTGTGCTAGAATACATGTTGGGCGGCTAAACGGTTGCCGGCCCATTGATTTAAATTTTCCTGCAAATTACTTTCAAGCTCTAATGGACTGGAAAATTGGGGTTCTGTAAAAGCTTTGACCCAAACAGGCGCACAGAGGTATGCCATGTACCTTTTGATAGCGCCTAAAGCGGATCTATTCAAGCAGGATATCTTGTGGCTCTTGACATGTTAAATATAGAAGCGCACAAAGCAATCGTCCGCCGGGGACATTACTCTTTTAAGTTTGTATAGCTCCGGTTTTCCTAGTGCGATTTCGGGTATAATCATGCCAGCACCATGCATGGTGAAATGCTTTTTGATAATGAATTTTCACAGAAAATTTTCTCACTAGGGACAGCCTTTACGAGGGCATAGTGGGTGGTGGGATTGTTTTTCTTATTCGTTTCTTTTATGTGCTTTATTTTTACTTTGGAATGAATGGGTTTATTTATAAGGATTATATAGAATTTGCTTTTTTTAATGAGAAAGAAGATACCAAAAGGAAGGAGAATATTCTATCTAGAACAACCAGCTCACAGAAATGCTACGTAATTTAAGTTAACGCAAAGTCGAAATAAACGAAAGTTCCATTCAACTAATTTTCTTGGTTATTAGATTTCTCCGTAAAACAGCTCAATTGTGAAGTGATGGCACCTTTTTCGCCACCATTGACTCATTGTGTCTTCGTAGAAATGTAGAAGCCTTCTCAAAATTTTATGGGTACTACTAAAGCAACTACTCCACTAAAATTACCTCCATGCTGGTATTGGTATTAACTCAGGCTTTTCAATCAAGGTAATATTGGATGGAGTCAAATCCAAATCCCACCCCATCTCTGCCGGTTTTCCAGGGGTCAATTCGGTCTATTCGCTCTATTTCTAAACCTTATAAATGACCTACTCGCAATCAGGCCCGCCACAATAGGGGGCAACTGGGACGAATCGCCCGAGCCCCAAGTCAGAGGGTGCCCCAAAAATGGATTGAAACCCAAAAAGTTAAAACCACCTGCGAACGTTAAGCGGTCAGCAATCTGGAGTATGAAACCTAAGCATCCAAATGAATGAACTTATTCTTAGTACAGATTATTAAAAAGTATTAAATACTTTTTTTAGTTATAGTACAGCTCCTAGAGATTTCTTCTGAAATTAAAATTGTAAGTTAATGAAATTTGGAATGGTGGGAGTTTATCAATAGGAGAAAAGGTAACCGTTGAGTTCCGGGCCGTATTTTGTGAAAATCAAGAGAAAATTCGATTGAACGGATTTTCCGACGCTTTCCAGGCCGTAATGTCAAGAGAAAAAAATAAAGCTATGAAAATTCTCGACAAAAAAGGTCCTATAAGCTTTTTCCGGAAAACCTCACGTTTGATCGGAAAATGGATGGTAAAGAAAAAAATTATGAAAAATTATTTGGAATTTATGTTGTTTTCTTTATGCAGGGTGTCCCACCTAAAGTTACAAAGCGGCCGGCTGTGGATAGGTTTTGGATAGACGAACAGAAAATCATATCGGAGGGGGAGGGAAATCGTCACGGTTTAGCCGCTGGCGCGTTTCGAAATTATTTTTGTAGAGGTTTACATATCACCCTGTATTTTTGTAACCCTATGACCTACTTTCATGAAATAGGTAGCAGTATACGAAGAATACTCCCACCTATCATAAACTATAAAGCGAAACTTCTACCCGACCAACTTCCAGAGTTATGGGTAATCAAAGTCAAAATTTCGTTTTTTTAACTGAAAATTTTTTTCGAATTAGTAGGTACATACATATATTGGAAAAACTGAGAAAGTTGCTATATTTATTTCCATTCATTTTTCATCGCTAGATGTCTCGGGATCTGGATCACCGGAGTTGTTACCTTCATTTTCGTCGTCATACCAAAATAATATGAAAATTATCACTGCTACAAAAATACAGGGTGATATGTAAACCCCTACAAAAAAAATTTCAAAACGCCCTAGCGGCTAAACCGTGACGATTTCCCTCCCCCTCCCATACGATTTTCTGCTCGTCTATCCAAAACCTATCCAGAGCCGGCCGCTTTGAAAATGTCACGAGGCCCAAAATTTTTCCGTAGTTGAGCTTTTTTTGTCTAATATCCGTGGACTAAAATCAAAATATCTCAAAAACGGTTAGTCTTACAAGAAAAAGTTACAAAATATTTTTTGTAGGAAATTACCTAAGCTACAAACTTTATACACATAATTTTTCTATAAAAGTGAGCATTGCTGAGATATTTTCGAAAAATCGCTTTTGGTGACTTTTGACCCCGCGTAAAATCGTGTCCGAGTGTCAAATCGATGGGGACTCGTGACATTTTTTTAGAGCAGTAATATCAATGTCCATACCAAAATTCAGCTTTCCCGGAATTTTTCCGAAGTAAAATGTCAAATTTCCTTGGACTATTACGTGATCTGAAGCAGTCTTAAACGAAATGTTAACTGTTTAGTTTATTGTTGCAATACACTTGTGGTATTGACACATTACATTCATTTTGTAGCTGGATTCAAGTATTCCGTAATACAGGATTTTAAAAAAGACTTTCCGGAGCTAAGTAGGTAGGCGAAGGCGAATTGTGTATGTGTTAAGTTTTCACACCAAAATTTTCTCGTGGGCAGGTGCAGTTCCCTCTTGCCTTTCTATACCTTTCTCCAAAAAACCCGGTTCTACTGCTGCTGATGATGTCGATTCAAAGCGCTCAATGAATATTATGAACGATTTGGTTTTATTTATGATACCAATTATTTGAAATCAATACCAAAAGAGGGCCTTCTCAAACATTTTAATGATTTAGGTACAGTACTTCGAGAAGGTTTCAGTGACATACAACCTTATGAACTGTACGAAAAACTCCAGCTTTTAAAATCCAGTTCACTAAACTCTGTCAACGATGCAAAACAACTTATCGAATACATTTTTGAAAATAACTTGGTATGTATATCCAAGTGTTTATATAACAATCAGAAAAATGCTCACCTTTTCAGCCAGTACAGATTCTGCTGAGAACCTACTTGAGAAGCACGATGAGCCAAGAGAGACTGTCTGCGTTATTAGTTTTGTCAAGCGGCGGCTGGTGTTAACTATGACATAATCCTGAAAAAATTCATTGATGCTAAAAGCCGAAAAATTGGTTTATTTTAATTTGTGATTGTTTATGTAATTTTTGTCAGCATTTGATTAGCAATAAAACTCATATTCTTATACATCAGTCTCAATCTATTTATCGTTTTCTTTCTGACTGCGAAATGGAAGAGGTCTCGCAGAGCTAATGTCACCGACGTCTACATTTAGTCTAGCGCTGCCACTGCTACCAGATATGGATGTATGGTGTGCAGCTCTGGAGCTGAATCACTGACATATAATAATGGACTGCTCATCAGACATTATTCCCATACAAACTCATGACACCAAAAAGTATAGAAAAGTATAGTCCTCTCGCTCATCCATAAGCCCCTTTTGTCACCAAATTTTTTTAAATTTCGTGTTAAGAGTTCAGTGCATTCACTGGCAGAAATAAAATCAGATAGTGCCAAACTTGAAAAAATAAAATTTGACATTCAAAAACTGCACACTTTTCCATTTTCTTGAATATTTTTACTTTTGACTTTCAATAAACCACAAAATACGATAACTTTTTTATCTTGGCAGTAAAATAAGAACGGCAAATAAAATTCTGGATTGATTTTAAGCGAAATTTAAAATAAAACCGTCATAACGGTTGCACGATTTTAAAGTTGCCATACCTGATTTCATTTTTTCTTTTAAACTAATATCAGAGTATTTACAAAAAATAGATGGGTATAGTGATTTTTTTTATTTCGCCATAAGCCCCGGAATCACTGACATATAGATGAAACAGGGGTAGAGAACCTCGCATGGCTTAACATAAATATTTGTAATTAATGAAAAAAGGCATTTTAAAAGGGAAATAACATCAAAATTGCATTTTTTTTTAACAAAAACTTATTTTGTGCCCATCGTCCAAAAACTAATATAAAAAATTTTAATTTACCAAAGTAACTGACGTGTTTACATGTCAGTGAAAAAAGGTTCGCCACCTATGGAACAAATTGATGCCATGAAAATTTCCTGATGAGCAGTCCATGTCAGTGAGTTGAACTCATAAGTCTAATCTAGATGTAATTCAACGCAGCCTAAAAGCTGATTTGAAAACGGCATTCTCACACCTACAATACCATTCTAGCTTGCTCGCCTCATTCCCTACAACCTATCTTTTGCGTGCTCTACAGACTAGAAACTAATTTCTAAATAGAACAGCGCGAATGTAGAACAATCTTTCGCAGTCAGTATTTCCGAACTCCTACAACATCCAATATTTTAAACGCTAGATTCATCGCCACCCTCTTCAATACTCTACGAACCCAAACCTAAGGCTATTCAATTCCCCGTACTAAGCTTACTATTAGATATTGTAGCATGACGAGACAAACGATATAACAGGGTGCTGTAGTACAGAGGGTGATTCCTGAGCTTAGAACTCCCACATAAAAAAACTACAGTGATATTCTCCCTTCTTACCATGGGGGAGGTGGGTTTAGTGCCCTTTCTTTATTATATTTACTTCTTTGTAGAAACTCCCAGAATCTTTATTATTCCAGTTTTGACAAAATACAAAAATTGATTTGTAGAGCCATCGTTATCATGACGACTGCTCCATTATCTTAAATTTTCCTGCCACGGCGGAAAAATTATTCTCTATTTTCAACATTAATTTTTTGTTTTTATGTGGGAAAACAACAGAAAAGAACTGCCATACTACTTCCACTTCCAGCCAAGAAACCAACTACTACTTCCACTTTCCCAATATAGAAACCAAGATACCAACGGAGGCACAGCAATTGAAGTACTAATATTCTTCGGTAACTAACCCTCTTTAAGCTGCACAACGTTTCCAGAATATTTTTTTCCTGTAAGCAGTATGCATCAAGGAAGCCCAACATCACTTCATCTGCAACCAAGAGGCTCCCCAAGCATTGTTCTTGTCCTAGAAACTCATCATCCTTGAGGCAGAATAGTCCCTATAGACATCTGAAATAAAATATCCTCCTAAGTACTTCTGTCTTATGTCACATCCATCAAGAATGAAAAGCCCTTTTAATAAATAACTCGACCATGACACCGTTTTAGCTACTTGTGCCAGACTCTTCTTCGAAGGTCTGCGTGGCCTCAGCCGGTGACATTTACAATGCCACCCCCACACTGGAGGTGACATTGCCGTGATTTTGCGGTCGATTCTACCTCTTAAGGAGGCAATCATAATTATAACGAAGGAAAGATAGATGAAGAAGCTTAAGCTGCCCTAGGGCTGCCAGAGCACGATCTGACTCGCAACAATACTTGACCCAAGAGGCAAGGATCCTCTCCATTTGTCACTTTTTTTATGTCATCAAGGAGATTGGCCGAATCTCACCTGCTGAAACTAGGCAGCACAATAAATTTAATTGAAATTTGCACAATGTTGACAGCACTTGAAGGGAATTTTTGATCCCTTCATGCTCCCCAACTAGGCTTACGCTGATGAATTAAGAATGAGGGTATGCCCCCGGGGGCCTGATGTTATGATTCGAATCATGTAGGGTTAATATCCCCGTGAGAACACATTCATGTCGTAGTGGCGTCTTGGTTAACCCTTCGGTTCCTAAACCAATGAATAAAGAAGCAAAATCACTGACGCCGCTCCCCATGTGCCATGGGGGAAAAATTAATTAAATGAATGTTAATTATGGGGAGCAGTCATCCAGTTTATGGCAGGGATTGACTGTTAAGGAAATGTGTCATCGTTCCGCCCGGGCGGATCTTGTTATGTGATTTTATGCTTCTCGGAGGCCCCGTTTAAAGTAACGCAGTGCTTGTTCAAGTGTCATAAATTTTAAGGAGGCTTATTATGGGATGCGCCATCCCAAAATATATTAACTCGTGGCTTTTTTCTAAACTTCATACATTTACGTTGTTTGCGCCCTTAAAACTGGGTACTAAAAAGCATTTTATCTCCAGGTTTTTTGGGTTTCCTTTTTTTGAAAGAAACCGCTACTGATTTTGGTATCGTTTCCGTGCAAATGGTGTATATTACCGTCATTTTGTTCATCCGAAAAATACAAAATTTTTTGAGAGGAAATATCTGGCACATTATTGACATTTGATATCCTATTTATGCCACTACAACACGACACGACGTAATTCCCTTGGGTCGCAGATTATCTTATTTCAGGTGATTATATTCGTACATACCTACTTCTCGGTGGCAATTCCGCTTGATATTTTTATATTAAAGCCTCACAAAAATAAAAATAAAATTCTTTATTCATGGTTTTAACTTGAGAAGGTTTAACTTTTATCCCAGGTATATTGCAGTTTATCTTATTATGTTACAGGATTTTTTTCCATATTTTTTCCTTATGGGCAGATACTCGAATCAAATCCAGGTTTTTCTATCTTCTATCTGGTACTTTTAAAATACCCTGATCCAATCGTCATAAGCTGACATATTTCTTCTGTACAGAAAAGAAAATCATGGATTGTGTTTGTTTATATTCTTCAGTTCCTTAGTATATGATAACTTCGTACATTATTTTTTGGACTTGATCCTATAACAGCGATAATTTAGACTTTGGATAATGCAGAGGTATGTTATCGCCAGAATTTAAACACACGGCTCTGGGCAAAAATATAAACAAAAGAACTGTTTCTTCTTCTGAAAACTAAGTAAAGATACCCGCAACCAAATAACAATCAACATCCTACCAAGTTAAGATACTCAGAATTAACTGACAGTGTTTTACTCCCTTCGCCTACTACAATATCGGTCAAGCCGGCTTTATACCTTATATTAGTTGGTTGGCGGGATTCACTTCATTTTAGGAGAACTAGCACACCAACAGGGCGCTTTATGTTAGTCGCGATGGTTGCAGCTGAAGTTCCCAAACTTGCGCATCTAAAGCCACGATACAAATATTTTTGTTTTGATTTTTGTAATATTCGTGGACTACCACTAAAAATCCTGTCGTGTTGTATCTTCTCAATAGATATTCTCTTCCAATGAGAATCCCAAATTTTAACTTATGCATACTTAGATCGATATGATGTGTTAGGGTACATGTTAGCACAGGCGAGGTCTTCCAAAAGCTGTTCAATAATACATCATCTGATTATAACCATCTCAATATTAAAATATTACTTTCAAAACAAGTACTTTTTTCTATTTTCTACACTGAAGCCCGAATATTTGTAACGAAGCCAGATCACTGGAGTTTTGTATCGCGACTTTTGCCCACATTTTCGCATATTGAATCTCTCTCCTACTTCTATTTTAATGTTAAGCTCAATCTCAGAGTAAAGCTCACTTCAATATTGTTAACACTTATTAGTATGGGAAATAAAAGCTTCCAGAGCCACGTACGAAACCATTAGCTTTCGTCTCAAACCGCGGCATTGTTGCTCTCATATTACGCATTCGAAGCATCGAAGATTTTACCCATGGCGAAGGCTGTGTAAAGTTATCAAATTAGCTCCAATCTAGCGGAGTGAACTAGGTTGATGTTCATGCTAAACTTACAATGAAAGGTTAACTTCGTTGATGTATACGGCCCTGAGAAGCCTTCCTCCTTCATCTTTCCCTTACCTCTCTCTCATTCAAGGTATACCTACTCTGTCGAAGTTGATTCGCCTCTCTGTAACTCCGACCACTACCTATTCAGCACTTAAGCTGCTGAAGCTGCTGACAGAAACAGGCGCAAACGCCGTGCGGGCAATGGGTGGGATAGCAAATTTGTTGGATTTTATATTTAATGAAAATCTTTATTTTTCCAAATTGGGGTAATTAAATTAGCACCTAAAACAAAGACAAGTCCTGTGTTAGAATTCTTAGAAATCCATAAGAATTCTTTAATTTTAAGTTACCATATAATAAAATAAACAAGTTAGCACCATGCACACTTTGCAAGATATTATCAGCACTTTAATTGCACTTTTTTACAAAATTATCAAAGAATTTAATTTCCAGACGAAATTTGACGCTTTTGTTTTTATGTTATTCTTGAGTCTTGTCTTTTTGCTTTTGTTCTTTTTTTGTTTGTTTGCATCGAGCAAGTGCATAATCAGCAAAGATGTACTCAGCACATTAAATTTTTCTCTTTTTTTGTTACCTTTTTTATCTAGTTTTAAGATTTATAATATGTAAGGTTTTTCATAAATGTAATAAAACTTTTCAGTCAGTCAACAGACTTCCAAGCGTTTTGACTTAATCAATTTAGCTGCTGAAAATTATTTGTTCACGGTGTATCGGTATCAAGAGCCGATTACACAAACATCAAAATCTAGGTAACAAGTGCCTACGATTTATACCATCAATTTTGAATACAGGTTTTTTTCTTCATTAAGTTTAAGTATATCGGTACCAAGAGCCGATCATACAACATCAAAATCAAGGTAACAAGTGCCTTTGATTCAAATAAAATATAGAGTAAAAGAACTCTATTCATTTCTGGATCACGTCGGGGTCACCAGAAATGAATAGAGTTCTTTTACTCTATATTTTGTTTGAATCAAAGGCACTTGTTACCTTGATTTTGATGTTGTATGATCGGCTCTTGGTACCGATATACTTAAACTTAATGAAGAAAAAACCTGTATTCAAAATTGATGGTATAAATCGTAGGCACTTCTTACCTAGATTTTGATGTTCACGGTGTATCGGTATCAAGAGCCGATTACACAAACATCAAAATCTAGGTAACAAGTGCCTACGATTTATACCATCAATTTTGAATACAGGTTTTTTCTTCATTAAGTTTAAGTATATCGGTACCAAGAGCCGATCATACAACATCAAAATCAAGGTAACAAGTGCCTTTGATTCAAACAAAATATAGAGTAAAAGAACTCTATTCATCCTGTAGGATAGAAAAATTATATGTAAATCATTCAGGTTTTTCAATTTTTTTCCTATCACGTCCACTTGTCACTTTGATTTCGTTGTTGTGTTCAAAGTCGGAGCGCGCCGCCGACACCGCAACATCATGTCAGTTAAAAGTCGCCACATACCGCGAAGCCAATGTCCGCAACGCGTTTGCGCCTGTTTCTGTCAGTAGCTTTAATTCCAATCTTCTACCTTAACCAAGCTATCTGTTAGGAGAATTGTCTGGCATTGGGAGAAATCCAATCGAGGATCGAGGAATTTGCATTGGCGTGAGCATTGGGGATTGGCCGTCGCGTGTCGGTCGGTGTAGTGTCAATATCTCGAAAACTAAGCGTGATATCGAAAAATTGTATTACATATTTTCGTCTTATTTTGTGGTGCTTCATCAAAACCCATCGTCAAAAAGAGGTCCCAATTAAAAAAGAGGGGGTAAAAAAAATTTGACCCAAAAATGGACCGGCAACATCCGAATTATTCATCTTTGAGCTATTCTCAACTGAAATCTGTTGACGGAATGCGGTCCTCACATTTTGCACACTCAATTCCGCCAAGCTCCCAGTCTACATCACAACATCACTTTATTTATAAACTATTTAGTACTTCAAACAGTACTTCTGCTTCGTCATTTTTAAAATCAAACATCCGCAGATTAAAAAATCTAACATTATTTTGAATGGATTAAATATTATACAAGATCCCCAGTCTCTTTGTAGCGTTCAAGCTATTCAAATTACCGCCAACGAATTCAACAACCAATCATATCCAGAAAATAGTAGTCCGGGGAAATTAGCATTTTAAGGAGACAAAATTCCAAAATGGCTTAAAATTGGTCCACAGCTTCCTTGTGACTTTTTAAGAAAACAATTTCGGAATCACAAGAAATAAAACATGGCCGCCGAAGCTATCGCGTTTTTTCCCGTGTTCTCCTTGTATCTCGGTTTCTATAGTTCGTACAACCTCGTACGATCCAAAATGTTGGCAATGAAATTATCTACAACTTTAGTTCTTTTCTTACAAACATGTTGAACCGATTAACCCTTCAAAAGTTAATCAAGGTCAAAGTTATCAAAAATCACTTTTCGGCCAAATAATCACTAACAATTGATTTTTGCAAAATTTTTCGAAAATTTTTCGAAAAAATTGCAAGGGTGTCATTAGGGTAGGCAATAATCTTTTGTATAAATAGAACAAAAAAAATTTCTCAATAATCAGTTTCTGAGTGATTTTTTGACCAAAAACTGATTTTTTGAAACTTTGACCTTGAATAACTTCGAAAGGGTTAAGTCTTCGAAAAAATGACAAGAGGCTTTTTTGTAGGCAATAACGTTTCGTATTGACTGATCAAAACAAATTTTCGACAAAAGGAGGTTTTTGAGTGATATTGTGGCCGAAAAGTGATTTTTGATAACTTTGACCTTGAATAACTTTTAAAGGGTTAATCGGGTCAACATGTTTCTAAGAACTAAAGTTGTAGAGAATTTCATTGCCAACATTTTGGATCGTACGAGGTTGTACGACCTATAGAAACCGAGATACAAGGAGAACACGGGAAAAACGCGATGTCTCCGGCGGCCATGTCTTATTTTTTGTGATTCCGAAATTGTTTTCTTAAAAAGTCCCAAGGAAGCTGTGGACCAATTTTAAGCCATTTAGGAATTTTGTCTCCTTAAAATGCTAATTTCCCCGGACTACTATTTTTTGGATATGTGATTTCACAGAGTTTGATATTATTTAACCCCAACTTCCTCAATTCTAATTATTTTCACGTGTCATTGCTTTAGTGTCGATGATTATACTCTAATTTATCGAAATATGAAAAAAATGATTTGTTAATCCCTCCAACAGCTTAATGCTCATAGCGTTATTAAACCAGCTAAATTAAATTTGTTTTTCCCGCTGATATCCTGTACGCACGATACATATAAATTTTCGTATACGATGCCTCCCTGCGGCGCCGTCGATATCAGTTTAAGAAACCTTTGGCATTTTATCCCTATACTTAACGGAGCCAAATTAAATGACCTTAAAAAAATTTCCACGAAATAACTTCTATATGTAGTCATGGCTCGCCAAGGATTAGGGGCAATTCCTTGTTGTTTAATAATCTGCGAAGGCCATGTCCCTATGCTATAAAAATATCCTCGTGTACTCCAAAGCAAAAAAAAAAATAACCACGATAAAAGGAACATTCCTCCACACTTTGCCATATACTAATCCGCATTCAGGGACAATTGTGGTTCTCTATTTCGTGTAAGAAAAACTTTTACAAACTTTCGCGTGACCAAAAGCATTTTCTTATGACCATTTTTACAATAGCGCTAGGATATTTGAGTTTGGCTGATTGTGAGTGGAAAGGAAGGGTATCCATGGGCCAGCAAGAAAAAGTTTGTGTGCTGTGCCTAAGAGATAAGGTCTATCCGTTAATTCGTGTAAATTGGAATTTTGGCAATGTACCACCAAGCTTAGTACACCTGAGAATTGCCACAATGGGTGACGCGCCCTAGAATCGAACATTCTACAGGGAAGTTTACAGGATATGAAGTATTTTTATGGTATTACCAGTGGGCTTAAGTGCGGAAACTTGTATTTCTTTGAATGTTTTGGTAAGTTGTTATTTAATCGACTATTTTTGTGGATCTAGAACAATTTAGTTTTGTTAGCAATTTGTTGATTTTGTTACTATATAACAGATTTCCGGGAATGAATTTTCGTTAATTGAATTCCTTCTGGCTATTTTCGATTTGTTATTTATTGGTAATAGTAGCACGTAATTCAGGATCATAAATTCTTACGGAACATTTCTAATCAAACAAGGGACTGACGACGGTAGGTACCACCCAGTAGGCATCAGATCCGATCAATCTTTCACTGTATTCAATTATACCAGAATAAGGGGTCCAGCAGTGCGTACAACATTTTACGACATAAGCCCTTGACCAGAATCTGAAAATGGTAAAGGGTATAGTACCCAGAATTGCCTTAGTATATGCCATGATGAGAATGTCAAGTGGTACTTTATCACATACTATAGGAAACTACATAAACGTTAATGAATTTGTCGGATTTATAACTATCAACGTTTTTCCTGCAAGGCAGCCCAACAGTGTTTTATATAGGGTTACTACGTATATAACTAGTTGTACACGAGGAAGGATATATTCCACTAATATAGTTTCCTATTCGCTTCGGCAAAGAATATGATTTAATATTACCAGAGAGAAACTTTTATGAAATGCAAACGGGTTTTCCATTTCATAACCATCACATGTGAAACTTTTCAACTATATTCTTCGCAATGGTTGGATCTATCCATGAAATCCTGGTGTTTCGTCGTTCTCTTTACAATTCAGAAAACCTCTTTTGAGAAAGAAAAACAAAAAAAAAATAAACTTGTATTTTCCTGCACGTTTAAAATTTCCCTTTTTCGCTTTAGGGGAGTTAACTAAAGTGCACTTTTGCAAGAAGTTTTCGTTACTTTTATCTACATGAATCCAAGGAGGGAATACGAGTTGTGCACAATTCTAACATAAAAGTCCTGCTGGAAGGATTTTAAAACATTTTCTGTTATTCTTTTGCTCTTCCATTAGAAAATATGTTCAACATTTGGAATAATATTGAAGTTCTTGGTATAAAGATTAATGGAAAAATTCGTGAAAATGAACGAAACATTTTAAAATTCCACCCTCACATCATTAAAGCAGATTTAGGAGCTCATTTTCCCTATGAAAACTGTATGGCGGGGCAATTTCAATATTTTCTGCCTTAAAGTAGCTTCTGGTTATCAAAAAGTGACAGGGAGGTCATTTGTATTCCCCAAGGAGTCAGTTTAGTGGCTTCTGAGTAAAATCCCGTAGCCAATATATCAATCACCCCACTTAGTATTCCGATGGCACATTCTACTCTAGGTCAGCATCAGTGTGTAGACTAGTAGCAGGCCCAGTGAAGCTGGAGGGTGCTGCGGGTGTACGAGTGGGCAGGGCTAAAAGATTACAACTTAACCCTTAAGGTGTGATTCTCTTGGGCTTAATTTTATGCTGTATGCCAGTTTTGTATCTATTCTGCCTGGCGGGGGGCCACACAAGTGGAAAGGCTTTAATGAAAAAACTTGCCTAAATCAAATAAAAGCCAAGATTGGTGTTCTTTGGACTAAAAAAGTTTTTGTGGATCAAACAGTATTTGACTAGCCATTTTTCGTGGAGTTAATGGTTTAAGCTTGCGGTAATTGTATAAACTATATTTGCCAAGGGATTTCTTAAAGAAGGTACAGTGTCTCCCTGTTTGGAAGCTTAGCAACAATTGGGGCTACGTACACTAGTCATGATTACTATGTAGTAAAACCGAATTTTAAGAACAGAGAGGTGAAGGGGCGGCATACTCACCCCGCCCATTCACCTCTCTCTTCTTAAAAATCGGGTTTACTACATAGTAATCATGACTAGGCTACGTACCCCCCCTGGCAGTATCTTTTTGTGGTTGCATTTTCAAAGTAAAAAAAGAGCCAGATCAAGCACAATAGAGATCCTGCAATCATTTTACTTCTAGCTATCAAAACTATTCTTGAAGTCAATCCCCATTCCAATTAACGACTTAATCACAAATATTTTAACGCTGTGTATTTAGGTCCAGTGTGAGTGCGGCCTTGCGATCCTCCATTGCAGTATCCGTTAACCAAAACAACTAGTGTTCTGGCATCCTTTCTAAAATACAGGGTGTTTACGAAAAAAGAAATGAATCTTTTTAAATTGTACTTAAAATTCATTTACTCTTAGACCAATTATCGTAGAGCAACGAAATTCGGTTCATCTTCGAGGTAAACCCGAGTAAAAATAAAAACCGGCCTTACAAAGGGCGAACACCGGCCGCTTGGCTTTTTAAGGGGCATATGATGGACCTAGAGTTTTTAACTATTTTTAATGGGCGCACATACGGCCTTACGACGGCCAAATTTGACCAAAAGATTTAAAAGGCCAAGTACTGACCTGTAGAAACGGGCATTCGACGGGAAATTTGAGTCAAAAAAAGAATCTGCACCAAATGTATTGTTGAATGTGTTTTATGGGTACTTCGTCATTTTCGTTATGTACAATGGTTCTTTCGATTTATCCTACTTAAAGATATCGATGCACAAGAGAAACGAGCCAGTCGTCGGTTTGTTGTACGTGAAGTGTGTGGTGCGTGTTGATTTATATTTTAGTGGGAAATTTTGTTATTTAACGGCTTGAAAAAAACACAACCGAAAAAAAATCAAACATTAAATTACAGTGAAATATATTTTCTTATAGGAGGGCGAATATCCACGTTGCTGCCACTGTACCACCGTCGTATACCCGAAATAGCAACCATATGGCCGCCGTACCAACGTCGTATGGCCGTTATTGGAACTGTAAGGCCGTTGTATCACCGTCAGTGGTCCCCTGTACGGCCGTACTGTCCTACAACGAGCCTTCTGTTAACCGCCAGATGGCCGAGGACTATGTTTCAATCACAGTCGGTATTTGCCCGTTCTAAGGCCATAATTTATTTTTACTCGGGAATGTGTATTCTTTAATTTGATATAAAGGTCAAAAAGTTGACCCAGCTAGCACAAATTAGTAGCAGTGGAGTTAATGTAACAAGTAAAAGAGTCCCAAGATAAGATATGTAAAGCAATTGTAGCTCCATTGCGACTGAAAAAGCAGATTTTTAACGTTTATTTTGCAACAAATTTAGTCGCAATGAGGCGACAAATGTGTTGTAGGTATGTTTTAAATGAGTTGTTGCCACAAACTGAAGTTGCACGCAACAAGATGAAAAATGATTGTAACATTCGAAAAAGTTACTGTTCTTTTAGTCGAACAAATTTAATATGTGTTTGTAACAAAATATAAATCGCAGTTTAAGTTTGTGGCAAAAGTCAAACACATTATGGAATGAAATAACAAGACAAGACATAACTTTAAAATTGAAAAATTGCATGAATTGTACACCAAAATTTTATAACGAATATCATTTTGTCGATGGATGTTGTGACTTACCTCTGGAAAATTCACGCGTCACCCAAAAAATTAAAATTTGGTATACAATTGGTAATTTAGAAAATTTTCGAATTCTTAATATTAGTATGGAAATCTGAAAACTGTAGCTAAATACATTTTTTCAGGTTCCTAGTGTCATATTACACTGAAAATTATTTTAGAAAATATAAAATAATGTAGAAAATCGCATTTGATTTTTTCCAAATAAAACTGCATGGTGTAGGAAAAACATAGAACAACGAAAAATATGGCGAGCATAAAGCTTTTTGACAGATTTTATCCACAGTTCTTGTAAATGAGTAAAAACTTCCCTGCAGCGTTCTTGTAACTAAATGAATTTTATAAGTTCGATCCGCTTTTTTCTTACGACGCTGCAATACATTAATAACCTCACTGCATCGTTTTAGACATTCAATTTTTGTGACTATATAGTAACTTGATAAAAACATATAGCAAATTAGTCACATTAAGGTTGCTAACTTGTTAATCTATTTATGACAGTTACAATACAATAACGTTTTTAATAATGTTAATTTATCTTAAATATATTATATTTGTTTGCAAGTTTTATGGAAAATTCTTAAGGTGGGTGTACACTTGCAAGAAATATTGCGCAAGTTGATTTCGGCAATTGAAATTGCCAGTGTAAAAATACTTGCAAGCTGCTTGCGCAAACACCTGCAACATTGCAGAAAGTTCTTGCGAGAGAATTTTGTTGCCAGTGTGGACAAGAGAAATCCGACTTGCCCAATAGTATTGCAGGTTTTCAGTTTGAAAAGTATTGCAGGTTTTCAGTTTGAAGGAAAAAAGTAGTTTTGCTTGGAGGGATTCGGAACACCTAGCTCAACGAGTGGTACGAGTAACCTATGAATTGAATGAATTCATATTTTAATTTTTATATTTTTAAAATAAAACAAGTAAGATTTTTAAATTCTGCTTTTATTAGATATTATGTACATGTATCTGTACAAGAAACCTGAGAGTCGATAGTAGTTTCACTTGCTGAAATAGCTGCTCTCATTTTCGTCACCTTTTTCGCGATTAAAGGTGATACACAATTTAATAGATAATTGAAATTGTCTTGAGACATTCTTATAAAATTGTTTAAAGAATTAGGATCTTCACTTTTCAACTCTTTGAATAAAAGTTGGGGATTCCTAACCCTTGCCGACGGCTAGTCCAGCTTCTGACCCATTTTTTCGCTTGCGTAATTTAATTTTAATTTTATTTTTCTTTAATAAAGTAACCACAACTACAGCAGCAGCACACCTTATTTGTTGGCAAGACATTTTTAACATTTACCCCGTTTGTGACCAGGTTCAACCCAGTCATAAACGGGGGTCGCGTTGAAACTGAGTCCACTCAACTCAACTCAGCTGTCCTACCTGGGTCGAGTTGAAATTTCGCTTCATATACGTGGGTTGAGTTGTAATTGGGTTGAAGTGATATTTGTTTTGTTTGTTTATCATACGTGAGGCTGCCTTCGGCGTTAGTTTTGTGTTCGGTGTTTTTGTAGCGCGTTTCAACTCTATTTCAACCCAAAGTGAACTCAACTCGACATCATATATGGTGGTCGAAATTTCAACTCAATCTCGACTCAACTTTTCAATCTAATCATAAACGGGGTAATGAAGTGACTAAATGAAATTTCGAAAGATTACTTGTACACGTGTGAACAGTGCTGCAAGAAATTGCGGCAAGTAATGTTGCACTAGATTTGAAAACTGTTTGCAGCAAACTTTCTTGCGCAACTTTTATTGTAGTGTAAACACAGATGCAATATTTCAAGAATATTTGCGCAATATTTCTTGTAAGCGCACACGCACCTTTACAACAACTGCAACTGTAATGTAACTGAACCGGATGATTTGTTGCAATATGCTAATTCAAAACAATAATTTAACCTATATGTGACTAAATTTGTTTAAAAAAACTGGATTACAACCCAAGTGCAACATATTTCTGTTACAAATTGAAATCTGTGCTAGCTGGGGAGTGACTCCGTTTAGAAGATATGTAGGTTGGTAGAAATAGGTATATCAAATGCATATTTTTAGATCCAGGATGATCCAGGAAAATTATATCGTTGAATTAATTTAACAACCGTTGTATGAAAAGTAAAAAATTAATTGCGGAGAAATGATTAAACTTAGAGAATAATGTTAAGTTAAAATTTGAAAAATGTCTTTTGACACCTCTTGGTAGAAATAGTGTTAAAAGTGGCGGAAAAAAATGTCTACTCCTAAAAAACAAACACAAACTTAACAAAACGAACAAAACTAACCAAATTTTCTTGTGGATTAAAAACAAACGTATAGCCCGGCAAAAAATCGCAGTTTTTAGGAAGGATTTACAACCGCAGCTCGAAAAAAGGGTTGTTTTTGAGAAATATGTATGTGAATTTTAGAGTTTTTTTCACCTTTTTCTCTATTTTGAGGAGAAACTATGCATTTTGGTGAAAATATCAAGAAAGCAAATTTTAGTTTTACAATTTTTTCCAACTCCGCATAGTTTCGCCGCTAGAGGCCGTTTTACGCCTTTTTTAGATTTTGAGCCAAAAGTAAGGATTTATATGAAAAATTAAATGAGATCAAAGTAGTAGTTGCAGTTTTTCCACGGGCTTTCTTTGGACGTTTTGATTTATCAACAGAGTCTGAAAAAAGGCGCAAAACGAGCTCTAGCGGCGAAACAATGCCGAATTCGAAAAAAACAGTGAAGGCAAAATTTGTAGCAAATTTTATGCCCTATAACTTTGCTCTTTCGATATTTAGACCAAAATGCATAGTTTCTCTTAAAAATAGAGAAAAGGCGAAAAACTCTAAAATGCACATATTTCTCAAAAACGACCCCTTTTCGAACTGCGGGTTGTGAAAACCATGTTTAGACAACCCAAATCCTGAACTTGGCACCGGCCTCATATATGTAGCTGTGGGAAAAATTTCTTTAATTTTCCCTAATTTGAGCGGACTAGTAGGGTA
Organism: Thereva nobilitata; assembly: GCA_963855945.1. Lineage (NCBI taxonomy): Eukaryota > Metazoa > Arthropoda > Insecta > Diptera > Therevidae > Thereva > Thereva nobilitata. The sequence goes on from OY979695.1 coordinate 38,980,229, forward strand.
GAAAGCGTGCCCTAATGTGTTTTTGATGAAGACGCGCCCTTTCTTGTGATTTCAGCTAACTTCAGAGTTTGCAAATCAAAACATATAGAAAGAGTATAGATCAATCTGTTGTTGACCTAGAAAGTCATTTTTTAAGGTCGTTTCTTTAATCCCGGGTGAAAATATAAAACTGAAAAATAAATTTTAGACGGGATTCTGTACGAAATAAGGCGGAAATTATTATCATTTTTAGATTTGGAATATACTTAGGAGGGACTTGGCATTTCTTGGAAAAAGCAAAAGTTGTGGAATCCGCGGAAAAATGGCAAACGTTCTTTTAGGATTCCAAAAGGGGGTTGTTCATCAATTACCTGCCCCGTGGTACCACGATCTAAGCGGCCCGCTTTTGTGAAGTGTTGCAACAACTCAGAAAGGCGGTCCAAAATAAAAGGAGAGGAAAGTTAGCAAAAACAGTTTTTTTGGAATTCTGAAAGAACGTTTGCCACTTTCCCGCGGATTCCAAAACTTTCGTTTTATTTGATGTTTTGGCGGTAGTAGCACGGGAGTCGCCATAGTGGTTGAAGCCGATCGAGGCACGAGCATAGAAATTTTACAGTGCTGCCACTACACCCAGACGCAAACTCCCTGAGATTTCCAGACTTTTCCGCCAACGACACGGATTTTAACAAATAGTGGAACTTGCTTTTGGGTCGACCCTCGTACGTACCATGATCAGTACTGATTTCGAGAGGTGCGACTGATTTGAAATCCCAATTTCACACTGCTTTCACAATAATCCCGCGCACAACCAGTTTTCAATCAAAATGAAACCTTTGCCACACACGAGCGCAACTGATTTTGGAACAATCGGTGGTCTGTGCCCACATAGTTTTTAGTCACGAAGATTTGGCAATATTTTAAGTAGTTCAGATGAAGTGCAACTACGCAACTGAAATCGTTTCCAACCGGCAGGAACAGTAGCACCCGACCAGTTGCAGACTAGTTTAAAATCGGTCTCGTTTCATTCGAATCGTGTGTGGACTCCCATTTCCGTACAAGGGCAATGTCATGAAACAGTTGCTTATGCAGAGGTAGGCGGAGGTATTTTAAACGGAATAAGTTTAATATCGATTAATCAATAAATAAGAACAAACTCCTCTTATATTTTGATCAAACTTCGTATATTATATTAGGAAAGAGTAGTAGAAGTTTTGAGACCTCTAATTAGCAAAAATTAGCTTCAACGTTTATTCATCTACCAGAAAACTTTATTTCAATAAACTTCACTTGTTTTACTCCGTTTCAGTTTTTAAAAAGTTACCTCCAAACATGTCACAAAATTTCAGATTTCGTACTCGTAGACTAAAACTGTTTGGAACCCTTTCATCCAAAAACAAAATCGAAAAACCAATTTAGCAGTAAATTAAACTAGCTTACCCATATCACAAATCCTGCATTCTATCCCCAAAAACTTGATTCCCAACTGAATCCGAACTTACTAAAGTTTCGAGTCCTAAATATTCCCATTGAAGTCATTTTCAACCAATAAAGTAAATTCCCTTGCTACCTTAAATTTAATATCCCCCAAAGGAGCGGCGGCGGAAATTTAATGGCTGAAAAATCGTAGGCACGGAAACAATTTATAAAAAAAACACTATAGCCATATCAGAGTCCATTATTTAAATCCCATAAATCCATGCGTCCCACATATGCGCGCTCTCAAAGTACATTGTAAAAAGTTTTCACCAGCTGTGTGTCAATATCAATTATAGTCATCCTGATTGAAGTCCTAAAAGGTACAGTGTGGATGGCTCCCCGGGGAAGGAATTGGTGACAGACTTTTCAAAAACTGCCCTCGACAAAAGTCTATAGCAAATCCAATTTCATGGGTGGCTCCTGGAGGAGCTAATGTGAATATTTTCACTTGGTCCAATCTTTTAGTGGTTTTTTAAGCCCAAAGTTTGTTGATGCTAATCTATTTTGAAGAAGGGGAACCACCTGGGGTCGGTCATTGATATTGACTACTATGGGTTTGCCTTAAGTGCAGGATATCCCAGGGGTTTGTTGGAAAATCAATCTCTGTAGGATCGTAATAGAATTAACTTTGACTTTAGGTAGCAGCTTCAGATTGTATGTCTTAAGTAATGAAAAGATAAAATATTTAACCGATAGATTTCTAGTTTTTGACAGGAGATTATTACAAAGTTAACAACATTAATGCCTATCATAACAAAATTCGATTAGGATTATAAAAGTTGATAAACAAGATGGTGAAAATATCGAATGAACAATTTAATCTAAGAATATAGGAAAAAATTTTGTCGATGAAACAAGCAAATCCGTAAACCTTTGTGATCGGCTTTATAAACAGGTCCCGGTCGAAGTATCTCGAAACAGTTGCCTCTATTTGTCAATAGCCAGGTCCGATCTCATCTAGATTGACGTAAATTCGCCATTCGTCCAGCAAAGTTTGGTCTACTTTGTTGGCATCCCAAATAAATTGCACCGTAAGGATTAAGCTCATCCGTAACTATACGGCTGGAGTGGAGCGTTTTTGTAAACTCCTTCCCAACAGACCGAAGGTAGGGAGCAAGGACCCCAGAAGAAAAGAGGGGGAGCAGCAATGACCGTCCTACCGGGACAATAAACTGACTCAGAGAGCCGCGCTGTGCCTTAATTTTCTGGACCCACCAGAGCACACCGGATCACCGATTTAGTGAACTCCTTTCCAACAGACTGAAGGCAGGACCGCGGTCAAGAGCCTGCGAAGCCGCAGTTGGGTAAGATCACCAAGTGGTACGTGGTTCGACGAGATCAGATCGAACAATCAAGTTTGAGCAAGTGACGTGTCGCTGCCCCTGTTCAAGCGCTCTCACACACAAATATGAGATATAAGAGTGTAGTACAATAGGCCCAGGGAGTCTCCGAGGTACTTTTGAAGGCAATATCTCATCAAAAGAAGAAAAAGGACAAGGCTCCTCTTCACATATAGTGAAGTGTAGTGCCCACTGGAGTCTACTTACCTTGATAAGCTTTCTACTGTATCTATGAGCCGGTTTAGACGGTGCGCTCCAGCGCATGTGCCTCACGAACTTTGTGGATAAAAGGAGAAGTGGGGTGGTACCTCTCTTCATTCCCACTCCTCCCTTCATCACCAAACGTTCGTGAGGCACATGCGCTGAAGCGCACCGTCTAAAACAGCTCTATGTTGAAGGTTTCGTTATTGTAGAGTCTCCGGAAATCCCAAACCCCCACATACGGGTACAATTATTATTTTAAGGATTTTTCTCTCCAGCACGGCTAAAGGATCAGGGTGTTACCTTTAGTATCAGATCCACATGTGAGTACTACTTAACTTTTGTCCCCAATAGCAGTAATTTTGCATTTATGGTAGATCTTTGGATATGGAGAGCCTTGACAGACTGTGGTCTGTGTTGGCTTTTAAGGGACAAGGTCTGTGCTTTTAGCATTTCCTTTGGCTTAGTTAATGGATACTTGTCCATGTAAAAACTATCCTGCTTTCATTATTGTGCAAACAAGCTTTCGTGATCTGGACGGAAAGATCCTGACCAGTGCATAGCGTTCTATGAATGATCCATCAGTGTTGTGTGCGTAGCTAATATTTGAACAGAGTTGTGGAACATGCGCCTTTTCCCGCTAGCACGCCCCCACTTGCAAAATCGCATAATGCACAGTACTTTGCCCAAAAGCTCTAGACGCGATATTAAAAACTATGCGACAGCTTCCGATTCTCTTTCTCTCGTTGATCGTCTAGGTGCGTAGCTGGACTTTTTTAAGCATTCAGCCTTTTCAGTGATGGGACGACCAAAGTATGGCTTATCTTTCACATCAAAATTAACAGAACGAAAGCATTCGAACCATTCCTGCGCAGCACATTTTGATAAAATATCTTCTCCGCACACATCGTAACTTATCCACAAACCTGCTGAAGTGGGTGTTAGCATTAATTACTTTTTAAATGATTAAAACACTACTACAATATTTACATATATTTTTAAAGAATAATACTTCGAACAAAAAAACATTTATTTAAAAACCGATTTAAAATTTTACACTTTTGTAAGGGCTTTAATTTTAACGTTTATTAAGGGAAGTTCTATTCCCTAGAAACTTCTAACTAAGCCTCATGCAATTTTACATTTTATTTTTTACAAACAATTGTTGTGTTTTTATGTTTTTGAAAATCGTTTATATGTACAGTGTCTACGTAATGACATCCCCGACAATATCTAGGGTGTGCGCAAACATGAAAACGCCTGGAAAATTTATGGGAGCCCAAAAACTGAAAAATTCACAGCAAATTCCGTCTTGATAAATACCTCTTAACGAAGGCTTCTAGGCGAAAATTTTGTTGGACATGTTTTGTTCGTTATTGGATTTGCTAAAACTTAGCTTAAGTTTGATTTTTGAAATTTGAATTTTTGCATTGCAAAATTGCAGAAAACGTATCCTCACTTTAAAGTTACGCCAACAAAAGAAAATACCATTATTTTTCAATGTAATTCTGGAATTAGGTAGTTTAAAGGCCCAATTACAATGAGAGAAAGAAACTTTTGCCAGGCAAGAAACTTGATTAGAACCTACACAAGTAAATGAAAGTGGACACAATAAAGCTGCGGCAACTAAAGTTTAAATCGAAATGAACTTTTATTTCTTGCTGTTCCATTTTCGTTGTAATTTTTTTTTTATGTGGAAGACTAGAGATCAGGGAAAGCCCTTTGTACTGTCGACAATCAATTTTCTTCGTATAGAGTGCAATGTCAAACAGCAAGCTCTAGTCGATAGATAGTGAAGGGGAAGAGAGAAGTAGGAAGGAACTGCCACAACCACCTAACCCCAACCATTTCTATCGCAACTCTGGCATCGGGGCAATGAGAAACAACTCGCTGGAGTGTTATGCCTCCTGAAAGGAGTTGAATCCCATCAACCAACCGATGACATGCGCTTAATGGAGCGGGGCAATGCTAGCGGAAGGCTATGACAGGGGGAATGAGGAATGTAAGGAGGGAAGAAGAAAGAAAGTGGGAAAGGCGAAGGACCGTGGGGCTCTGCCGGGATTCGAACCTGGGGCCTCTGGGATAGTAGCCAGGCGCCTTACTCCCTAGACTACCGAGGCTCCCTTGGGCCTTAAGGTATGTTTAACTTATATCCAAAACCCGATCACTGCCGGTCAAATGGTTTTTGCATAATGTATTTTGCAATTAAGTGAATTTAAAAAATTAAATTTGTTGCGGCGCCAAAAAAAGCTCCCATGGTGGTCCCGATTTTTTTACGTATGCTCTAAGACTCACTTTACAATATCAAATCATAAAATTTCTGTTTTTTATTTCTTTATCAAGATGTGTCAAAAAACAGGGAATTTGCTGTGAATTTTTCAGTTTTTGGGCTCCCATAAATTTTCCAGGCGTTTTCATGTTTGGGCACCCCCTAGATATTGTCGGGGATGCCATTTCTGACCAATTCCACCAAAAAAGTCCGTTACATCACGCCAAAACCAAAATTTATATGTCTCACTGCTCTAGCACCTGAACTAAGTGTAGGTATTTCAAAGCAGTAGTGAAAATACAAAATAATGACGTCTTAAAACACTGTACTCTAAAATTACTAGTACAGCTATTGAAACAACAATTGGATAAAACTTGCTAACGAAGAACAAATAAAAATTATGAGTAGCGACCGCTACACCTGCACAGCGCTATTATTTTTTCGTAATGATATTGCAAAATATACCGCAAATTTCCAATCACTGTCACCTTTCAAACAACCGTTTAGTGGTTTCGCTGCGATCAGTAGTTCGTAACTTCCTTGTAGTTGACTCCAACATGCCTTGAATTGAAAGACGTCACGAGCTTCGGGCGACAAGTTCTAGTTGGTATCAGGAATTTCGGGAACTAGACCAGTAGGCAGACCCAGGAGGAGATGGATAGACTCTATGACTGCTGACGCAAAGGCAATGCTCAACATCCGGCACTGGAGACATGCTGCAAGGCACCCCCAAACTTTGAGAAATGCCCTAGAGGAGGCCAAGGCTCGATTTGGGCTGTAGCGTCATTGGATGGATGAAAGTGCCAAAATGCATACTTAGTATATTTCCAATCTACCTGTACTGTACTGGGTAAAGTGAATATAATGTATGTAAATGCATTTGAAAGCGTTTTTTTGTACCATTTCCATCACTATTGATCGCCAAGGACATTGTGTGTCATCATGTACTTCCAACCAACAAAAATGGCTTAAACGGACTAACTGGTCTTAGCTATCCAAGTTACTAAGAAACACAGCTGCCAGAGCACTTTGTCCGCAAATAATTTCTCCTTCTTCCAAGGACATGGGTAAGATGAGGGTCTATTAATGCATTTGTATTTAAAAGGAAACAAATTTTATCGAGATTTGTCAAACCGAAAGCCCCGATGCGGGTTATAAATAGAAAGGATTTCGTGGTTGCCTGTAGAATGAGAGATACTGGAATCACTCAAAAGTGTCAATCTTCGTTACGCAATTCCATATAAAAATCCAACCCTTAACGCCCTCAAGTCGTCTCTGGGCTTCCAAGAAAGGCAAACGGATTGCTGGACCATTTTTGCTAGATCTTGAGAAAGCCTTTGTTAGTGGCAAGGTAAACATTTCTCAACATTATGATTATGTTTTTTTTCCGTTTTCACGATTCACAGATTTGGTTTAGGGTAGAAATTTATTTGGATAGAAATTGAGTCCCACTTTAAGGGACGTAGAAAACACTCACAATCGAATTTCATTTATCACGTTTGCTTCAGTGCTCATTCGGGAAATGTTAAAGTTGCCAGCACACCACACCATGCTGCAATTTAAGCCCGGATAAGAAAAGAGCATCAAAGAAAATTTATTTTCCAAATTGAAATAAAAAAAGTTTAAAAACTTGTGCCGCAATCTTGTTCACTTATATACATACATACATACATAAATGTAATATAACGAAAAGTTGAAGATCAAAGATTATATTTCTGTGGCGATGTCATTGATTTGCCTCGAATACGTGCTATGGAAAACAGAACAATTTTAGTACAAGGTTTTAAGGTTATCTTTTCTGTTTGGCACACAACGGTTTTGGGTGTGACACCAAAAATTCTGATTGGATTTATTCGAACCTTGAGGAGAAAAATCTTTGAATTGGCAGATTTCCCTACAAATGGGAAAATTTATATTCATGGGAAAGTAACGAACGAAAATTTCTATTGTTGATTCCTGAAAGTTTCCTGGAAAATGGGGAATTTTTTTTTCAAGTTTTATGCCAAGTAATAAGAAATTTTTGAGTCTGGCTTTGGCTGAAGAAAGACTTTTCTGTAATGTGAAAATTGCGTTTCAATAATAATTGAAATATTGTAGAAACTTATGATTAAATGAGCGGAAGTCTGAGACTATCTAAATTTACCCTAGGCATTAGTATCAGTTTCATAACATTCTTTGAATTTTACTTGGTCATTTCAGCTGTGACAACATTTAAAAAGAATTTCATGAAATGACGCCCTTGGTAGCGGGAGTAGCGGGAGTATACTGCTGTCGTAGAGTTCCGTAGTTGAATTTATTCCATACTCCAAAACTTCTGATTACAACCGCCATTCTGACAGACCTACATACATACATACATGCCCTGCCGTAGTTCAAATTGGACAGAATGGAATCGGACAATACGAGCATGAGCTTCAGGTTTAATTCCATGAGAACAAGGCCTTCTGGCCTAGAGGAGAACAGAAACAGTCCCCGTAGACACAACGCACCCACCAAGGCCTCCTTCTTGACTTCTAGATGGAGCAGAGGAAGGTTGGCTAGAACTTCGATAGCCACAGTCGGACAGGTGCTTTCAGCTTGGGGCGAATCTAATAAGGGCCGATGGACCTATAGCCTCATACCAAATGTGAAGAAGTGGATTATGAGGGAACGTGGGGAAGTGAGTTACTATCTACCGCGTTCTCTGTGGGCATTCCTTCATCGCTTCAGTTTGGACGATTAACAGTTCTGCCCAGATTGCCCGGACGATGAAGAGGACGCCAAGCATGACCCCTTTTACATGCTCGAGGTTTGCGGAGCAAAGGACTGGGCAGGACACAACACAGCTGCGACTGCGAGGTGCAGCTAACACCGGAGAACATTCCGGATTAGATGATGAGGTCGGAGAATTTGTGGCGAATGGTGGAAGTTGCGCTGAAGGCCTTCCAACAGAAGCTTAGGCAATACGAAGCCCAAAGAAACAGAGAAAAGCAAAGAAATGTAAGGAGAGATAGCAGCCCCGTGACGCCAGCGGAGAGAATTAGAGTTAAGGTGGAAATTACTCTTTTCTTAGACTGGGCTAGAGACCCACAGAACTGAGAGGATGGAACTTCTTGGTAGGACGCAGTCCACCTTTCGACGCTCCACTTATACGCCCACTCACGACGGGGGCTTATGTATCTTGTGAATTGTGTAGCAAGCTTCGTCGAAGTAACCTTTCTCGCAAACAAGACAGAGACGGTAGGTCGCTGATTCGTAAGCCCCACTGTCCCGGCTTTGGTGAGGACCTTCGAGGGATCCTTTTAAGGTCACGTTGATGACGCCTGGCCGTAGTAATGTCTTTACGGCTCTTACCGATCTGGACTCAAACGTCATGCAAAACTGTTGGTGAGTTTAGTCAGTAGGAATCTACCGTCTAGGTGCGGACACACAGTGGTTCAGATTCCCGAAAACCTGGTCAAAAGTCATTTTAGCATATAAAAGTAGTTCTTTTATATGAAATTTCGTACTTGGGGCTTTTAAGGGAGCTGATTAAGGATCCGCTATCAATTTTCCAAAAAACAAAATGGCGGATACAAAATGACGGGAGATTTTGCTTAATAATCAGCCAAATTTCATGAAATCATTATAGGGGGGTTTTCGAGGGCGCTGATCCTCAATAATACTAAATTTATCTTTTAAATTGTTTTTTGTAAAAAGATATCTGGCTTGAGAGTTCCTGAAAAATAAAATTACTTAGTATGAATATGAAAAAACATTGTATTGTAAATTTTTCAGCTTGGCAGCTACTTTCTTTTTTATTTTAAGCAGAAATGTATACTGAACAATATGCGACCAGTTTCAAGGCAGTACCTTGCGGTATTTTCGACTCATCACTTACATATTTTATCAGAGTTATCTGAAGCGCGCCCACATAAATTTATTGCAACTTACCTTGTTAACAGCTAACGTAATTTGCAATAAAGGTTTCGTTTAGTGACGTTATAAAATTATACTCACTTTCAGGAGAAGAATCCATGTCTCACTGTTATAATGCACTAAAAACCAAAATTCCACAGCGCTTTGAATGCGGAGTACTTTTTCATGCTTAGGGGAGACGGCATTTCGGTCGCGGGAAAAGAATGAAATATAACGGATTCCGGGCATGCCAGCAAGTGAAGTTGCTTTAGAAAATCTTTATTTAATGTGGCCTGACTCGCTCTTGCTTTTCACGCTTCTCTATTATTTGTTTCCGTTTTTTCTATATGTTTTTATGTTTGCATGCTCCAGCTGAGCCACAGGGCAGTGCTAAATGTTTCTCAGCCCAGCTGAGAAGTGCGCCTTCTGTGTTAGAAGGGTTACTCGATTAAAATCTACTTACTTTTAATGATTCTGGGCTTCACTACAAATATTTGGCGGGTCAAAAGTCCCTAAAAAATACTTCATTTTGGGGATTTTTGAACAGGTTTTCGGGATTCTGAACTAGTATGGGACGACCAGCGGTACCTCCTGTACTAGGCATTGGCCTTAGACAGGGGTCGCACACATTTCCTGCTGCTACACCGATGTAAGATTCTCATCGCGCCCTCGTACAGAAAAAAAGGACATGGTGATGGTACCATACTCTGGCGAAAACCTTAAGGTCCGGTTACACGCAACGATCTGCTTGTGCAAATTCACTGCCGCAACTCAATTGGTGCAAATAAACTGAGTGAACATGAATCGGTTTACAAGCAACGATTTATTTGTACTTATTGACTGGCGCAAGTCAATTTGTTATAAAAAAACTGAGTGAAAATAAACCAGTCACCAGTGAACCATTTGGTTCTACTTAAAAACAGTTGGTACCCTTTTGCTAATTTGACACGATTATTTTATTATATTGAAAAGGTCGGAGGAGCGTCATAAAATTTCACCATTCGCCCAAGGGGATGCTGAGGGTTGTACCCGAGGCTTGAACATGTTTAGACTGGAGCAAGCCAATTGGCACAAGCAGATCGTTGCGTGTAACCGGACCTTTAGATATACAACAAGGTAGGCAATAGATCTTTTCGCCAGACTTTCTGTGGTCTTTAAGCCGTGCTGATTGTAGCCTAATATATGGTTAGAGTCAAGATTGTCCATAAGGTTTCTATTGATTAGAATTTCTATGCATTTGGAGAAAATTTAAGTGATTGCTATTAAGCGGGCGGTGGCATATTATCCGGGGACCAATAGATTTATTAACGCCGAGTTTTTTGAGACATTTATACATGTCGAGTTTCCTTAAAAAACACTGAGGCTTTATGGACTTTGTAGAACAATCTATGTTCAAACGCATTTCCGCCGGTATAATTCTGATGATACGCAGGGCGACAGATCCCATTCAAATTATCCTATTTCCTTCAGCCCCTACAACTCCTACTCCACCATGACCCCAACGAAATGGACTACTGAAATGGACCGATACGAATTCATAAACTTGATTTTCTCACCTAAAAAACCTTGGCGTTCCTGCTAAGGAAACACACATCCCAGCTAGTAGCTTGAAAGGAGAGAATAACTCCCACTAAGTTGACTTTCGCTTAGTGCCACATGGTTCATTTAGGACCTGAGATGGTGGGTGCACGAATTTGATATGGAAAATCCGAATTCCCAAGGGACAGTCAATATCGTCGGTGTGCCTCCATGGATAGCAGGCTAGTAATAGGTCAATACGGTGTGTTCCTTGGTGTGCAACTTCAGGACTCTCGGAGGTTCATCTACGATTTCATATAAGTTATTAGCGGCGACAAATACCTTCGTAAATTCGTTTGAAAATGACATCTAATGCTAATGAGGAGACTTTGTTACTGATAGTAGGAGCTCTGCATATTCTTGTTTGTGAAGAGCTATTTTAACATATAAATGACTAAATTCAGGAGACGCTTCTTTCACCTTCTGGAAGGCTACGTCTTTCGAATCTACAAGGCTATTCCCTTATTTGAGAAGAGATTATGCACAAAAGTATACCCATATTTCTGGTATTCATCTATATATTTCAGCATGAGGTAAAACTTGAGTCTGACTTAGTGCGAACATTTTGGAAAACATATTTATAAAAATGGCACAATACAGAAAAGGAAATTGGCATGAAGCCCATGGATGTTACAAAAATCTAAACAAACACTTTTAGACGGCACCTTGATAGCGCAAAGTCAATCTCCTTAATAGCTGCCTCAGCTGTGCCGGTGATAAAACCATCGGGAAGGGACTACAGCGAAATAACCTCTCGTAGGAGTATTTAGCTTCCTGAATCGAGGTGAATCAAGTCAAACGTCCGCCAAAGCCTGTTTGGTGTTTTGGGAGGAGGGTAGAGGAAACTTACTTGACATCCATAACTTTTTACATTGCGATTTTTGGCGGAAATTTTGAATTTGGGTTATTTTTTTTGCTTAATTTGGCCTGTTTTACGCGGGTGAATAATGAAAGATTTTCAAAACCACCAAGTCATTAAAATTATGGTAAAAAAATGAATTGCACTTTAAGAACTACCATCTACTGAATCACCTGAAACTGAGGCGTCTTTAGCCACTTCAGTTCAATCGATACAGATTACCCCAAAGACAAAGTTTGCCCTCTCCCATAATATTTTTGTGGTGTGTATTATATCACTAGCTGTGATGGTAATGAAACAGGAACAATCCCATCACTTTGCAGATTAGATAGTAAGTGATGCTCTCTCATCTGAATATATGTTACTAGAAACCACTCGCACAGCAATGAACGTGATTATGCTCCTTCCTGAACGAGGGCGGCCAATTCCAGCAAATACCAGCAAATAAGTTAATTTATATGCAAATCCTTAAGTTGATTCACAGTGAGTACAGTAAGAACCTCAGAGCTAGGGAAAAAGAAACAAAAAGGCAGGAGTCTGTCTCCGTTGTATTCTCCATGAATTATTTGCCCTTCGTCCTTGATAGACTGCGAATATTATCGAATGAAGCTTAAGGCAAATTGGTTGAGAAAACCCTCCCATTCGCGTTCACTTCGGTAGGGGCCTTTCAAGAACGTTGTGGCTTATTAGCCTGGACAGAAAAAAAAATTAACAAAATGAATAGGATTCACGTCAGGCTTTGTTACCCCGCTCGTTTATTTGTCAGAGCTAATAATTTAACAAAGGCTCAAAACACTTCTCCTTATTCCTTATTTCTCCCTTTTTGTGCTCTGTTTATGTTTATGTATTTGTCAGTGCTTTCACAATTCCGACATAGCCTATCCCTAAGCTAATGAGATTTTGTGATTTCTTTGTGCTCTTTAAAGATTTTATGTTTTTCGGTTTATCGAAATTTAGTTTCAACTTTTATAATAATAAAATTAATTTGAAATAAGCTTACCTCGTTATCACAGTGAGCAGTGAGCCCTGAGCTGGTGGCCCAGAATTTCAGCTGTGGTGTGGCATTGCTTAGCCTGTAAATTTGATTAGGGGATTTTAATTGCTTCGCTTGGCAGGAAGCCAGTTGATTTAACTATCGAAAGACTACGCCCATTCGAGTCCCTGGCCATGGTCCAATGGCTCAATAATATAATTGGTAGATGTCGTTATTAATTAATTTTGCTTCGTATCCAAGCAACTTGTGGTTTTCAATCAACATAAATTAGGACCAGCTTAATGGAAATGTAGTTAATCGTAGGCTATGTGGCCAAAAAAGGGATAAAGTTTTCCAGGCCAAATGTCTCTCAAATTGTTAAATTTAACAAAATGAATTAAAACGAGAAATAAAAATACAATCAGACTTTTTTTTAGGACTTCGAATTCGATAGCAAATTCAGAAAAGAATTCGTAAAGTTTTCTCTCCTTGCTTCAGCCTAATATAGTCCATTTTCACTAATTCCAGCAGCTGGAGGTTTTCAATAACATATCTTATGTTTAAGCTAAATGTCTTACAATATTCAATTTTTGAGTGTAAATAAACCAGTGCAAATAGTTTTGGGAAACAAAAAAATTATTAACAGCATGACAAATGTTGGAAAGTGACGAAAATATAGCGCCGACAACCAGAAAAATAAATTCAAGTCGATCTGAGTTACGAGGGTGAAATAGGGGTAACTTTAAGGGGTGAAACAGGGTTTTCACGATTTTCAGCGAAACTAGACCTCCCATCGAAAAAAGTTAAGTATAAAAGTTATAGGTAATAAAAAGATCTACAACTTTTGTACAAACCATTTTCTCACATAACCTCAAATTTCCGAGAAAAATCAAAAAAAACGTGTTTTTTTTCACGAAATTTTATGGCAACTTACCTTTTTATGTCCCAAACACGCTGTAATTTTTTTGAATCAAAATTTTTATTTTTACGTTTTATTTTGAATTTAAACCTAAAAAGAGACCTCATTTTCAGCCGAAAATGCCCATGTTCTAAAAACATTTTTTTCAAAAAATCTAAGGGTTTTTTCTTTTGTTGAAAGGTCAGATTGTGTAGGAAAAATATACATGACTATGAACAAATTTGTCAGGAAACGCGAAAAATTTAAAAAACTTGATTTCAAAAAGTAATTTTTCAATCATTGTTTTAAATTTTTGATTATTTATTAAAATTTCCAATTGAAATCCTTGAATAATGTTGTAACGGTCGGTTAATTATTACAAAATTCTTATTATTAATTATTCCCCCCATCTATCGGAAATTTCAGAAATTAATAGTCCAATCATCCAATCACTTCAGGAGCTTTTTGATGCGAAACTTTTTTTTTGAATCACGTAGGCGAAGAAAAACAAAATTTTCTTAGAAGAAAAAAAATTGAAAATTTTTGGACAGTCGCACAGTGGTCGAAAATGCCAAAAAGCTGGCCAAAAGTCGAAAAATGAAAGTCTTATTTAGGAACTTTTTTTATTTTAACTTGTTAGATTAGGGTACCTAGGATAGCATAACACAAATAGAACCAATCAAATAGCGTTTCTTGCCTTTTAAAATCATTCTGAAAGTGGCCGTTGCAAGCGTTGCTTGAAATAGCATCATTAACCCCCCGCGGCAACCAGTTATTTAAACATACATAGGAAGTGTTGTGTCGCATATTTTTAAATGTTATAAAATGGATTATTCTCAGGAAAGTAAGTATAATTTAATAATATGAACAAGAATACTCATTTGTTCACATATTTTTAACATGGTGAAGATTTTTTGACCTGTCTTTTTATCGAAAAAGTAAAATTTTTTTTTATATTAATAGACCTACAAAAGAAGTGCCGCTATATGCCGCTCTGATTTTTGTTTTATATTGTTTATTGACCCTTTGGCAAAAACATATTCCAAGAACTATTGCCCGAAGTTGCCCCTTTTTGTTTAATTCCACTTTTTCTACAAAATTCTGCGTAATCCATGTTTTGTTTTTTTTTAACTTATTAAAGTAGTGCTTAGCTTAAATTGAACCGTTTTATCATTGGTAATCAACTTTCGAGGTCAAATTAACAAAGTATTGGAGTTATAAACAATTTTAATGCTAAAATTGGCTCATTTCGTACTCTTTTAGTACCTTTTCACTTAAGCTTTGCCAAAAAGTACCAAATAAGGTCAATTTTAACATCAAACTTGCTAATAACTTCAAAAGTAAAGGTCGTAGCATAAAAATTGTCCAGGCATTATTGATAGGAAATTGTCCAAGCTTTCCAATTTTGCAAAAAAAAATTAGTTAACTAGCTATTTTATGGAGAAAAGGGTGATTTTGGTTGAAATTTTAGTTAAAAAAACCAAAATTTTGACTTTGATGACTCATTACTATGGAAGTTGATAGGGTAGAACCTTGGTTTTTACAGTTTTAGATAGGTGGCTCACTGATACCTTATTCATGAAAATAGGTCATAGGGTTACAAAAATACAGGGTGATATGTAAAACTCTAAAAAAAACTTCAAAACGCCCTAGCGGCTAAACCGTTACCATATCCAATAAAATAAAATATAATACCAAATTCGTGATCAGCGACCTGGAAAACACAATTCCAATTTCATTGAAAAATAGTGTTCAATATTGATGGTCGCCATTTTGAAGCCGCCATTTTGTTTTTTTAAGAAATAATAACAAATTCGTGATCAGCGACCCCAAAAACCTTTATAACTTTATTTTCAAACAATTATCTCAGTTTTTTCGACTTTTGTCCATCTTTTTGCCGATTTCGACCACTGTGAGTCGGGAGGAATTCTTCATGAGAGACAGTCGGTATTGAAAGAATACCCAGAACAGTCTGGGCTTAGATAGCGTAAAATCGAGTCGGATTTGTATAGTATTCGTGGAATAAAAGTAGAAAAAAAATTTCGTTATTATAATTAACTACCATTTTAACTGTTCGAATCGAACCAAGTCATCAAGCTGGTTAACGCTTACCTATACCGAGGCTGGCCAAGGTGGTTGGGGAAAGTATTCTCAAACAAAATATCTCCCAATGTTTGAAAGGATTCCATTCATCAACACAAAAACCAGTATTCGTTGGCTCGAGATTGAACATTGAAACTCAATTGAAAGTGGCAAGGAACAACTGGGATTGGGCATTGTGCACGGCTGTCTGTCAGATCGCAAAATTTTGTTTGTTATGATTTCTTACTAACGAAAAATCGGAAAAAGGGGAATATTCATGAACAAAGTGATTTAGTCCGTCAAGATTACATTATAATCAAAGCCACAGATATAATAAATGAGCTGTAGCTGTCCTCACAAAGGGAATTAGGAGAAAAGATCATCAACATCTTTGGGAATCCCGGAACGGGCTGTGTTTTTTTCTTGTTTTAAATAAATATTTAATCTTCTAGCACTTTTGACCGAATTTTCAGTAATAGAGATAAGCTTGAGCGGATTGTACTAGCCTCCAAACTATTAGAGGACAACCCAAGACTCTTAAATATTTGTGCAGTGTACGTGTAATCGCATTATTTTGGTACAGAGGAAAAACCTGCAAAGTGAAAGCTAGACCTGTGAGTTGTGTATCAGGGTATAAGGACCCATTTGCGAAGTGACTGCGGTGGCGGTGGCGGTGATAAAGGCCAAGGCAGATGCGGCAAGCGATCAAATAATCCTAACTTGAAATTATATGAAAAGGTGTAGTAACAAAACCGGATTATGTAACAGCTATAGTTACAAACAGTTACCTATGTAATTCTAAAGGTCAGTAAGATAGTTATATAACCTCCGCCCATTCCGTTAAATCGGTTGTTTTTGTCTTTTTTTGGGAGGATGAGATATAATTATTAATTCAATCATATACTGAGTGCATGTATCAAAGAAAAAAAACTTAATATTACTTAACAGTAATTATATTTAAAATTTTTTATGATCATATTGATTAACTTTAAATATAATATTATCACATTTTAATTAACTATTATGATTATATTGCACAGAATTCCCTATATTTAAAATTTTTTTGATTATATAATTTAAGTACACATTCTTCTTATATTACACATGTTAATTGATATAGAATACTTTTTATCTTGTGATTTGGTTGTGTTGTACGAAAAACAGGAATCGTCGACTGGTACCAGAGCGACGATTTGTTTTTTTCCTTTCCGTTATTGGATGGAACGTGTTGTTTAGTGGTAATAGTTGGTTGTATCCACATTACCTATATTGTAAGGTTACTTTTTTTTGATTTACACTTATCTAATAGTTAATTCAAACTTACATTTATTTGATTGTTAATTAATTATATTGTCTTGGGCTGTAATTCTTATATAATATATTTGTTATCCCTTTCTTGAACTCAACGAGTATTACTGGGCATGACAGCCTAAGGGGGTAATTTATCCAGGATGGTTGGGTGTTGTTTTCTCTCCAGGGTTCTCTCGAAGTCGCGTTGAACATTTACAGGTCCACCCGGTCGTTGGGAACTTCCAACGATGAATTCCTTTGGCTAACCTAGGACAAGAACGGTATGAATAAATCTCCCTTTTGACTGATAGGTAAGTGGTGAATCATATGAATATTATGTGTATATTTCCGGTCACACACCCCCGCGACCCCTTCCGGCGAGCTAGCGTAAACCGTGTGGCCGGTTTAGCATCCCCTATAAATATTTAGGAAACTAGGGAGGATGTTGTCTTTCAAAATTTTTTTATGTCTACCCAAGCATGATGGCAGTAGCCTTGCTGTCACCAGCAAGGAGCTCCATTGTGCCGGTACAATGTTAGATAGAAAATAATCAGTTTTCTTTGAATACTTCCTAGAAAAAAATTTACTTTGTTCAATTCAAATAAATTTCACGTTTGTTACACAAAGTTCATTTTTATTCATATAATTGATGACAAACATTTCATTAAAAAAAATGTATAAATATAATTAACTAACAACCAACTAAGTTAATAACTTTTTATATCGGGTGAGGTCCAGGCTGTTTATGCTAGATAGTGAACAAAAAATGATAAACAAAAAACACAAAAAGGCGGGCTCTATCCCCGCCCGTTTTTGAGATAGGGCGTGTTTGGCTATGGGGAAAAATTTAGCTTAATGGTTTAGAATAAAAGGTCGATTTCCACAAATAGGGTATCTTTGTAATCGTTAGGAATTCGGCTTTCATTTAATTAATAAAACTCATAGTGTACGATGGGAAAGACAGAAATAAAGGGGTTTATTTGTAAAAAAAATATGAAAAAAAATAATTATTTGCCACATATTTCACTGTAACTCAAAAAGTATATCGTTAAGGTCCTTTGTTCTGAACTTTTTTAGCATCCTCAAAAGTTACCTGAAAATTTCTTCGAACACGTCAAGTCTCCAGCTGGGTTGGTTTTTTGATATTTGTCATTCAAAAATAGGTATCAACACTTTATTTCAACGATTTCCCCCTTTTTTTCACTGTAATTCAAAAAGTAGGTCGTTAAGGTCCTCTTTTCTGAACTTGTTTAACATCTCATAAAGCTGCTTAAAAAATTCGTGGAACAATCCAAGACTCCAGCTGCCTTGTTTTCTTTTTTGCTATTTACGATTCAAAAATAAGTGCAACTCACTGGTCTGTTTTTACTGTTTTCAGCGTTTCAAAATTCTAAAAACAGATCAGTGACACTAATTTTTGAAAAGTAAATAGCAAAAAAAAACAAGGCAGCTGGAGTCTTGGAATGTTTCACGAATTTTTTAAGCAGCTTTTGGAGACGTTACACAAGTTCAGAAAAAATTTAAAACAATGATTGAAAAATAACTTTTTGAAATCAACTTTTTTTATTTTTTCGCATTCCCTGCAAATTTTTCCATAGTCATGTTAATTTTTTCTACCCCATCTGAAACTAGACCTTTCAACAAAAGAAAAAACCCTTAGATTTTTTTTAAAAAAAAGTTTTAAGAACATGGGCATTTTCGGCTGAAAATGAGGTCTTTCAAAATAAAACGTAAAAATAAAAATTTTGATTCAAAAAAATTACAGCGTGTTTGGGACATAAAAAGGTAAGTTTCCATAAAATTTCTTGAAAAAAATTTTTTTTTAAGTGGGATAAAAATCGAAAACAAAAACACTAGTTTTTTCGATTTTTCTCGGAAATTTGAGGTTATGTGAAAAATGGTTTGTACAAAAGTTTTAGATCTTTTTATTACCTACAACTTTTGTATTTAACTTTTTTCAATAGGAGGTCTAGTTTCGCTGAAAATCGTGAAAAACCATTTTAACCCCTTAAAGTTACCCCTATTTCTCCCTCGTAACTCAGATCGACTTGAATTTATTTTTCTGGTTGGCTGCGCTATATTTCCTTCACTTTCCAACATTTTTCATGATGTTAAATTTTTTTTTATCTTTTTTGCGTTTTTAAAAGATATCTGCACTAGCCTAAAAATCGAACAAAGGCGTAGCGTCACTGTGGGGCGGTTATTTTTTGCATACTGCATACTTTTAGAGGCATTTATGAAAAATTCTTTCTTACTATTTTGCATACTTTTAGGAGATTCAATTATTATTTACATGAAAAAATGGGAAATATGTGGGGATAGTATTTATTGTCGTTGTCAGGCCCCCTTACTAAAATTTAAAATTAGATACGCTTTCAAAAACAACACATTAACATAGGGGCTAACAGCACCTTTTCTAAGCCACACGACGTGCAAAACGCCCATTCAATGGACAGGGTATTCTTCAGGACCGCAAGGTGCACAAGTCCCTCAAGGAGCTCGATTCCAAGAAATCAGCTGGACCCGATAATATACCCCCCATACTCTTAAAAAAATGGGCCTCACCTTTGGCTAAACCTCTGCGCAAACTTTGTGCCCTATCATATTTCTCCCGAGTTTATCCTGACTCCTGTAAACTTGCTCATGTTCAGCCCTTACCGAAAAAAGGTGACCCCAGCCTTCCCTCCAACTACCGCCCAATAGCAATTACTTCTATTCTCTCCAAAACCATGGAGACGATAATCAACAAAAAGCTTATGGGATATCTAAAATCCAACCAACTTATAGACGACAAACAGTACGGCTTCCGATAAAAAAGATCCACTGGCGAACTTTTAGTGTGCCTTACAGAACACCTCAACCGAAGTTTGCATCCGGTGAGTCTGGTCTGGTTGCACTGGATATCTCCAAGGCTTTTTATAGAGTACGGCACTCGGCCTTGTTAGCTAAACTCAAAGCTATTGGTGTTGACTCACTTCTGCAGAACTGGAGTGAGAGTTTTCTTTCCCGCCGTTCAATAAAGGCAGTATTGGATGGCGTCAAATCTGAGCCCCGACCCGATCTCGGCGGGGTCAATTTTATCACCTGCCCTATTTATCTTTATAAATGATCTACTTTCAATCCCCTCTAACTCACTTCTCAGCTTCGCCGACGACGGTACCCTATGTTACTCTTATGGCTTCGATAATGCAAGACAAGCACGTGCCAGATCTTGTCTTGATGATCACGAACTAATGTCTAACTAAATAAACGAAGACATCAAATTCATTCTAGAATGGGCCGGCAGAAACGTGTCGAATTCAACCCCTCCAAAACCAAGTACTGTTTTATCTCCAATAAGAAGTGCAACTATTCTCCATCCGTGACAGTGGGTGAAGTTGAACGAATGGCCGATTCATCCCTACACATCTTAGGCGTGACATTAGCCAAATACTTGCTATGGAAAGACCACATATTCCAAATCGCCAAACAATCATCCCAGTGCTTGGGATTTCTTAAGAGGTGCAAGCTCCTCCTCCAGCCATCGGCCCGTGCTGTAATCAGTGTTGGCAAAAACTTAATCCGATTAGTGATTAAAAATTAACGATTAAAAAGTTAATCGCGATTAACGATTAAAGATTAATATTTTCAATCGTTAATCGCCGATTGAAGATTAATTTAATCTAATCGCCAATTGCTAATCAAGATTACGATTAATTGTTTCTCATCCGTATCAAAAAACTACAAAATTTCGGAATTTTTATCTTTTTAAAGGGAAGTATTACTGTCCATATTCTTTAATTACTGTTTTCTTTTGTGATGAACACTTCATACATAAACTGCAGCAAGAATATTGTTAGAAGATTTTTCAGAAACTAGTTTAAAAAAAGTGCCGTCAAATAAAAGAGAAGATGACGAAAAAATTCACTTGGCAGATTTTTCCTAATGTTTTGGGTCGAAGATGTTGTTTGATTCCCATTATGAATTTCGTTCTGTCTACTAAAACTTGAAGTACTAAGAATGCTATGTTCGGTGGCTTCATCGTATATATCCATTTTTAATAACGTAATAACTTTAACTTTACTTTAAAATACTTTAACTTTACTTTAAAATACTAGCATAGTAATTACGACGTGTGTACATAATATATTTTTAATTTACTATCCGCCAAACGCACGAAAAAATAAGCAATTGAAAAAGATGTATAAATCCAACATCGACGAGAACCCACGGAAGTTAACGATTCTTCGACAAATAAGCATATTTAGAATAGTGTGTCCTCACATAGTGTGAGTGAATGAGATAACAAAGTATGCTGTCATTGTGACTTGGTATCATTATTCTACTCTGATTTTATCCTGGGTATTGTTTTGCTAATACCACTTGTTGCAGTATACCTTTGCTTACGCGTCCTTTAAAACACACAGCACTGCCCAAAAAAATAACAAATATATGTAGTCAAAAATAAATGTAGGCATGGTAATAGTGGAGTTCCTGGAGCATTAAAAACATGAAAACCTCGGATTTCAGTTACAGTGAATGAAATATAAAAAATTCAAAATGGAATGTTTAGCTAATAATATATATAAAAAGTTTACCTATTGAAAAATTGTGATCTTGATTTGAATAACCGAAATTCAAAATGGCCAACCAAATTTGCCAATTGTGTTCCGATTTCCATGAAAATCAGTATCTGGGGGGTTTTAAGGAAGCAAATAACGAATTTATGTTCAGAACTTATAAATTCAAAATGGTAAATCGTCCACTTCTTTCAATATATTCAATTGAGTGTTCTTCGGAAGTCCGTACAACATGACAGTTCAGTACTGACCCGCTTGTAAAATCTCCTCAAAGGTTGCAAGATCATTGTATGTGACGTGTGTAAATACTTGTAAGTATGTCTGCGCCTAAAATGTAAGTATAATGTGTATTCATCAATACTCCAATATACGTGTTCTCATATCTGCAAAAATATGTGATTGGTTTTTTACCCAAACTCGCTTAGTTTTTAAGCTATCAAGTCCTTCCAAATAGCATTTTGTAGGTAGTAGAGCTATAAGCTCATATAAATTAAACTTTCTTTCACCTCTTATTTTTGAAAGGGTTTGAGCTGAAAGGGCTTGAACAAGTTACTATTTACGAACATATGCAAACTGTAAACGGCAATATCTTACTCAATTTTTATCCAAAAAAAAAACAACCAAAATTTTCAGAAAAGCAAAACCTATGATTCTGTATTCTACAAAATTTTGCGTATCATTAATAGTTTTCGAGTTATTTTGAAGGAAAGGCAATACTTTGCAAAATTACAAAAATGCTCTCTTCGCTTCAAGCTCAAATTTTTTCAAAACGGTCAAACTTCTATAGCACATTACAAGAATATTTGTAAAGTGAATTGTGAAGTGGTACCGATTATTTTCAATGGGGGTGGTAATTAGGGGGTGATTTTCACATTTTTTTGTCGCCGAAAAAATAGGGACCAACCTTATTTTCGTCATAACTCGCTTAGTTTTAATGCTAGGGAGTTTTATAAAAAACAAAAATAAAGGTTTTTTCAAGCACTTTAAAAAAGGTTTAATGAGTTTTTCCCAAAAAATGCATTGTTTTTCGTTTATATATAAATATATAAATTAATTTATTATATAAATATATAAATATATGGAATTATATACATATGTATTATATACATAGGTTTTTTCAAGCACTTTAAAAAAGGTTTAATGAGTTTTTCCCAAAAAATGCATTGTTTTTCGTTTATTTCAAGTTGAAATTTTTAATTTTGGTGTTTAACAAATAAGAACCAACCTACAACAAGCTATTACTATTTTTTTATTGGGTCTACAGACACCATAAACTCACCATTTTTTTGTTTTTTTATAAGCTACATTTTTAATAATAATAATTTTTTTTACTTTTTGAGTTATTCGCGAAAAACCGCCTGAAAACGTGTTTTTTTGGTTGAAAAATTGACATTTTCACTCGCGAATAATTCGACTTTCAGTAAAAACTTTATAGAACAAAATTTGCTTAAAATTAGCCAATCTATCTATTCCCGGACTTATTTTCAAAAAAACAAAAAAATATTTGGTAAACTGCAATTTATAATATAAAAAACAAAATCCCACCTCGACCACGTAAATTCAGTCACCGTGTTTTTCATTTTATTATTTTTTAGCTAAACTGAATTTAATCAGCTTTTTAATGGATTCATATTAATCAAAACTAATACGATATGACTTATTTATATATCAATCAAATTAACGATTAACGATTAACGATTAATTAAATTAATCGCGATTAGAATTAATATTTTAATCTCGATTAATTTAGTCGCGATTAACTTAATCGATTAAATTTTTAATCGATTAATTAATCGATTGATGAAATTAATCGATTGATGCCAACACTGGCTGTAATATACAAATTCTACATTCGGCCTCTTCTTGAATACAACTCTCTCATTTGGGCGGCCCTCCGAAAACAACCTTAGCGTGGTTAGATAAAGTACAAAAAAGGGCCCTCAAACTAATCGGTGACGAGGCCGTTTGCTTGACCATCGACCCTTTAAGCCACCGTAGGAATGTAGCAGCACTGACAAAATTATATCGCTACTATTATAGCGACTGTTCCACCGAAATTAACGCTCACCTGCCTCCATGGCAATCTTATACCCGCAACACAGGATTAGCCCACTCGTCTCATTCCCTCCATCTGCAGCCTGTATTTTCGGGCACTCTACAAACTAGTAATTCGTTTCTAAATAGAACAACACGACTGTGGAACAACCTCTCGCCGTCAGTATTTCCGAGTTCGTACAACATCCAAGAAGCAAAGGATCATCGCCACCCCTCCCGAAACTTTATAACCCTTAACCTTCTCCTCCCGTACTAAGCCTACTGCTAGACATTGCACCATGACTTGACAAACGACAAAACGGACTGGTAATACAAAGGGTGACTCCTGAGCTTAGAACTACCACATAAAAAAAAACAACCCTAAAACAGGAGGCACCGCTGGCGATCCGCACCCAGACCGTAGGTTTAGATTGCTACTGACTAAACTCACCAACCCTTTTGCATGACGTTTGAGTCCCGATCGTAAAGGGATTACTTCGGCAGGGCGTTATCAATATGACCATTAAAAGGATCCTTCAACGGTGCTCACCAAATCCAGGAGGCTTACGGACCACCGACCAGCCGTCTATGGTTTCTTTGTGGGAAAAGTCATTTCGACGAACCTCGCTACCCAATTCACTACCTAAGTAAGTACCATCGTAGGTGCATCGGTAGTTGGGCAGCACTCTACAGAGAAGCTCCTGGCTCTCGGCCTAAGAAAAGAACCGCCACCTTCCTCTCATTCTCCCGGATTCAGAATGATGTAGATCCATATAAAAGATATGGAAATAAAATGGAGTCTACGTCATTTACCAAGTTTCCATGGGAGTCGAGTTGAGTTGTGCTTGAGTTGAAATGACACTTCAACTCAACGATTAACTCTATGCGTTTCCATATCTGCCTACCGTCTTCCTCTATCTTTCTCCATAAATTAATTTTGTTATAGATTTTACTTTAAAAGTATTTATTAAATATAAAGAGGCGCGACATTTTTAGTTTTTGTACCGTTGCTAGTGTGCCGTTTTTAGTTGCATGCGTGAACTCAATTCCTATTTTCGTTGAGTTGAGCAGAGTTGAAAATCTTTAACGAAAACTCTTAACTCATTCTGTTTCCATTACGTATAACTCGGGTTCAACTCTGGTTGAACTCTCATGGAAACTCAGTAATTCTGAGGTCATAATCCGGTTTAAGGGTGCTAGTATGTCTAGGGTATAACGCCATTGCGACCCGGGGTTGGATCAGCTATCTAGCTGCTAACTCCCCTGTCATTTCTTTGCTTTTCTCTGCTTCTCTGGGCTTCGTACTGCTTAAGCCTCTGGTGGATGGCTTTCAGAGCCACTTGCACCATTATTCACCCACCCTTCGACCTCATAATTTAGTCCAGGGTGTTCTTGGTGTTAACTACACCTCTGTGAAGTGCAAAACAGTTTCTTTTTCATTTAGATACTAACATATTTAACACGCTCCTGTGGTGCATATGCAAGCCACTCTGTGAATTTTGAATAAATTGGTACAGTTGTACTCTTTCCTTGATGCTGGCCACCATACTATTGATCCGTATGTTTAATGGGACGTACAATGGCTGTGCACATCCGTAACATCATTCGTGGCTTACGCCCATATTTCTTCCCAAGCATTTTCTTGTATGATTAGAGAGCTATGTACGCCCCTCTGAGTCTTTTCTTAATATTGAGTTTCCAATTCAGGGTAAAGTATAACCTCTAGGTACTTGACCGCCGAAGATCGTTGTCAATCTTGGACAGTTAAAAGCGTTTTTTTGTTTTTGTGGTGAAAATCATCAGTTCTGTCTTTGCAGGAATAGCACACAGACCACAACCTCTGTAGGCGCTGTTCCGAGCAGATATTTACCAGAAACTAGAATTACCTGGTCGTCAGGATATACGACCACTTTAGTTCCTTCTTCGTGTAGTTTCCTGACGGTTTTGTTCATTACCAGAAGCTATGACCTTGATCTTGTTTCCCTCTAATTCATTTCACGGTTTCTCTAATGACGGTATTCTGCGTTACTCCTTTGGCTTCGATAATGTAAGACAAGCACGTGCCAGACCTTGTCTTCATGATCGACAAGTCATGTGCAAATCATTCAACCCGGACGCGGACATCAAATTCCTTCTATATTGAAGCCACAAGATTCGCGTCGAATTCAATGCTATACTGGCTTATTGCTAATATCATCTAAACCAGTGGTTCCAAACCTATTTGGCCTACCGCCCCCTTTTCAGAAAAAAATATTGCTCAGCGCCTCTGGAAATTATTTTTTTTTTAAATTTTAATAGCAATTAAACAGAAAGATATATGTAGTAATGTTTCTATCTTTTTCGGAAAACATATACCCTTATATCGGTGTCGAGTGACGTGACAGATGTCACTTCGACCTTAAATTGGAGTAAAGAAAGGTGTAAATTAGAAACATTAAGGCTTATTCTCGTTGTCGCGTGACGTGACAAATGTCACTTCGGCATTAAATTGGTATTCTCATTATCAATTTAAGGCACTCTTGGTGAATAGATCAACAAACGTTGCCTTCTAATTGTCGCAAGGTCTCGGGTGAAGTGACATTCTCATCGATACGTTTATGAGTATCGACAGTTTCACTCCACCGCATCCCCCGTAGTCACGACACTTCCCAATGGGAATACCACCTATTGAGAAAGGGAATCAGCGACTGCAGGAAACTTTGCTTCGTTTCGTGTTGAATCATGTAAAATGGGCCATAGCGTGCTCCAAAATCTGCTGGTAATACTGCCGCTGCCGTTCCAGGCTTTGGACTTGCGATCGACCAATCGCACGAGTGGCGGTTGGCCGCAGCAATGCTCGTAGTGCTCACGTGTTTTGGAACAGCAATTCAGTGGCACCACATGAACAGAAGCAGTGCGCGATTGCACATACCTCAATGCAAGTCGAGGAGTATGCGAAAACCGAGACAAAACCCAGTAAGTTGTTAAAAGAAATTAAGCGTTATGAGCGGAATACAGAAATCAATTTTTCTAAATTTTCTCTTCTTACTATGCTTTCACCGTCCCCTTACAGTTATTCGTCGCGCCCAAATGCACCTGTAGCCATCACCGCCCCCTGGATCGCTGTAGCGTCCACAAGGCGGCGGTAGCGCCCACTTTGGGAATCACTGATCTAAACCAATCTTTCTTGCATCTCCGTGCAGGGGCGGCGGAGTGCGTGGGGTTGGAAGGAAAAGTGCACACGCACTTTCGTTTTAGGTGGGGAAATCCACACCCAAAATATTTCATGTACGCCTAATAACCCAGAACGTTGGAGGGCCGTCTCGGTCGTTAGCGATAAAGGAACGTGGCCGTAAACAAGTAAGGCCTTTCATACGAAAACTAAATATATTATATTCGAACTGTTAAGAACTTATAACTGTAATAGCCTAATATTTACAAACCCAACCCGACTAGCATTTAAAAAGGGAATTGCCTCATGCAGCGTGTGGACCCTATGTGGCAAATGAGGGGTAAGCCGAAAGGATTTTCCCGTAGGTTCTCCATAAGGAACCCATGAGGTTCGTGCTGAAAGAGGACTTTCCCCTTAGTTTGCTCATGAGCACCAAACAAAAAGAAACAGCAATACATAGTGAAGTCAGGTATCCCTTATCAATTTCTCATAAGGCTCCTATTAGTCCGGGAACCCGCGTACGAAAGTGCTGACTATCCGGCGAACTTTGACAATGTGTGAAATTGATTGTTGAGATATAAGTGAACAATGAATGGACCGTCAGCTGGTTGGGTAGCGGTGGGGGTGGGTGTAAAAGGGTTGAAAACGCTAAAAAAATTGAAAAAAAATTATACGACGAAAGCTGAAACTTATATGAGAAGAAGATTATGTTATATAATGAAAGTAGAAGAGAGTCAGCTGGACGAGGGGTGGTGGATTGTGCGTCAGCTGATCGATCGCAAGGGTCCAAAAACATGAGAAATTAAACTATCACCCGTATTCTAAAACCAGTCATAAGTCATAACGCAATATCAAGTGTGCGGTGAGTATGAAGTTGAGACAATTTGGTATTCTAATTTTGGTCTCGCAATTTTGACAATCCGCAAACAGTCTCAACGACTCTCAAAGTTATGACGGTATACATAGCAGGTCACAAGGGTATAAAGAGCACGTTTCTAGTATATTTTTCAAAATTCCACACAATCTCGACACACAGCCAGCTTCGATGAGAGGTGCTCAATGTTTTTTGGCGTACGTTTGCTACTTGGTGCGCAGGCTTTCCTCTATCTCAGGGGTGGCCAACCCAAATGCTAACGCGGGCCACTTTGAGAATGCAAGCGATAGGTTTTGGTCAGACAAACAATAAATTGTATGAGAGGGGGTTGGGGGAAATGATAAAGGTGTAGCCCTTTCAAAAAAAAATTTCATAGAGTTTTACATATCATCCTCTATTTTTGTAACCTTATAACCTACTTCCATGAATAAGGTACCAGTGCACGCAGAGTACACCCACCTATCTATTATTGTGAAAGTGACGGTTCCACCTTGCCAAAGTCAACATTTTGGTTTTTTTAACAAAAATTTCAACTTCAACTACCTTTTTTCGAAAAAATACCTATAATTTTTTTCCCAAAATTATAAATTTTGCAATGTTTCCCTTGAATAACGTCCAGACAATTTTTATGTTACGGCAATTATAAGCAATTTCGATGTTAAAATAGCCTATATTTGGTACATTTTTAGCACTTTTTCGTAGCTGGGTTGCAGGTTTTTGTCAGAGAATATCGAGCGCTATTTATATTTTGTAAATTTCATTTTCGAAAATAGCGATTCGCAGATGTAAGTTGAACCAACTCGGGTAAAAATAATTTAGTTGTTTATATTTCTTTAATAGCATATGCGCGCGCAACAAGCACGCATAGCGAACAAATGCGCCTGCCACACATGAAAATCTAAAAATGCTTCCGCTATAGAGGTATGCCCGCCCCTGTTGCAGATATGAATTTATTTAAAATCGACCATTTCAAAAGCGAGTGTCGTTTTACCAAGCGGTCCCCCAACTAAGTACTAACCACGTCCAATGCTGCTTGACCTACATAATCGAAGAGAACCGGTTTATTGAGTATGCTAACGGCACACGTTATGGTCACCAAGGCAATTGCTTGTTTTCTTCGTCCTATATAATTTCTTACAATTTCAGTTTTTACTCCCTTTAGTCTAGAAAAGGACTATTGCGTACGTCTTTTATTGGTAGTTATTGGAATTTTTACTCAGGCGTACTGTGCTTGTTTTGAGTTTCATACAGGCGTTTTAACGCTGTGCGACGTGCGTACCTGTTTCAGGCTAAGAACAGACGAGTCTTATTTTTATTCGGGAAAAGCGCTCACAACTTTTTGTGCCAGACATTACAAATTACAAAACTTTTCTTGTGTAACATATTTCTTATAAAAATCAATTTTTAAATCTGAGGCCTGAAAATGGTTTTTAATTCATTATAGCCCTGTAAATCAATTAGTAGTTCTATTTGCAGATTTTCTGGAACTGTTTCAATAGGAACGTTAAAGAGAGCTAGCTACATTTTTTCTTTTTCGTGTGTTGGAACCTTCTAGTGCAAAATATTTTGTTAAATCACGTTGAATCTCGCGGGCCGAAAAATTTCCTGCGAAGGGCCGCATGCGGCCCGCGGGCCGCGGGTTGGCCACCCCTGCTATCTCATTATACAAATACAAATTCACCATTAGAGGTGAATTTTTTTTACATTTTCTTGTGACTGGGTGCGTAGAATACCAAAACAGCTGATAGTATCAAGAATAGTGTCTCAAGCATTCAATCACAAGCAAGAGTCTAAAAAGCTTATGACTTATTATTGGTCATAATTTAGAATCGGGGCGTATATTTGGCGAACTTTGAAATTTTCGTAAATGATAATATTTATACTAAGATTGACGTTAAACGCAGTCAGCTGCGTGTGTGTGGGTGGAAAAGTCGTCAGATGGTACAGTAAAGGTGCTGAGTGTTGACTTGCCTGAGAGGCGCACAACACCTTTATAGCGTCAGTTGACGACTTTTCCACCAATATCCTTGCAGCTGACTATGTTGATCGTTAACCTTGGTATAAATATTATCGTATACCCGAATTTTCAATTAGAAATAAGTTAATGTTACAAAGCATGCGTGCGGCGTTTCCATTTTCTTTTTTAAATTTGATTTTAATTCAATTTATTGTGAAAATTGATTTTTTTTAAGAAAATACAAATTTAATACTTTAATGCTGAAAACTGTTCTAGCTATTGCGTTCGAAACGACAATATCCGATCTAATGTTACTCGAAAAACCGTTGAAAGCTTATCGTGTCCTAGTTGTTTGCACGATGTGTGGATTTAAAACTATAAAAAAAGTCAATGATGCACGTGTAGCTACATTCATGAAAGTGTATAAATTTACCGAAAATGACAATGAATTCCGCTTACCGGACAAAAAATGTTGATGCATCTCTCTTGCCACCCTCAAAATCGGAGCTGGAACAGTACATTTTAAGATTACCGATTACCTGGTATTTCTTAAGAACTGCAATTTTCTCCTTCAACCAGTGGCCCGGACTGTCACATTTTTCTTCGGTGCTGATGCGCAGCAACTTCTTCGTTGTGGACAGATATAGTGTAAAACTGCCGTCTTGAAATCACCAGCCATGACCATTAAGCCATTTTTATTATTTAGACACATTAAGCAGTTATTACCATAGCGATGGTTCCACATAAATTCATCTTCTTTTGTCTCCACGACAAGGTTTTTCCCGCAACACAAAGACATTTATACACTCCCATAGCCTTCAGCTATGCTTTTTGCAATTTTACATCCAGGAATTCAATCATAAACTACTAGACTAGACTATAGAATACGCTACCTCAGCCAGTGTTTCCGAACTCGTTCAGCATCTAAAAGTTTAAACTCAAAGTTCATCGTTTCCTCATTCAGCACCCTCCAGACTCCTATTATCCCTATATACCTTCCTTCGAAATAAGCTTAGTAGATTGCACCCAACGAGTACGACATGACGGACTGGTAGTACAAAGGGAAATTTCTGAGTTTATTTTGATCACATAAACACTATAAACACCCCCTCCCAGCACTTATCCATTAATTCGTTAATCTTTAGTGTTCAGGGAACGACTAACATGTTTCGACCTAGATGGTATACATCCCATCCATATATTTTAAGCCAATGCAACCCTCCCCAAAAGTAGTGGCTTTAAATTTTCAGAACAACCGATTATCCAGGATTTTGTGCTCAACTCCGTCCTGTTCATGTTGCAATGTCTATTTAACACTAAAAATTATAGCCGTTAACTTTACTAGGAAGCTTTCATCTACGGTATTCAGTAAAGCACTTTTAAACTAACTCAAGAGTTTACCATTATGCAGTTAAGCAACCCTCAAAGTTATCCTTCCATCTTCTCCCTTAGCATAGCTTCCATCTACCCCTTCAATAGCTTCTAGGTATAAATTAACCGGGATTTACGTACACCATAGCCGCAATTTTTCTCGCATAAAGTGGTTCCATACAAACCATGAGCATGGCTCATGAATAAAAAGCCTAGAGACGCCTTGTAACTTGCCAGGATATGAAAAAGTAATGTAGTCACACGTTCCATGAGTAAGTAGACACTCAAAGGAGAATCGTCTAAATTTAATGGGATCCTCCCTGCTGAGCTCCACAATAGTGTATCCTTCAACTCCTTCCGACGTCGAATCTCTATATGTAAATTAGCCAAGCTACCGTCGTCGCTACATATAAACCCGCATGCAGACAGGATTTTACTAATTAAAATTTACAAATTTTCAACCATGAATCATAATTAGGACAAATTGCGCTTTTTGTTGGTCCTACCACAATGACACGAGCACGAGCTTTGATTGCCTTTATATTACCGAAGAAACGACTCATTACACATATCCTGAAAAGGTTTGGCGGGTTTGTACTTAATCATGTATGTATGTATATCACGTTCGGCCATTGTCGAATTTTTATAATTATAACTTTGTCTGCGAGGAGGTTATCTGCAATCAAATCTGAACAAACCAGTCATAATCGAATTGAAACTGGAACGTGTGTGTCAATCAATTGGTTCTATTTCTATTTATGTAGGTTTAATCCACTATTCATTTCAGCACCTGTCATAGGGGCTTACCGCGACGGGAGTAAACGATTCTGTTCATGGTTGTCTTCTAGATGCCAGTCTAGGTCCTGAGGGTATCATCCCACTTTTATTTTAGTGACAATTGATTCCCAGTAGACAAAATGATTGGAAAATGAATCTCTTTATATTTATTTTAGATTCGTCTCTTTTTGTTATTTTTATCTTAACATTTTTAAAGTTGCGGGGTTTTTTACAGAAACAAAATTGAATTTTGACAAATGGAAGAGTTTTATAAAAATCGCTCCTATTTTTATTGACATTCTCCAAATTGAATTAGTTAATAAACAGGGGAATCTTAAGTGCTTGGCTGGAACTTCATGTCAATGAATCTCTTTTGCATAAACTCCGTGGGAAACTCGTCAACGAATTTTTTCTACTCACCTAAGATTCAGTGCATTCTTTGTATAGTATCCAATCATTTATATAAACGAAAGTTAATTGAAGAGTACTTGTGAAATGTTACCTAAGTCTTCTCAAGACACTTGCGTTTTATTTTATCAACCATTTCTGCTGTAAATTTGGTCACATTGTAGAGGGCTCCTGACCATTGAAGTTCTTCTAAGCCAGATCAGAGCAAGACTTTAACAAACAATAGTCTCGGAAGTCTCGTCGCTTTCTAAACAGGCATTGTCTCGTGAGACCGTTCTACGTTGTGGAGGTGATACCGCAGTCCCACACTGCAAACCCAAGTGTGTGATTTTAAAACGCATTTTGCGTGTAAAATCGTGTAGTCACTTTTTACGCGTTTAAAATGTGTTAATTTTTAATACGCGAAAAGTGCGTAAATTTAACACACTTAATGCGTGTGTTTAAAACACACCAAATATGAATTGCTTGGAAGCTTTTGAGTGAAGCTTTTTTCGCGCAGTTTTGCGGGGAGTAAACTTAGAAAAATCGCCACCGTAACCTTAAAATTCTTGATATAAACTGCAACGACTTGTCTCGACGCCCTTCTGTTACCGACTGACTGTAAAGAGAGGTCGTGAAGCTCTCTGGTCATTGAGCATTTAAATAAAGAAGTTATCCTCTCATGCGTGTTAATATAGTGAAGTGTGTGAAATGACACATAATGTGTGATTTTCACACGTTTAAGCCGTAAAACGATAAAACGTTACAATTTCTTTAGCGTGTAAAAAATATTATACGCTGAATGTGTGTGATTTTTACACGTATGTCTTTTTATCCGCATTATTTTAACACAGTTTATTCCTAAAACGCTTTATTTTAACACGATTAGCCGAATTTACACGCTTATGAAGTGTGTAGTGTGTTAAATTCACACGGAAAAAATATTCTGGAGTTTGCAGTGCACATAGCCCGTGCCAGTCAGAAATCCCAACAGCCTAACGCCCGTCCTGTTTAGAATGATAACTCCCTTAAAACAAAGGGTATTATTAGCTCTTTAGCTTGTGTATGACCTGGAACCGATCCCCAATAGGTTATAGGCTCAGTCCCTTAACCCAGTGCTCTATCAAGGAGTTGGAGGTGGACCATGAGATGCGACAGACAAGGCGCTGAAGAAACGTCTCAGACCCTCCCTCACGAACTTGTCTGCTATCTCAAGCTCCATACCCCACTGTCCAAGTTGGACGATTTACCATTCTGCCCAGAATTCCCGAAAGATAAAGAGGACGTGGAGCATGTCCTGCTTTAATGGTTTGCGGAGCACAGACTGTGCTGGAAACAGACGCTGAAGTGCTGCTAACATACGAAAACATCCTAGACCATATGATAAAGTCGGAGGATGTGTGGAGAATGGTGGAAGTGGCGCTGGAAGCAATCCAGCGGAAGTTTAAGCAATACAGATCCCAAAGGTGCAGAAAAAGGCAAACATGTGTCATAGTATCGTATGTGCCATAATTAAATAACCTCTTCAGCCTCTTCTTCTTGAAATGAGGTATCAGATCCACCAACAGCCTAGCGGCCAACACTTGGCCCGTTGTTTTCTCCCCCTACTCTCAGACTTCACAAAATCAAATTAGTTTAAACAGGTCACATTAAACATGGAAACCCTACTCCAAACTAAAGACAGACTACAGGTGGGGTACTCCGCCCTCCTAGCCACCACAATTGACTATTACTGCGCAATAAAGCCAACTAGTATTCTAATCTCCTTTCTTCTGCGCCCAAGTAATTTTTTAACAGCGTTGCGAAATAGATCAAGAATAAATAGCTTCGAGCTCACCAAGCTTTTTACTTTTCATCAAACTGGCGGTTACCTCTAGGAGCACTACCGAAGCCGAACAAGAGTTTAGGGGACCCATCGTCGTACAGACCGATATGCCTTCTTAGTTGCTTACCATCAGAACACAATGAGGCCGACACCGACAACTTCTACGGAAAAACAACAACAATTTATATGAGAATTGTCGTTGTCGGCCTCATTGTGGCCCGGGAGTTAGGCAAACTTTTCGAGCGGGTGATCTGTAACAGGATACTCCCTAGCCTCGAAAGGGTAGGTGGTCTGTCAGATAGGCAATTCGGCTTCAGAAAGGCAAGGTCGACGACTGATGCAGTCGACATGGTGGTAGGCATAGCAAGAGCCGCCATAGAGAAAAATCACTGCTGCGCATTGATAACCCTCGACGTAAAAAATGCTTTCAACTCAGCGAGGTGGAGCAAAATAGTTTAGGCGTTGATCAAGGTAGGTACACCAAAGTACCTAGTGCGAGTAGTAGCTGACTACCTTCAGGTTAGGTCGCTTCATTGTGATTCGGAAGATGGCCCGAAGGTGTTCGGAACAACATGCGGGGTTCCGCAGGGTTCCGTCTTCTGCCCTCTCCTGTGGATCGCAATGTACAATGAGGTGTTGGGGCTTCGTCTTCCAAAGGGAGCAGTGGCGATCGGGTTCGCGGATGACATCGGGGTAGCTGTCGTAGGAAAACCCCCAGATGACATCGAATTGTATGCGAACGAAGCGATCTGGGAAATAAAAGCGTAGCTAGAACGCGCTGGGCTGAAGTTTGCTGAGCACAAAACTGAAGTGGTGCTGATCAGCAAACGGAGAAAGCTGATGTTCGTAAGGATCAAGGTAGGGGAACACATCATCCACTCACAGCCCACTCTAAGGTACCTGGGAGTGATGATCGACCGGAGGCTTAACTTCAAAGTGCACTTGGAGGGCACGACAGACAAAGCGTCTGCGATATGTGCAGCACTTGCAAGAATGCTGCCCAATGTTGAAGGCCCTAGACCGAGTCGCCGCCTCCTCTTGGGGAGGGTGGTTAGCTCAGTCCTGTTATACGCAGCGCCAGTGTGGGCAGCAGCGTTAAACAGGACTGCAAACAGTAGAAAATGGAGGGCCGCATACAGGCTAAGTGCACTTCGCGCTTGCTGCGCGTACAGGACGACCTCCGACGATGCGGTGTGCGTGTGCGGATGATCCCCATAGACATTCTGGCGAGAAACGGCATGCGTCTCTATGACCCAGAATATAATAGAGGGGAGTCAAAAAAGGTACGGCGGCAGATTGCGCCCTGCGAGTCCGTAAGGGAATAGCAAGGGAAGTGGGACGAGTCGGTAAGGGATCGTTGGACCCACAGACTTATCCCTAATGTGGAAATATGGGTTACGAGGGAACGTGGGGAAGTAAGTTACGACGTCACGCAGTTCCTGAGTGGACATGGGGGTATAGGAAATACCTCCACCGCTTTGGGCACGATGATTCACCATTGTGTCCGGTATGCCCAGCGATGGACGAAGACGCAGAGCACGTCTTCATTACCTGCTCGAGATTCACCGATGAAAGGGCGGAATTAGAACAAATGGCCGAGGCGCCACTAACGCCGGAAAACATCCTAGACCATATAATGAGGTCCGAGGAAATGTGGAGGGAAGAGTAAACAACGCTGAAGGCCATCCACAGAAAGTTAAGGCTAGAAGAAGCCGAGAGAAATAGAGAAAGGCGAAGAAATGCCACGAGCAGTAGCAGCTAAATAAAGCTGAAGCGCCCCCGTGATGTAATGCTTATTAGTCAGTTGCGCGGGGGAGGACCACGTCGAGGAGGCTTTTTAGTCTCATGTGTACATAGATCCATATATGCATATGCGTAGACATAACCGTCATGCGGGATCGGCCAGTAATGGGCGCATGAGTAGTGGCGGTAGCGCAAGTTTTTCAACCTCCTGGAAAAAAAACCTCTAGGAGCACTGAAAATACTACCAGAGGCCTATTGGGTCAATCTACGAATGGCCTGTCCATTGCATCCATTATGGGCCGGGAAGCAAACAATGGTGATCTCATTGAGAGCTCATCATGGGCCCTTTGCAAGCTTAAACTAGGCTTTGCCCTATGTAACTTTATCGTTCTGATTACAGCTTGGCTGCTTAAGTTTTCATAAATGCTAACCAATATATCGTACACCTCTGCTTAAAAGATATTAACTAAGGTACCCAAGCTAATGTGTGTACCGTCCAAGTGAACCCTTAGTGCTTCTTTTATATGAAAGTCTAACCTCGTTATTCTTTATACTACCAGTGCACCAGAATATAAATGATTGATATTAGAGGGTTATTAGAGAAGTCGTCCGCCATCCCAGAGGTTCGTGGTTCGATTCCACTGTGCAGCATGTCTTTGGATTTGCCCCTTTTAAATAGCATTCCTTTTTTCTTGTCTTCAGGTTGTCCCATAAATACTCATATCATTCCGTCTTCCACTTTATCCTTTCCTGCCCTTTCTCCTACCATCGCACAAATAGGCTAGTGCCGATAGTTTTTTGGAAAAAAAATTAATAGCAGGGAGGGACCAGCAATGAAATGTCGTTAAGGTCATAACTAACCGAAAAAACAATTTTTAAACTCGAAAAAAGGGGAAATGGTAAAATGGGGATGCTATTTAGGGGTTGAAAGCGATTTTTTGCGATTTGCGGTGAAACATGACCTCCTAGTGAAAAATGTTTAATACAAAAGTTGTAGATAATAAAAAGATCTAAAACTTTTGTATTCAACATATTTTGATATAACCTCAAATTTTCGAAGAAAATGCCGGAAAATGGATTTTTCAGTTTTTAATTTTTTTCTCCCGTAAAAATAATTCAATTTAAATGAAAATTTGTATGAGTATACCTTGTGTTGCGTTAAATAAGCATGATTTTTTTTTTGTTTGGAAAACGGATAGTTTCCCAGAAATTAACATTTTTTGAAAAAAAATACCCTTATCTTGCACGGACAACTTTATTGATGTTTTTTTCGAATTTTGATATTCAATAAATGCTCATTTAACCATGGAAACGTCTAGTTTGAAATGGTCTATACATTTTGAAACTTTATTTTCATTAAACCGCTTAAAATTAAGAAAAACCGAACACCTGATTTTTCGAATCACGTACATATTTCTCGATTTTTTCAATTTTTTTCAAATTTTTTAATTTTTTCTGTTAATGAGGGATTAAATTTTAATGACAGAACTTAGTGTCATATAATATTACTTACATTAAATAAACTTAATTACAGAAAGTGTGGCAAAACCATCCTGAAAATTTTAAATAAATAAGAAATAAGAAATAGTCTATTATAACTAGCTTGAGATTTTCGATGAATGTGAGCGGCTGTTAATTTTTCCATTATTTTGTATTTGTGGTCAAATCTTTGTTTGCTCGACCGAACCAAACTGCTTTGATTTCATACAAATCATTTGGATCATCTTTTTTGGAAATAATACGGTCATATTGTCAATCTATAATTTTTAAATTAATAAAAATAAATAATGTATAAAAAATCTCCCAAAACCATATTGAGTATGATGCTGTAAAAATTTTATTACGAAATTGGAAACATTTACCTAGTCACGGCGTAATTCAATTCAAACGAATTTGTTATTTTATTTCTTATTTATTTAAAATTTTCAGGATGGTTTTGCCACCCTTTATGTAATTAAATTTATTTAAGTTCTGTCATTAAAATTTAATCCCTCATTAACAGCAAAAATTAAAAAATTTGAAAAAAATTGAAAAAATCGAGAAATATGTACGTGATTCGAAAAATCAGGTGTTCGGTTTTTCTTAATTTTAAGCGGTTTAATGAAAATAAAGTTTCAAAATGTATAGACCATTTGAAACTAGACATTTCAATGGTCAAATGAGCACTTATTGAATATCAAAATTCGAAAAAAACATCAATAAAGTTGTCCGTGCAAGATAAGGGTATTTTTTTCGAAAAATGTTAATTTCTGGGAAACTATCCGTTTTCCAAACAAAAAAAAAATCATGCTTATTTAACGCAACACAAGGTATACTCTTACAAATTTTCATGTAAATTGAATTATTTTTACGGGAGAAAAAAATTAAAAACTGAAAAATCGATTTTCCGCCATTTTCTTCGAAAATTTGAAGTTATATCAAAATATGTTAAATACAAAAGTTTTAGATCTTTTTATTATCTACAACTTTTGTATTAAACATTTTCCACTAGGAGGTCATGTTTCACCGCAAATCGCAAAAAATCGTTTTCAACCCCTAAATAGCATCCCCATTTTACCATTTCCCCTTTTTTCGAGTTTAAAAATTGTTTTTTCGGTTAGTTATGACCTTAACGACATTTCATTGCTGGTCCCTCCCTGCTATTAATTTATTTTTTTTCCTCGTTTAAATCCGCTTTGGCACTAGCCTAAAAAGCATAATAAGGGAGGAGCCCACCTCCTGTTCAATCTCCGGAATCAGCGTTCTCTCAGCGTAATATTTGGATTGGAGTCAATAGAATGTTGGCGTTTAACAGCTTATTTTTTCTACTATCTCTCCGGAGAGAACTTTCTGTTTAACATTGAACCCATCGACAGCACAAAGCTCAGGCTTATCACAGAGTCTTCCACATAAATAAGTATAATCTATACAGAATAATCCCGTCTTCGCAAGTCTAGTTATAGTAGGGCTGCCTTTTTTTTCAAATAGGGCTAAAGAATCGACTGGTACAGTTATAGAGGAAAAAGTGTCGAGTTTGATTATAAACGCCGTTTTATAATTTTGAAGAATAGCCCAAAAAAGGAGGCAAATAATAGTAGACGGAAACGGCCCAGATCTCATTAATTTGCGAACTTTATTGCGAGAGATAGAAGAAGTTATGTTTCAGGCATTTCACTACCACTAATTCTTGCCAAATTCTTGAGATATTCGCCAGTAAATGTTAAAAAAAAGAATTAACACGAACACAAACGACCACAACATTATAAATGAATAGCAAATCCATCTGGACAAAGTGAAAGCTTCCATATTAAAGTTTTCCAACGGTCCAAGTTTTCGGTCCATGTGGAAAACAGACTTTTCTGTCATCTAGATTTTCTTCAGAATTTTTGAGCAATTACCATTATGTCATCAGCGTCTTCATAACCCCTATCCATCCCTTCTGTCAATAGTTAATTGATTTACCAGTGGCTGTGATAGGCACGTTATCCAGTCAGGAACGTCATCGGATCCTGGCACAGGCTAACGAGTCGATTTGATTAGTCAATCAAAGGCGAAGTCAACAAGGACGGAAGAAACTTACAAACAGAGTTAGGGCCTGATTCAATTTTCGAAATTTCCCTCAAGAGAATACGTCGCATCAAGATCTGATGGAAAACACTTTGATCCTGACACATTCCGGGGCCCTCCACGTGTTTTCGAATCCCTGGATCTTCCTGGTACCCACCCCGGAGCCACAGTATTCGGCTGCTGGGATATTTCACGAATTAACTTTTTTCCAATTTATTTACTGATGTATAAAAGCACGTTTTTCCCAGTTACCATTCATGGCTGTACCTTGGTGACTAAACTGATAAGCCTCCGTGTTTCTCTTTGTATTATTTGAAGGGAAATTAAATCAAGATTAACATAATTTTCCGGGGTTTCATTGCCAGGAGACACGAATGTAAGGCTTAAAGCTGTTTAGCTAATTGAGTCATGCTAGAGAAGTTTTTGAGTGTTGTGCCGTGTACTGTCTTGCATTACGTGGCAGTTTGGTGCACCTGGGTAAAATGTAAATTAATTGTAGCTCAAATAAATGAACAAGATTAACTAAAACACAAAAGGCGAAATTACACGCAAGGTATGGTAATGAAACGCAAAAGGTTGCTGAATTTTCTATTTTATGTCGTTGCGTGGTCAGCATGAGGACTATATACCAATAGCTCCAGGTGAAAATGTTAGATGGAAAAAGGATTATTAAATTATATTGTCAGAATTTTGTTCTACATACAGGACTTGGAATTTATAATTTCAAATATGCTCGTAAAATATATTTGTCTCTTTTGTAAGCTTGTAATGCTTTACCAAGCTACTAACTGGAGTTTGTGTCCCATCTGTCACTCTGTGTGTTCACAAAAGAGTTAATCATAGTTCTTAGCTCGAAAACAGAACAAATTTTCGTTTGCTGAACCGCTGAAAATGCTGAAAATGTTCAATCGTGCATATCAAAAAACAGGCATATGTGTAAGTATAAATTCAGTATATTAAGCATTCAAGGACATTAAAAGGGTTATGTATAACGAAAACATCGACAAAATCAAGAAGATATCTTTTAAGATTGTTCATATTATCAGTACAGGTACTTTGGGTATGAAAGGCGTAGTCGCAGGAGTGTTTACTAAAGAGCACTGAAGTTAGGATTCGCCGAGCTTCTACAGACAGCACCTTCATGAACCGAATCCTAATTGGTGTACATGAGTACAACTTACAAAGAAGCTCATAATATTCTTAATTGAGCCTCGAGATTGTCCGCCGAAGACAGCTAGATTTCTGGAAGGAAAATTCAATGTTGTGAAAGAGTTTTTGTCCAAAAACTCGACGAATGTCATCGGGCAAGCACCGTACTCTTCTGATCTCGCCCCGTGAGACTATTTCCTGTTTCGTGAGCTAAAATCATCACTTCGAGGAATGTGTTTCAAGCCGATTGAAGCTATATCTTTATTAATAAAATATTTTAAAGCCTCAATTCTTTCTAAGCTTTACGACAAACTAGTTCCTAAAATTATTTACAGTCCTCAAATTCTAAAATTTATTTAAGTTCCACAGTGATGGAACCAAGGTAAGTATTTTTAAGTGTATCAGAAGGTAACTTAATATCGGCACTTTCTGGTTCTAATGGCGACAACATGTCCAGCAGGATGCAAAATGTGTCAGGTTGATCCGACGATGCCGCGATTTCCTCTAAATCACGTTGCGTCATCAGATGCATAATTCCCCAGGGGTCCCACATCAGAGTACGGGAACAGACCTAATCTGCTAAAACGTTCTTGGTGCTTTTATGGGTAATATTCAACTGGGTTTTTTTTACAGTGCTAAAACCAAATATGTCCCTTTGTTAATTACACCGGTCGACACAAATTTTGAGTATGAGTTCGGCGTATCTGATTTGTATTTCTCACACATTTCTAATTAAAGAAAAAATGAAAGTCTGATGACAGAATAAAAGTCTTGATGAAAACGTTCACCTTGTTGTGTTCTTACGAACAACCACCAATGTTTTCTTTAAGGGACATTCTGCAACATATGTGTTTAAAGTTAACAAGGGTAGTTGAAATAAGCTGTTTGTAATTTTCAGCTCTGTTGTTTTCGAGAAAAACATAAACCACTGGTTTGAGGCTGCCCCATGCTTGACTTTCCGAGCAGCTCACAACTTTCATTGCTAGCCTTTATTTTCTTTACTTGTGGTCCGACTAAAATACATACCTGCTTTTACTTTGACTTCCGATAAATTAGGATAGAAGTTCTTTAAATAATATAAAGCTTCAGAATCTTGACGGAAAGCTTTAACAAATTCCTTCCAGTTGTATAGCTATGTCGGTTCTGACGCAGTGACATTATCGATTGTAGTCCAGAATATCAAAGCTAGTGGCGATATTTCTAGAATATCAAAGCTCATCGAAAGCTTTTAAGTCCACCCAAAACTCATCACAAAGATTTTTGAATAAAATTTAAGCCAAGAACAAACCAAACCCCAAGCTTCTAGCTAAGCCCACATTCACACTCGAGACTAAAACCAATGACTTTACTGTGCCAGAACCAACTTAGCTGTATAGTATTAACAGCACTCGTAGATCTCGTCGTTGTAGAGCCTCAAACCGTCCTCCCTTATATAAGGAGTTTAACAATACTTAGTTATTTGCTCATACAAAAGCTTAAATATGCACTGATCATTGAGGAGTGTCATTTTAAAAGGACTTATTTCCACCTTATCCGGTTTTTCAGTAAATCCAAATAAATTAGATTTTGTTCACCTGTGTTATCAGCAATGTTTCGAAATTTTTGGAGTAATGTCATGATGCTATCGATAAAGAGCTTCTGTGGTGTCTGGTTAAAACCTGGGTCAGCTAGTTTTCATAGGCTTTTGTTGAAACCAGATTAATTCCATTTGGGAGTTGTACAGAGATCGGCAATAATTCTTATTAGCAACCCCCCTCCCCACCCTCAGCTAAATAGCTATAAAGATAAGACAGCAATACAGATATGAGTCTATCGGGTCTTGTCTGCCTGGTCTATCTGGTCCGGTCTACTTCGTCTATCTGGTCTAGTCTTCCTGGATACCTAGGACCGTATTTGGTCTCTCGATATCGATTCCTGCCTATAAATAAAAATTGACATTTGGCAACACGATATCGACAACCTTATTGTCTCTTTACGTGTCGATAAAGATGTTTGACATTTATTAAAAGACTCAATTTATAGAAACAATGAACTTTTAACTTTCTCTTTTAATTAAATATTAGTGGTTTGATGCATTTGGAGTAATATTACACCATTTGATGGTCGCAATGCCAAATATAAAAATTAGAGAAAATCTAAAGGTAATGCGTCCCCTGTCTGGTCTGTCTAATCAGAGCGGGAGAAGAGGAAGTACGACTTTAGATGAGGCAAGGACTGGGCTTTGGGCTATTGAAAACTTTATACTTAAACTAAAAATTAATATAGATAACATAAAATCTAGACCTAGCAAGAGTAAGGAAAGAGTTGTGTTTTGTGTGTAAAATATTATAAACAATATTATAACAATATTATGGTAGTGGCAGAGGAGATGTATAGTACACTTTCCTCCTCGTCCGGATTTTTACAGCTTCTGCAAAAATCGTAGGTCTCAAGACCTAAGCGGGTCGCATGCGTCCCTATCAGTGTCCGGTCAGCTCTCCCACTATAGCTGAGAGGTCTTGTCTCCCAGGGCCAGGTTATTTTTGCCAAGGTAAATTTATTAAGATGCCTCCAATGCTTCTTGGCTTGTTGCTTTGTGTGCTGTTTGCATCGGAGTTTAAAAGTGGCCCAAGGCATACCAACCCTTTCCTTTCCCAGAAGGAGAGTGGCGGTCGTCAGCTTTACACACGAGGAGGGTCCTGAACTGTTAAGCCATCTCCTTAAGAGATCTGCGACATTCAGAGATAGTTCAAGCGCTTTTTGCGCAAGAGCGCAGGGCTTTCAAAGCCGCCTGACTATCTGAGAAGATGTAGACTGTCCGATTCCTATTGCCTTGCTGGTTAATTAGTAGAACAGCTTCATGTATGGCTAGACCGTCCGCTTGATATACACTGCAGTTATCGCGTAGTCGGAAGGAGACTTCACTCCCCGAGCCATCTGTACTCCCATACTCCCCACAGCGAAATTTTACTCCCTTTACTAAATTTTTTTTCAATATTTCAAAACTTGCAAAAAGGTAAATTGTTGGACTGCTATTACTTGTTTGTACTACCAGCACTACCTTCTTTATCGGTCATATCGTACTTTTTTTCTATTTCATGGTTTACCTCTTGTACTTTGGGTCTGGTTATGGTGATTTTTTGGGTTATGGTGTTTGTGGAAAATTAAAACCATTTGCGATTTACACGAAATACCCGTAGTTTCATCAGCTTGAACAGATACAAAATTTGTTGCTTGAAGTTCAGATTTCACTTCATGTAGTCACTTCACAGTATTCAAGTAACTCATTTTGCACGGTTTTTGAAGTGTTGTTTTGCGATTTGATTATTCTTCAAGTAGTCGTCGAGTGCGATGTCTAGTGATGTGGTATATGTAACCATATCAAGAAATATTCCTCGATTACTACTTGATTCACGTTCGTTTTGTCCACGAAGAGCTAAATTGTGACCACCGCAAAAGTTTAAGATATCTAAAATTCGACTTAATACTTGACGATTTTTTTGAACATTTTCATTATATTTTGCTATGGAGCTCGCGTATCCTGAATCGATCTGTGAGACAATATTAACCGTCCCGAAGATTTGGTAATTTCAAGTATTTTTTAAATGCGTAGCTCTCGTTTCATGTTTTTTAATTCGTTCCGATAAATGTTTTAAATCGCGGATACCGATTTCTGTCCAAGCCCATTCTATTCTAAACAAAACGCAATAAAAGCAAAACAATGCATTTTTTCCTATTCTAACCGTAAGGCATTTCTTTTTAGAAACCAAGCCAATGAAAATTTTCTACTTAGAGATTTAATTAAAATTGTTTATATTCGTTTTTGGACGATGGAAACAAAATAATTGTTCCTAAAAAAAATAACAAATGCAATTTTTATGTTATTTCCCTTTTATAATGCATTTTTTCATTAATTACAAATATTTATGTTAAACCATGCGA
Source organism: Thereva nobilitata (assembly GCA_963855945.1). Classification (NCBI taxonomy): domain Eukaryota; kingdom Metazoa; phylum Arthropoda; class Insecta; order Diptera; family Therevidae; genus Thereva; species Thereva nobilitata. The sequence goes on from OY979695.1 coordinate 39,024,344, forward strand.
GTTCTCTACACCTGTTTCATCTAAATGTCAGTGATTCCGGGTGTTATGGCGAAACGAGACAGAAATAAAAAAATCACTATACCCATCTATTTTTTGTAAATATTGTGACATTAGTTCAAATGGAAAAATGAAATCAGGTACGGCAACTTTAATATCATGCAACCGTTGTGGCGGTTTTATTTTAAATTTCGCTCAAAAACATTCTAGAAATTTACTTACTGTTCTTATTTTACTGCAAAGATAAAAAAGTTATCGTATTTTGTGGTTTATTGAAGGTCAAGAGTAAAATTATTTAAAAAAAATGGAAAAGTGTGCAATTTTTTATTGTCAAATTTTATTTTTTCAAGTTTGGCACTATCAGATTTTATTTCTGCCAGTGAATGCACTGAACTCTTAACACGAAATTTAACAAAATTTGAGTTCGGTGAAAAACGGGGCTTATGGATGAGCGAGAGGACTATACTTTTCTATGCTTTTTGGTGCCATGAGTTTATATGGGAATAATGTCTGATGAGCAGTCCATTATTATATGACAGTGGTGGAAAGGCTGGGGTCGCCTTTTTTCGGTATGGGTTGAACATGTGCAAGTTTCCAAGGGTCAGGATAAACTCCGGAGAAATATGATAGGGCAAAAAGTTTGCGCAGAGGTTTAGCCAAAGGTGAGGCGCATTTTTTTAAGAGTATAGGGGGTATATTATCGGGTCCAGTGGATTTAAGTTCTGGGGAAAAGACTCTTCCTCCTATTCGACCCTCGAGCTTAGAGCCATCAGTAAAGAAGTTTGTGGCATCCTGAAAACTGTGTGGTATATTTCTCCATTGACGACGTGAAGGGATGTGGACTCCGTAGTTCCTCGTGAAGGTAACCTCGGGTATTCAGAAGTCGATTTTTGTGTGGACGATAACAGAGTTCAGCACCTTCGTGTGCCCTCCCCTGATGGAGGTCCAAAATCCAAATTCTTTTATTCTAAGGGCTGCGATGGCTTGCCCTTGCCACAAGATTCAAAAGAGGGAGGTATAACATACCATTTAGGGTATCTGTAGGTGTTGAGCGAAGTGCTCGTGTTATGCATAACGTTTGTTTAACACGGTGAACCTACTCAAGGTTGGCATACTAAGACCCCGTATAGGAGGGCGGACGATCGCTGTCTGGATCCATCATACTATGTTAGGGGAGAAGCCCCACTTAAACTAAACATTAAGATAGATAACACAAAAACTAGACTTAGCAAGAATAAGGAAAGGTTTGTGTTTTATGTGTAAAATTATTATAAACAATTATATATAACGCAATGTAACTTGCTAAAAAAAATATATACAAGATAAACATATTTTTATTAGTATATCCCAGAAGCTGTTGCTCGTAGGCGATTTTTGATGAAATTTTACTCCTTCCAACCCATATACGTATCTATGTTATTGCTCCCCGAGTCACCTTCTATAATCCATAGAGGCTAAAAAAAATATCCCACCCGAATCAGATTCCCCACAACATGCCACCCCAGCCCGAAAGCTTACCCAAGGCACAAACCCACCCAAGCGTAGTTCAACTTCATTTTCCACACAAGATCCCAAGCTCACAAAAGGCACAAACCGCGAATTTCAACTAGTTCTAGTTTCTGACGTCATTGGTCGAGTATTGGTGTAGCTGTGCGACCTAAGTACCTACGCAGCGCAGGGCTTTCCCCTATGTGGCAATAATATTACAACTTTCCAATCAATGTACCAATTGCTCTTATATACTTAAAGCAGCAATCGAACTGTCACCTTTCAAATGAGTATTTAATGGTTTCGCTACGATCAGTGGTTCGAGACTAATTTACGCCATCAATCGCGAAAAGGCAACGAACTTTTTCCCAGATCTAAAATCAATCGATACATTTTTGTATGTATAAAGTGAAACTTCTCTCCTTTTTATTTTAGATCAGTTAATGTTATCGTGTCAACTATTCTTAAATGTGTATTGGGCATCATCCCCCCTCTAACCACATTTGATTAACAACCTTACTTCAATTTAGTTGCTACAGCACCCTGCCGCACCTAACTCTGGCGTCATGTCAAAAGTGCTTTAACAGAATGCGACTCATTATTGCCAGCATACCGGTATACAAGCGGCATTAAAAGGTCGATGGAACATATCTTTATGGATTTTTCTTGTTGTATCTGCACCTCTTTAAGCACATTTTAATCCGTCTGCCTTGGGGACTGCAAATCCTCGTCCTTTCACAAATCCATTAATGTCTTTAATACCATTTTTTATCGCTTATGGCTTGTTTAGTTTTTAGTCGATTCAGCAGGAACATCTCCATTTATTTTCTTAGTGCAGTTTCCGTATGGATTCTTTTACGTAGAGAAATTCCACTAAGTTATTCCTCTTAATCTTTACTATTTTCTCGTTAGACAACTAGTCTATAGCTACCTCTTACTGAAACTTAAAGGATTTATTTGGTGGTGAATACGATGTGAATGCCCGCTTTAAGGCAGCGTTATTTTCTGTGATATTAGCATCTTCTTTTTGTCCTGTGCTCTTGAAAATTGGAAAATAATTTTTCTGTTCTCACCCTTCTTAAATGTACATTGCGCCATCTGGACCAAGATTTTGTGCTCTTTCTTTCGACTTTTTGTGATATCTTTGGATCATAATCGGTGGTGTGCCCATTGCAGGGGTTTTTCGGGCAAGGGTGTTTCAAACTACTAAACAATTTTTGCTCTAATAGCATCGTAAAGTTGTGTGTACATTGTAAATTTACATAATAACCGTTGTGATTGTAATATGAAAGATAACTATGAAAAATATCCCTTATCAATTGTCGGTCATAGTTCGCAGTTTATCTTTTGCTGTTGCGATGACCCAGTATTCCGGCCCTGGCCTCTTGCAACCGTTCTCTCCTTTCTCCATGTCTCCGATGTCATCCAGTTTGGAATCCCTAAGCTCTGGAGGTCCTGGTCATCCTTCCATCGGAGGTTGGGTCTCTCTCTCTCTGTTGCACTACATAGATCATACCGAAGAGGGCGTCAATGAATATCAGGGAGTGGAAATGCAGCAATAATATAGTTAGATCAGCTTTTGGCATTGAAACTCCACTGTCCAATAGGTTGAAAGTTCTGGACATTGCATTGGAATGTTTTACAAACGCTCTTCAAGATTTAAGATCCTCTAGATTTTTCCGCTCCTTGCACCGTCATGTCAGTCTAAAAATTATTCCAATGTATATGGCGCCTTAAGCTAGATTGGGATGTTACATAACCGATTGATTTACTTCCCATGTGGAAAGATATCCGAAAGGATTTATACTAGTCGAAGGATTTTACCTTTCCTAGATGCATACTAAACGACAGTAAATTGTCTTACATTTTCCGATGCAAGTTAAAAGGGATATAGATGCGCAGCTTCTATACGAACCATACATAGAGCTGGGAAGGTAACTATTCGATTTTTGAAGAGTCGTGTTGCCGTCTTAAAGGACGGAACCTACTCTACCCCATCTAGAGTTGACCGCCGCCGTGGTGCTTGGTTCTCGACTATGCGCTCACCTTAAGAAAGGCCTGATTGGCGTTGGCGATTTTCTGTGACGATTCAAAGCTAATCTTGCATTAGAAGCTTTCCAAAGACCTCCGAAGTGTAGTGTTAGTGGTGGTATAAAGTTTAATTGTATTCTATTTTTGAGGCAAGTTGACATGATCTGATCGCGGCCAATTTCGAAGTAGATATTTTATTGTCACTTCTGTAGTTTCACCTGTGACCTCATAATATTGGTTGCATTATCACAATAGATCTTCCGGCAGAATCGTTTCTCCCTATGAATCCTTTTATTGCACTGATAAATGTATCTGGTGAGAGGTAACTCCAAATAGAGCACCTCCAGATAGACGGCCTTGTAGATAGACGGTAGTGTAGCTACTTCTAATCTTCCGTTCACTTGAAGAATACCCCTTTCTTCTATAAGAAATGTAATAATCCAACAGTCGCTTAAAACCTATCACCAGTTTGCATGATCCATTTCAATATCCAGCAATACTTGAACTTTATAAGTAACCTCGATATGATTGCTGGAAAGCATCAGCAGAAACCCAGAATGGCATCGAATTGTATGCGAACGAAGCGATCTGTGAAATAAAAGCGTGGCTAGAACGCGCTGGGCTGAAGCTTGCTGAGCACAAAACTGAAGTGGTGCTGATCAGTAAACGGAGAAAGCTAGTGTCCGTAAGGATCAAGGTAGGGGAACAGATCATCCACCCACAGCCCGCTCTAGGGTACCTGGGAGTGATGATCGACCGGAGGCTTAACTTCAAAGCACACTTGGAGGGCACGGCAGACAAAGCTCCTGCGATATGTGCAGCACTCGCAAAAATGCTGCCCAATGTTGGGGGCCCTAGACCGAGTCCCCGTCTCCTCCTGGGGAGGGTGGATAGCTCAGTTCTGTTATACGCAGCGCTTGTTACGCGTACAGGACCACGTAGGCATCCCCATAGGCATTCTGGCGAGAGAGGGCATGCATCTCTATGACCCAGAATATGGGAGAGGGGAGTCAAGAAAAGTACGGCGAAAGATTGCGCACTGAGAGTCCGTAATGGCGGGTTTTCTTAGTAGAATTAGTGGTAGAGTAACTGGCCTACTTTTAAGCGGTAGAGTAACTTTACCACGGTGCTATCCCACTCTACTCTACTATAACCGGGTTTTCATTAGGTGAGTTCACAGGATAGTTAGTACTCGACCAGTATACTCTACCATTAATTCTACTAGTGAAAACCCGGCATAAGGGAATGGCTAGAGAAGTGGGACGAGTCGGTAAAGGGTCGTTGGACCCACAGACTTATCCCTAATGTGGAAATATGGGTTATGAGGGAACGTGTGGAAGTGAGTTACGACATCACGCAGTTCCTGAGTGGACATGGGGCTATAGGAAATACTTCCACCGCTTTGGGCACGATGATTCACCGTTGTGTCCGGTCTGCCCAGCGATGGACGAAGACGCAGAGCAGGTCTTCTTTACCTGCTCGAGATTCGCCTATGAAAGGGCGGAATTAGAACAAATGCCCGAGGCGCCACTAACGCCGAAAAACATCCTAGACCACATGATGAGGTCCGTGGAAATGTGGAGGAAAGTGGAAACAACGCTGAATGCCATCCACAGAGAGTTAAGGCTAGAAGAAGCCGAGGGAAATAGAGAAAGGCGAAGAAATGCCACGAGCAGTAGCAGCTAAATAAAGCTGAACGGCCCCCGTGATGTAATGCTTATTAGCCAGTCCCGCGGGGGAGTACCACGTCGAGAAGGGTTTTTAGTCTCATGTGTACATAGATCCCTATATGCATATGAGCAAGACCTTCTCAAGTACAGGCCTGGAAGTTGCCTACCTCACTAACACTAACGCAGCTGCTCGTAGTCCCAGAATCTGTCACTTTTGTTGGATTTATACGCCGTGATGTAAAGTTCGGAATGTTTTTGCATTAGTTTGCCGTAAAAAGTCATAAAATAATATATTTAACCAGTTTTTATTGCAATAGGATTACCAGTGAATAGTGTTTTAGTGATTTAATTAAGAAAATTTAAAAAAATCGAGTGATTAAGTGTGTTTTAAGTGAGTTAATTGTGAAGGTGGCCAATTTTGTTTACATTCGCGGTGGTTTTTTCTTGTTTATTTAGGGGAAAAATGTTGAATTTGTGTAGTAATATAATAAAAAGTGCTTTTTAAGTGATTAAAGATTATTATAGAATAGTTATTAAAAACATTAAGTGCAAGTACCACCACACAACATACATAACAATAACTTTTTCACTTTTCCTTCACATTTTTCTGCACTTATGTTTTTATAACTATTCTATAATAATCTTTAATCACTTAAAAAGCACTTTTTATTATATTACTACACAAATTCAACATTTTTCCCCTAAATAAACAAGAAAAAACCACCGCGAATGTAAACAAAATTGGCCACCTTCACAATTAACTCACTTAAAACACACTTAATCACTCGATTTTTTTAAATTTTCTTAATTAAATCACTAAAACACTATTCACTGGTAATCCTATTGCAATAAAAACTGGTTAAATATATTATTTTATGACTTTTTACGGCAAAATATCCCGAACTTTTACCTCCTCCATATAATATCTTCCGATTTGACAGATAATGGGTCTATTACCAACACAAATACAAACTCTGCTTCCAGGCCTGTACTTACGAGGGTCTTGATATGAGCGAATATTTTCATGTGCGAATATGTGTGTATGTCAGTGTAGACAAAACCATCATGCGGGTTCGGCCAGTAATGGGCGCATGAGTCGTGGCGGTAGCGCAAGCTTTTCAACCTCCTGGAAAAAGCATCAGCAGATTTTGGAGGGCGAGAAGATAGTTAACTGTACGACTTACATTCTTCACTAAATTAATATAATTATCAAGCCCTTAGGGCGGGCACACATCGCCTCGTCATGCAGACCGATATATCTCCTCAGAAGGTGCAAACTATTCGAACGAATGATTTGTTAAGGTAGAAACAGAATGGCACGGCGACCGTGGCGGTGGCCGCCGCTCAGAGAGTTTCCCATACATTTAATTTCTCCCCAGGCGTCGCGGACAAATTAAATGTATGGGAAACTCTCTGAGCGGCGGCCACCGCCACGGTCGCCGTACCATTCTGTTTCTACCTTTATGGCCACTATGGCCTGTCTGGGGAACCCGTGAAAGTGACCTACGACCTCACAAGGCAGGCAGGGTACAAACAATACAATGATAAAAAAAATTCTTGGCTTAAAGCACTTTTTCTTGAACTAAGCAACTTATGTTTTGGATATAACGAAAACAACATTGTCTCGGGATAAGCAATACTCATAGTCTTGGTTTTATTGGCTTGGATGAAGACAAAAGCTGACTTGAAGTAAAAAAAAAATACGAAACCGATGATATTATAATTTAAAAAAATTCAAGTTCCAATATCGGTCTTAATGGTTGTGATACGTTTTTAGAACTTGAAAGTCCGGTAACTGAAAAAAGTCCGATGAATTAAGAATTTACTTTACGTAAAAAATTAAACAATCTTATTTCGAGAAAAATATATCTTGGTATTGAGCGAAGAAATACGATTGCTTGGCTCAAGAATTTCCAGTGTCTTAAGAGCCAACTATAATGCACGTAAGAAACGCACGTCATCTGGGCGCTCTCATGGAAATTATTGGGTTCGGCCATATTGGACGTACGTCGGTCATATTTTGTTTCGTTAAGTTTCGTTAAACGTAAAAATGCGAAAAAACCGCGCTCAACGTACGTTTTGTGAGAATTTGTAGTTAAATAGATGACAGCTGATTTTTTTGTTGTTGTTTTGTGGGTTTTAAACAAGAAAGACTATGGAAAATCTTGTGTTTCAAATTTATGGGAGTGATTTTAATGAGAAATTTATTATAATTGAAAATAAAAATGATTATTTTTAATATAGCCAAGTTTTAATAGTCAATGAATAATATTTATGCATTTTAATAATTTTAAACTTGTGAAAAATTTCCGTATACACAAACCATTACACGTTTGACGAAAGTTTGATATTTACGCACATCGGCTGACGTGCGTTTCTTACGTGCATTATAGTTGGGCCTTTACTCTGAGACAGCATTCTCATGTTAAGACTGAAAAATTTTTCTACTCAAGACAACGAAACGAAGACTATCGAATTGCTGGAATCAAGACAATTTTTTTATCAGTGTATTTTGTGGATAAAAAGGTGGTTTTAGTTGAAATTTTAGTTAAAAAAACAAAATTTTGACTTTGGCAAGGTGGAACCGCCACTTTCACAATAATAGATATAGGTGGGAGTATTCTGCGTACACTGGTACCTTATTCATGGAAATAGGTTATAGGGTTACAAAAATACAGGGTGATATGTAAAACTCTATCAAAAAAAATTTCAAAGGGCCCTAGTCCCACACGGACAAAAATATATCTACAAATATATTTTCGATATATGTTATATATTATTAATATATAACTATATATTAAGTTTATATAGGTATATATTTTTTATATATAGGTATATACTTAACAGAATTATATTCTCAACATATATTTGACTTTTATATTCAATTTATATTCAAAAATATATATGATGAATTTATAAATCATGAATTTATATCATTTATACACAAAATATATATTATTAAATTTCAAAGCCTAATATATTTTTTACAAGTATATACATATACATAATTTATATATATTTTAGTGTATTTCATATACAGGGTGTAATGCATAAAGTAACAAAGCGGCCGGCTGTGGATAGGTTTTGGATAGACGAACAAAAAATTGTATGCGTGGGGGGGGGGGGAAATCGTAACGGTTTAGCCGCTAGAGCGTTTTAAAGTTTTTTTGCTAGAGTTTTACATATCACCCTGTATTTTTGTAACCCTATGACCTATTTTCATAAATAAGGTATCAGTGTACGCAGAATACTCCCACCTATCTAAAGCTGTAAAAATGAAGGTTCTACCGTACCAGGTTCCAGAGCAATGAGTCATCAAAAGTTTGGTTTTTTTTTACTAAAATTTCAACTAAAACCACCATTTTCTCCAAAAAATACGTAATTAACTGATATTTTTTTTACAAAATTGGAAAGCTTGAACAATTTCCTATGAATAATGTCTAGACAATTTTTATGCTACGGCCTTTACTTTTGAAGTTATTAGCAAGTTTGATGTTGAAATTTACCTTATTTGGTGCTTATTTGGTACTTTTTAGCAAAGCTTAGGTGAAAAAGTACTAAAAAAGACCCAATTTTAGCATTAAAATTGCTTTTAACTCCAAAAGTAGAAGTCGTAGGAAAAAAATTCTGCGTACACTGTGAAAAGTATTCTGCGTACACTGATACCTTATTTATGAAAATAGGTCATTGGGTTACAAAAATACAGGGTGATATGTAAAACTCTAGCAAAAAAAACTTCAAAACGCCCTAGAGGCTAAACCATTACGATTCCCCCCCCACCCATACGATTTTTTGTTCGTCTATCCAAAAGCTATCCACAGCCGGCCGCTTTGTTACTTTATGCATTACACCCTGTATATTCAATATATTAGTTTATATATTTTTATATATTTCTAAATATATATTTAAATATATAAAATATATATTGTGTATATATTTTTATATATTTCTAAATATATGTTTAAATATATAAAGTATATATTATTCATATATTTTTTATATATTTCTAAATATATATTTAGATATATAAAATATATATTTTTATATATTTTTTATATATTCGGAATTATATTTAATAATATATTTTTTTTATATGAAAAGCGGCAAGATCTTATATATTTTATAATATATTTTGAATATAAATAACATATATTTTTTAGTATATTTTTAAATACATCAAAAATATATATTCATTTATATTTTCTCATATATTTTTGTCCGTGTGGGGTGGCTACACCTTTACGTTTTCCCCATCCCCCAACACTCATACAATTTATTGTTTGTCTGACCAAAACCTATCAACAGCTGGCCGCTTTGTAAACTGAGTGTATGCACCCTGTATATCACCCCGGCCGGCGGGATTATAATGCATTTTCAAAGTGGCCCGCGATAACATTTGGGTTGGCCACCCTTGGTCTATACCAGTGGTCGGCAAAGTGCGGCTCCAGAGCCGCATGTGGCTCTTTGACACCTTAAGTGCGGCTCTGGCACAAATATCCACGGAAGGCGCAATAATATTTTCATTTAAAAAAAAACTTGGTAAAAAAAAATTACATCTTATTTAAATTCTTCTATAAATCGAGAACAGGTATAATTTACAGTTCTGCGCACCTCGTTGCCAAATTTTATAAATTTTGTTCTATCACTTCCCCTCTTTTCATTTAAAAATGCAACAAACGCAGAAATAACTTATCAAAATAATTTGGGAAGGGATGCGCGCATGCCGAATGAATAAAGTTAAGTTATCTTTATATGTACATTGTTTCACTTTCCGAGTCTGCTGAAGAATCGCCAAAAAAATAATTCCTCTATTGATCAACACCATTTTAAAACAATAATTTTAAATATGAGGGAAGCATTTCTCAGCAGGTTTCAGGAATTTAAAAACAGCAGAGCAAGTTCAGCATTTGTCAAAAATGCTACGATAAACCGTGTTGAAATTTTCACCTTTTGATATTGACATTGGTAGCTTTGAAATACAATTGCTGCATTTAAAAAACAAGGAGATATGGCGCTCTAAATTCGAACGTCTTTGTGTTGAATTGGAAATATTGGAGAAGAAAAAAATGTGATCTTAGTTCACAGCACAAGTAGTCTGCTTTGAATGACCTGGAGAAGGAAGACATGACCATTTTCAACGCTTGGAATAGTATTCCTGACTTTTACGATCAGCTGAAAAAGCTTGCGTTTGGTCTTCTTTCCTTTTTCGGTTCTACATATATATGCGAACAATCTTTTTTAAGCATGAACATTATCAAGAGTAAACTGAGAAGTCGTCTTTATTGATGAGAACTTGGAATCATGCCTAAAATTAAAAACAACACCATACAAACCTGACTTATTCCAACTTTCCAAGGAGATGCAAGCACATTGTTCGCATTAATAAATATTTATTAAGTATGACATTTAGTTTTATTTGGTGTACTACTTACTTATTTAGTGTAGTAAAAGTTTACTAAATAAGCAGATTTGGCTCCCAATTTTTTTTTAAAATTGTTGTAATGTTCATATTTGGCTCTTTGGCTAATAAGTTTGCCGACCACTGGTCTATACGAATCGCTCGGAGTTTGGCTAAAAGAGCAAGTTGCCAAATATCAAAAGCCTAGAAGATATCTAGGTAACCAAGTTAAACAAAATCGGTGCAAACTTTGGCTCATGTGTTCTGTCAGACAAAATAAAAGGTCACCGGGGGACCTTTATGGTCTAAAGCCGTACCGTTTGTCATCTAGGATTTGATTAGACTCTAGGTAACCCATAAGGTCTCTTCTTGATTATCGTCTTCATGGTTTTGAAGAGAATAGAGGTAATTGCTATTAGCCCTAACTATAATGGTCTTACGTTGTCTTAAGACAGCTTAAGATGGTGTACGCTTCTATTGGGACTAGAACTAACAACTACAATTGCCTTAAGGTACTACTACCGGGAAAATTTTTCAAAAAATCGATTTTTTTTTCTTTTCATTTTACGATTCCTTATACTATGAAGAATAACCTACTTAATTTTTATAAAGAAATTCGTAATAGAAAAAAAGTTACAGCACTGTGGGGTACTACTACCGGGAAAATTTTTCAAAAAAATCGATTTTTTTTTCTTTTAATTTTACGATTCCTTACACTATGAAGAATAACCTACTTCATTTTTATAAGGAAATTCGTAATAGAAAAAAAGTTACACCACATTTGGAGCTAAGATGTGAAGATTTTCAGATTTCCCAACTCTTGAACAACCCACATACAGCTGACCGGAAATCCGGAATTTCGGTCATTTTTCGGCGGCCATTTTGAATTTCGAAAGTCGGGCTTCGAGGTGCATCATGGAAGACCCCACGGACATACGTGCAAAATTTCGAAGCTCTGCCATGACTGGTGCGCCAGCTATAGCGCACACATACAGAACTTTCTTTTATTAATATAAGATATATCTCCCGCCATTTTGTGGTGTCCGCAATATTAGATTTAAAATGACGTTATATAGATTACTGAATTATATTCGTCACACCCTTTCATTTGATACCCATACTGAGAGGGTTGTGAAGAAAAAGGTAATCCGCCATTTTAAATTTGGAATGACGCCACACAAGTAATTATTGTATTCTACCTGTCATGCAGTTCCATTTTATACCCATGTGGGTGGGTCGGTGAACACAATTGCAAAAATCGGTCTCCATTTTGTAACCGCCATCTTGATTTTTTACTAAACGGTCAGATTGCACTGTCAGGCGAACTATGGGTATGTGCAAAATTTGAAGTCGATCGGTTAAATTTTCTATTTTTTAGTCTATTTTATGTATTCCGCCATTTTGTGTTGGACGCTATTTTGAATTTGGAATGAAGCTACACCGCTAATTGTATTCTACCTGTCAAACCCTTTCATTTGATACCCATGTCGTTGGTCGAGGAAGACAAATGCAAAAATCGGCCGCCATCTTGAAACCGCCAGCTTTATTTTTGTACAAAATGGTCACATTGCATTGTCAAGAAAACTACGCATGTGTGCAAAATTTGAAGTTAATCGATTTCAAATGGTGGGTGGCATTAATAATTTTCTACTCAATAATGACGGACTCCCATACAAACTTTCATACCCTATTTCAACCCCTGAAAGCCTTTGTTTCGGGAGAAAAAGTAGCCTATGTCCTTCTCCAAGGTCTAATCTATCTCTGTACCAAGTTTAATCAAAATCGGTTTAGCGGTTTAGGCGCGAAAGCGTAACAGACAAACAGACAGAGTTTATAATATTAGTAGGGATAAAGCGAACCAAAACATTAAACACGTTTTTCTTGAAATTGCATTTTTTCAGCTGAGTGAGAATTAATCTCAGGATCTACTGAACCAATTTAAAACGCGTTTTTCTTGAAATAACATTTTTTCAACTAAGTGAGAGTTAATCTCAGGATCTACTGAACCGATTTTAATAAACTTGGGTGCGTTTTGTTTGTTAAGGTATACCCTTTTGTAATTTACCACATTTTGGAAAAAAAATTAAGAAAAAAAAATTTGGGAAGTCAAAAAGGGTGAAAAAAAATGCAATTTTGTCAAACTTTTTTTCAAACTTTCACCATTTTTTTTTTGTTTTTAATTTTTAACTAATTGTGGTAAATTACAAGGTAAGAAACTTTCCTTTATAAAATCCCGTTCGAATTTTTTGTTGCAAACTTCTCAATTCTGAGATTATCTCTCACTCATCGGACTATCTCTTTTTTGAGCTCTTGACTTCAGCGCCCCCTACCTTATTGGCAAAAAATAGAAATAAACTAAAACATTTTTTTTTATAACCTTTAAGGACTAATAATGTTATAAAAAAAATTTTCTTGATAATATCTAACATAGCGGCTGAGAAAAAAATTATTAAAAAAGTGCTTATTTTTGGTCGTTTTTCCGGTAGTAGTACCTTAAGACGATCTTTCGTTCTCTTTCACAAACTTTCGTTAAGTCTTAAGGCTACGCTCAGGACCGTAGAATCTTAAAGAATCTTCAAGAAATTGACGCTAGCGATTAATATTTAATATGGTGTTTTACGAAAATTAAAGTATTAGTGAGAACATAATAAAAAATATTATTTGAAATTAAAATCTGTGTTGAAAAGATATTGAATGATGGAATATTTGATCCTTGAATTTTGACTACTTTTTACAAATGTCTTAAGGCAATTATAGCTGAGCTAAAAATTCATTACGTTTTGACAGAAAATTAGCGAGCCTTAAGAGAATTTGACCAGGAATCTTAAGACGTCTTAAGGCTATTATACTTAGGGCTATTGCGCGGTGGTTGGACGGATTCCTTTAGTCATCTTTTATGGGTGTGGGTTAAAAAATGTACACTTACTACAGTATACACTCGGGTTTCATCTTTGTGTTGAATTATTTGCAATTTTTTGGTGACACCGTAAGTTTCGCTCTTCCGTACCTTTCTTTCCTTACCTTCACCAGCGACAAAAGGTTCTACACAAGGGTGATATATGAAGTTGACGGTTTTAGCATTCACTGAATAGTCCTGATTCGAATGTTTCAAATCGTTGTTTCTGCAATTCCTTTTAATTACTTCAAGCCGGCGTCAATCAATATCAAACAAATTAATTGAATTCGTGTAGGATACATACATCGCACGAAAGATAAATTAAATTTTTTTATATACCAGGACCTGGAGCCCAATCATTTTCACTCAGTGGTTATAAATTTTTTTCTTCTTAAATCAAGCTTATTTAAAAAAAAAATTATGTGAAATACCACGAATGTCCTCATAGCTCCAATTTAATAACGCAAAAAGTCGACTTCTAATTTTAATGTCAGGGAATTTTATAATTTCGTAAAGTTATCTTATCAAACAAAAAGCCACCAACAACCGCCGATGGTGTTCGGTTATTAAATGCCACCCTCAAAGCGATCACAGATCAGACAGCGTCGATAGACTGGACCCAAAATTTAATTAAACTTTGACTGCCCTTCGTGATGACCTTATAAAGGACGTCTTAATTGAAATTCATTTTCAGCTCGACACCATAAACTTTGCTGATTAAAGAGGAGTTAATCCTTGGAAATCTTGCTGCGAGTTAAGTATACCTTCATAAACAACACAACAACAAAAAATTATTGGAAGGGAATGGAGCTGGGGCGCTAGCAGTACACTAGCAGTTACAAAGTAGATATTTTTCATAAGTCCTTTTTACAATCCTGTTCTTTCCGTTTTATCATAAAAAAAAATTCATTCTTCCTCATCAGGCTAGAGCCAGAACGGTACGAGTACTTGGAGAGGCGGGACGAAACCCTAAGAAATAAGAGCAAAATTTCCCTTTGTCCTGTAACAAGTCGTTTATGAGCATTTTATACCGATTACAGTTATTTTTTATTTCACCAATAAAAATATATTCATTTTTAAAGGATTTCATTTTTTATAGATGCGATAAAAAAAAATTCGAAAAAGGTAAAGGAAATCCTCGAACCGTGTCCTTGGCACAATGAAAAAGGGGGGAAGGATCTTGGCGGAGTAAAAAAGGGGAAATATCCAGTCCCTAGCAATAATGCATAAATCATCTTTCCAGATGCTGGAAACCTTTCTGAATGGACTTGGCTCGATAATAAATTTTGATCCACCTAAATCTTTAATTTTTTTTTTGGTACTTCATTTATTTTTGGTCCATTTCTGGGGGTCCCTTTATGGACAGTTCACCTTGGTCGTTATGTGGATATCGGAGAGGTGGTGCCTTTGAGATGGAAACTGCCGGAAGTTTACTTCGTGAATGAAAGGAAAGTGCCCACGTGGTCAAGGGGAAAGAAATTAATTTCTCGGAAGATTAGGCTCCTTGATGGAAAGATTGAAGTGTTTTCAGGGTGGCTCTTTGAAGTATTATTGAAATTCTTTAAATATTAAAAGTGAATAAGAAACGGGCGCACCTTTCCATGAAATCTGGGAAATTGTGGGTATAAAAGATGCTTAACAATCTATATTGGTAGTTAATAAATGTTTTTTAAAGTTATTTATTTTTTTCTACCCTTAAAAAGTGTACCAAGGAAAATGAAGAATGACTGTTCGAGCTTTGAACTCTTCTAATACTATCCCATTGGATGGATAAATTCTGGCACTAACTTACACTTCATTATTAACTAGATTAGGATTGGGTGACTAGGTATAACTTAATGAGCAACTTCTCCAAGAATAAGGGAGTATGTTAGAATGACGTGGTCTTTCAGAAGGTATGCCAGAGTTAATCTTCCGGCTTTAATCATCTTTGGATTAAAATATATCTTCGTAGCCACGTCATATTCTTCTGTTTTCTATACAGAAGTACTAACTATAGTAAAGAATCTGCCACTTCACCCTTCGATGCCATTTCGGACGGATCTTTGGAATGTGCAATCATTGTGGTGTTTTAACGTTCACAATGCAAACTCGCTAAATTACTCAAATTTCACCAGTGTTTTTGGCAACACCCTCAAGGTCGTTGCAAATTTCAATAATTTAACTGTAAATAATCCTATGACGTTGCAGGCCAAGAAGTCCATCTCCTTGATCTATGTCGTACTTCTCATGCAACTCAGTACTTTATCGAAGTATAGGTACTCTTTCCTTGGCAACTAAGACAACTGTGCGTTGTAGGTGCTATGTTCCCATATCAAACATCTTGCCCAACTAACCCAGTTCCCAAAAGAACTGTCTGGCGTTATGAAAACCAACTGGTTAGGGCTTATTCGCCTTTTCAAGCCACAGGCTGGGATTTGTGTTTGCATAGTGCCTGGCAATGCAAACTTCTACCGCTCTCTGTCACCAGAATCGGGCGGGAGTGCGTTTATTCATTCCTCACTCTATCAAATCTATGAAGCATAGGCCGAAGTGAGGCATGTATGAACACAATTAAAGCCCTATCCTGTACATACGTCCTCCAAATGAGTGACCTCGCCGTGAGTATATTGAGTTGAGAAACTCCTCAGGAAGCCAAATCATCATTTGACGATTGGTCGAATCTCCTACTTTGGCTTTCATATATAGTTTCAGTCTACTTACCAAATATGTGAAAGTAATTTATAAGATGTGTTCAACAATGTGTTTGGTCTGTACTTTTTCTTTTTTAGTGGACTGGAACAATTGTGCCCAGTCACTCAGACTACTTTCTGCTTCTCCATAGTTTGCAAATGAGACTTTGTAAGGCATGGGATAGCAGGTCTGTGAATTTGGCACCACGAAATGCGAATTTTGGAAATTTTTTTTTTCATACGTTTGTCCATCGTTTGTCCATGTTTGTCCACGGAAAATTTTTTTTGTCCAGCAGTTATTTGTATTTGTCCTTGTCCATCCACCCATTAATTATAATAAATAATTGAAATTTTTCAATTTTGCGAAGTTAGCAGCCGCGATTGCGAACTTCGCACTTTTTCTTTCCGCGTTAAGTAATAAGGATTCTCCTAGGGGTAGTTTCCGATAAAGTTAGGGGGTTGGTTTTATTTTCATTGAATACGCCATACCCAAATTAGTAAACGGTGACATTATCAGTGTGGCGTATCAGCTCTCCTGCAGCTAAATTTTTTTTATATTGCGTTTATTGAACGTTCAGCTCTTCAAGTACCTAAAAAATTTATTTCAATATGATCCCAATGTCGTCCCATCCTAAATTTTGGTATTATATGTACCTTAAGAGTGTGTGCACAAAATATAATTTTTTCAAAAAATTGAAAAACATTATTTTATTTGAGATATTCCAAAAAGAAAATTTTCAAAATGGCGGAAAAAGTTTTATTCTTGTTAATAATACTATGTTGTATATCAAATAAAAGCCTTATTAAAGCAGAAGAAATTGGTGCAAGTTTCAGCTTTCTATGTCAAATAGTGGTGAGGTCCAAAGCATTGGTTGATTTAATATGGAAAGACCCGCCAGTAATATTTTTCGCAGAATTATTGTTCATGTACGGCAAAATGTTACGTTATTATTAAAACCGTTACCAGTAACAACCACTGCATAAATGTAAATATTTCAAATATTAAACAGGAGAAGAAGAAGAATTAGCAAGCTCGAAAATTTACTAAATTAAAAAGTACTAGAATTAGCAAGCAATTAGCCCGTTTCGCACACGGCCTTAGTGTTACCTCCGTGGTCGCTACGCATTTGTCTTGCCTGGTTTTTCATTTCAATGCATCTTTAAAATTGTCTCCTTCCTTCCTTTTTTTGCCTACCTAATACATTTTTGTTTATTTTTTGGCATTGACATCTCTGTTCGCCTCAAATTCTTCTTTACCTGACACTGCTATGCCAGCCGCGCGCGAGGTTGCACCTCACTCAATGGACGGAGTTCTCTTCGGGATTAACGAAGTGTATTGGTGTCTCCAAGAGAAAGACAATATTCTCCAAATGGTACCTAATAATTCAGACTTAAATAAATCAGATTGAATGATTTTCAGGACGAGCTCGGAGTCCCCAACTTCATTTTTCAAAGTAAGACAATGCCAATGTTCATTGGGCAAGGACTGTTGAAGAATGGTTCCGGTACACCGAAACACCGACTACTTCCTGGCCAGCCCGAAGCCCAGACCTGAACCCAAATGAAAATTTTTGGGGAATTCTAGTCCAAAGGGTTTTCGCCAATGGCGGACAATTTTCAGCCGTTCAGCAACCAGCATTGACATTCAAATTCTACAAAATTTAATAAATTCAATGCATAATCAAAGTAGTACCGCTCAAATGAATACCGCTCTGCCATACAAAGTTGAAGGAGTATGAAACTTAGTACCAGGCGCGGATTCAAGGGGGGGGGGGGGGTCACGGGGCTCATGATCCCCCCAAAAGTGCTCGCTGTTTAAAAAACAAAATTGATCCAACTGAAAAAACAAAAACACAAAATAAACAAACGACAAAACCGACAAAAATTTTTTGCAAATTAAAAAAACGACCATAAAAAAATGAACTTCAAGGTCAACAACAGATTGATCTATACTCTTTCTATATGTTTTGATTTTCCAACTTTGAAGTAGGGATGTTACGAATGTTCGCATTCGCTTATTCGAATGATTTGCTTCATTTTAAACATTCGTTTCTACATTCGCACTCGCATCAAGTAATGCGAATGTTTTGCGATTGCGAATGTGTGAAGGTCGTGTCATGTCTAGTGGAAAACAAAATTAATATACGACAAATTGACAGATCTGGCACGCAAATGTCTGAGCGCTGAACCGGCCAGCGTTCCGAGTGTCAATCAGGTTGAATTATCAATGCAAAAATGCCTCAAAGAAAATTTCACACTGAATAGAAGTTCAGATCTTCAGGCATGGACTGACGATAAATACCCACACACATAAAGATTTTTGTAATTTTTCTTGGACTGCAGGTCCTAACCATTTGACAGAGTGAGGTTATACTTGGGCTCAAGGCGAGAAACCTTCCGGCTATGGCCTGCCGGCGGCCTGTATATGAATGAGGGCCTTTAGAAATTGCCTGACGGAAATATAATATTCCTCTCTTGAACTTTGACTATTAAATACGAGAAGAAAGAATACCATTACTGTATATAACACTGGTCTATTCTTCTAATATTTTTTCATATCGTATTGAAAGTAATAAAAAATTAGGCCTTCATTTAATTAAATTTTTTTATTGCTATTCCTAAGCATTCGCAAATTCGCATTCCGAACAGCGAAAGCGAATGTGAAAAATACAACATTAGTAGCATACCTACTCTGAAGTTAGCTGCACTCACAAGAAAGGGCGCATTTTCATCAAGAACACATTAGGACACGTTTTCGTAGAGCAGGGCACGTTTGTTCTTAATCCACAAGAAAATTCGGTTAGTTTTGTTCGTTTTGTTAATTTTGTTTGCGTTATTTTAAGAGTAGAAATTTTTCCCGCCACTTTAAAGTGGGAACTACAATGTAGCGCTGGCGCTCTTCTTGGTGCTGGCGCGTTCTCTGGTGCGCGCCATGTAGCTGAGTGAAAATACAATGCCGTGGCGCTAAAGGCGATGGCCCAATGCCGACGGCGCGTTATACGCGGCAGTGGCTTCATGCGCGTTGACGTCCGTTGAAGGTTCATTCAAAGCGTCAGAGCGTCAAAAAGGTTGCTTTGATTTAAATTTATGTATGGATTTTTGTCTTTATAAAGTTTTAATTTCGAGAGTTTGACAGTTTTGTAATTTTCAACGCCTGCCAACGCGCGAAAAGTTGAAAGTTGGTCGACTTTTGCCGTCGCTTGACGCATAGGCGGGAATGGGACAGCTCGATTTGAATTACACACAATCAAATATCGACGTCAAAGCGCGTCAAAGCTTCGACGCGCGTAAACGCGAATAAAGTCGTGATTGGGCTACCGCCTTAAGTCTTGTCAAAACTTTAAAAACGGACGGAGCGGATTGTTTCTGTTTGAGGCGTAAGTTAGTCGAAATGGGGCAATGCAAAAAAAATTCATTGGAAATTAATATTTTTTGCAGGAAAATCCTAAAATGGATTAAATATGAATGTTTTTTGCGGTACAGCGCCCTCATTTATAAAAATTCCCAACTGGCTGATGTACTGGCGCGCACCAAAAGTAAGAAGTTGGCAAAAGTGAGCTCCAGCGCCAGCACCACGCGCCAAAGCCAGCTACACATTGCAGATACACTTCGGGTGGGCTACGTTTTTTAATTTTGAAGGCTTGCGCTAGAGCGTCAGCGCCACATTGTATTTCAGCCTTTAATTCCGTGACCCCCAAAAATGCTAGATCCGCGCCTGCTTAATACATATATAAATAGACGCCGCGTATAGCAGTATTTGGGCCCAAAATTCGGTCATAAGTCCAAATCAAAAAGATTCACCTTCACATTTTAGTTAAAAAAACGAAATTTTAACTTTGATGACTCATTACTCGGGAAGTTGATAGGGTAGAACCTTGATTTAGTTTTCGAGTTTTCTGCGTACACTGATACCTTACTCATGAAAATGGGTCATAGGGTTACAAAAATACAGGGTGATATGTAAAACTCTAAAAAAAAACGCTAGAGGCACGTTAAAATTAGTGATAGTGAGATTTTTTTAAACTGAACTATACTTTTTGATATATAGGTTTTTAAGTTCAAATTCTATTTTTTTAACACTAAATTAAATTTTTCTCAAACCAAATTCAATTTTATCAAGTTCAAATTCAAATTTTTAAAATGAAATTCAATTTTTTAGAAGTCAAATTAAATTTTGTAAAGTTCAAACTCAATTTATTAAAGTACAAATTCCATTTTTTTGAGCCCAAAATCAATTTTTTGAAGTTCAAATTCAGTTTTTTCAAACTCAAATTCAATTTTTTAAAGTTTAAATTAAATATATTAAAACTCATAAAATAATCAACATATAAGGTTTAACATAGTAAGACGAAACGTTTCTCTGATTGCCGCCATGAATATACATGGTGTTTTATATAGGTTTTTGAGTTCAAATTTGATTTTTTAAACACCAAATTAAATTTTTTTCAAACAAATTCAATTTTATCAAGTTCAAATTAAAATTTTTAAAATGAAATTCAATTTTTTAGAAGTCAAATTAAATTTTGTAAAGTTCAAATTCTTTATTTATTAAAGTACAAATTCAAATTTTTTGAGCCCAAAATCAATTTTTTAAAGTTCAAATTCAATTTTTTCAAACTCAAATTCAATATTTTAAAGTTTAAATTAAATAAACTCATTACATATAAGGTTTAACATAGTACGACGTAACGTCTGTCTGATTGCCGCGCCGAGATGAACATACACGGGGTTTTATATAAAGGAGCAGTTGCAAACTCAATAGTTAATACAAACATTTTTAGATCTTTTCTTCAACAACTTTTTCTTAATTTATCTGAGTCTACCATCACGAGAGCATGGTTGGTTTTAGACAACGCAAAAATACACAAAACGCAAATGGTGCGTGATAAAATCGGGACATACTTTAATTTCTCTTCCTCCATACTCTTTTATGTTAAACCCAATTGAAAAAGTTTTCTCAAAAACTAAATTTTGTGCCCGTAATTTGTTGGCAGATCCAGAGAATAATTTGAATTTTAGAATTGAACAATCTGTGGAATCTGTTACCCCGGCAGATGGCAACAATATTACTATGTCGATATGACCATGACTTTGTCAATAGCTGTATCGGGAGAACCACTTAATTAAGTGCTTTTTGTATTTATTATTTTTTGTTAATTTCTTTAATTATATATGTTATTTATTACATGAGTTTTAATACATTTGATTTAAACTTTAAAAAATTGGATTTGAGTTTGAAAAAATTGAATTTGAACTTTAAAAAATTAATTTTGGGCTCAAAAAAATTGAATTTGTACTTTAATAAATAAAGAGTTTGAACTTTACAAAATTTAATTTGACTTCTAAAAAATTGAATTTCATTTTAAAAATTTTAATTTGAACTTGATAAAATTGAATTTGGTTTGAAAAAAATTTAATTTAGTGTTTAAAAAATCTAATTTGAACTTAAAAACCTATATAAGTAATCGATTTTACCAGTCCTCTCTTAAATATACTTAATTTAGGAAATAACGGCCAACCTAATATACCTACAGACAACCGTTTACAATATTGGAGAGGGCCTTACATTGAAATTGAAGTAGGAGCGTGAGCTACATTATGACAAAAGGGGTAAGAGTAGCGATACAAAACCCAAATCCAAAAGAATTGCCAACCCTGCGAATTGTCATATTTTACACTGGTTGTTGTTCAAGAATTTTAAAAATGTAACAGATTTCGGCTTAAGTTTATCCTTTATTCAAAATATTAAAAATCTCCGTTTATGTTTACGGCTAGTAGTCCTGTTTTTTTATCTCACGCATAACTTTCTGTCCAATCAACTTAGTTTAGAATTTATGCTTCACCAAGTGTCCAGTCGCAGTCTCATTTCAATTTTTTTTATATCGAAGTGAAATATCCTAAGCATAATTCAGATTCAAGTTAAATATTGATCAGGTAAAGTCCACGAAACTTTAAGAAATAGGAATGCTTTTGATTTCATCCGAAGCAGGTTCAAAAGTACTAGACATAAATCCTGCCATTTGGTTCTCCTTAACCATAAACGTGACTGGCGCATTGCTGGTTGGCATTAGTGTTCTTCAGTCTATAGTATTAGGCTATGGAGCAATCAGCCCCCTTAATCTTCATCATCTTATTATTGAATATCCTTGGGAATGATGTTCCATCACACAATACATTATCGCTCACACTTGCACAAATCCAATATATCATCATGCTACTGTGCGATAAATAATTCCCTTATCTTATATTTTAGCAACATTGAACGACAACATCTTGCACAAAACGGAATCTGGGAAATCTGGGATAAGAAATCAGGATTACTAATCTTCAGCTCACAGATGGGATCACAGGACCAGAAAATTATTACATTTCGTCTCGATTTTGGAAGCATTCATCCTTCCTTTTCCGTCCCGCGCTCGCAGTTGTCCTTCGGGAATTACTGCGCGTAAATTTTCAAATCAACATTTTCGTATTTATTTGAGTTGAAGAAACCTGTTCCCCGCGTTCTGAAATTAAAGCATGAAATTTTTTGATTGAAAGTTTGTGTCCTTTACAAAAAAAAATTTCTTTCCTCCGACACAGTCTTAACGCAAACGCTTTGAATCGTGGAATTTCTATGCTGGCCACGCTCTTAAGATTCGCATTCGCAGAAAATACGAGCTCGCAAATGTTCGAGTATGTAATGTAAGGCTCCAAGTAGACAGACGAGATCCTGTTGTCTGTCCTACATATATTGCTTCGGCAAAAATAAAGTGATTGAAAATTAAAGAAAACATCTGCTCTTGAAGATTGATGCCTAGGGTGGGCGAGAGCAGGATGAATTTGTCACGCTTTTTTGCCCTCACTTTGGCTACGCAGACGATAGCCTCCTTATCCTTAGCGAATATATTTCTTCGTGCCTTCGTGTGGAATTTTTTTTTTTAATAAAATATATCAAAAGATGTTTTCCCAGATGGCAGATTGGTGCTTGTAGAGTATAACATGATTCAGCGCATATTAGGGATGTTTTTAGGACATCAACGAAAGGGGTAAAATCATTTTTGCAGCATTGGAGGCTCGAAATGGATATAAAGGTGCTTTAGGTAATGGAATTTAAAAAATGCTGTCAAGATATCTCTTTGGGGAATAATTCAATGTTGCGGAATGTGCTGGTTTTTCGTATATATGCCAAAAACTTTTCAGGCTTTTAACTTAGGGTTGGTATAAGTATGTATATTTAAGGCAGAGCCCTTCGTATTAAGGAAGGATAAACTACGAGGGTCGGTTAGTAAATTCAGATAATAGGACTAAAACGTTACTGTAAATTTTTTACTATTTTCTATTTCTATATGCCTTTTGGACAAATTAAATAATTTCTAAAGGTATCTTGAAAACATATTTTTTCAGCTATGATCAGTTGTCCAATTGAAGGAAACTTTGGTACAGTAACAATAGTACAATCAAAGCGATAAGGTCCCGTAGGACCAAGTCAAAATTAGTCTGTTCGAACAGTCAAGTCTAAGTGACCAGCAACTTGCTGAACATCTTCAAGCGGTCTGGCCTACAAATATAAGGTATAAAGGTGTAGTACAATAGCCAGTGGCGTACCTAAGGGGCGGGGGCGGTGGGGGCGGTCCGCACCGGGCGACACATATTTTGGGGCGGCATTTTTTATATTTAGTTTTAGTCGTAATTTGTTCACTTCATAAGTTTACTATTCGATTTCTTCGAATTATGAATTACTATATGATTTCGAATATTTTTCCTCATCGCCAAGTCAATGTAGGTTTGAAAATATTATCTATTAAAATTGTGCTCGGATACCGACATCAATGGTGCCGACGTCCAGTAGAAGTTCTATGTACTACTCCGTGCTCGATGTTTATTGTAATAGTTATTGATTTTTGAATTGCAAATAGCAAAAAACCAAGCCAGCTGGAGTTTTAAAATGTACAAAGAAATTTTCAGGTAACTTTTGAAGATGATAAAAAGGTTCAGAAAAAAGGACCTTAATGATGTACATTTTTAGTTACAATGAAACGTGTGGGAACCATTTTATTTTTTGCTTCTGTTTTTTATTTCTTACGATAACAAAGATACCCTATTTGTGGAAATAGACTGTTGTTTCACTAGCTTTTTATTCTAGATCATTAAACTACATTTTTTCCCCAAAAGCAAAATTCAAAACGGCCAGATATAGACCCCCTTTTGCGTTTTTTGTCGATCATTTTTTGTCTATTATCTACTATTAACCGCTTGCCGAGCTGTGACAGGACGCCCTGTAGATTGGAAAATTCTGTACACAACATTGCAATTTTACTAAGAGTTTTTTAACAATTGCCATCAGTGTTGTTAGTTGAGAAAGGAGTTTTACAAATTGAAATTGTAATTTCTAATTCTAATTTTCTAATTTTTTTTATTGTATAGAATATCTGCATAATCTGTCTACTTTCATTCTGTAAAATGACGTATTTTGAAATCTACAATTTTGTCAGAAGGCGCCTTGTGCCATTGTTGCCAAACCTGCTCAACACTGGTTCATTTTCAGTCGTTTCATCACCTTTCGACACATTTTTTGGTGATAATTCATAAATTTATCGAAAATCACCATATAGGCTAGTCGGCGAGAAAGAAAAAATGCTAAAAAAAATGTTTGGCCCATAGGCGAGATTATTATCGCTTCGTACCTTTTACGTACGTACGTACCTTTTTATATTTGTTTATTTATGTCGCGTATAAAAAGGTATGTGCCTAAAAAACCTCATAAAACCTACCAAAATTGGGATTTTTCAAAAATTCCAACGGGATTTCATTTTCAATTGTTTCTTAAGTTTTCTAAATGAGTTTCCCAATTATAACCTGATCTTACAAAAAATGGCAAGGTTAAAAAACTAGATCGTTAATTACACAAAAACTAATGAACCGATCTTGTTGAAATTTTTTGTACATTGCCGGGACTATATAAGCACCATCTTCAAGAGCGTTCTATGTGCAGTTGTTTTCGAGGAAAATAATAGTGAAAGTAACGTGATTTGAAAACTATAGAAGCTATTTGCAAGATCACCCTTACACCAAGCAACCTCTAACAGAGCTTGTTGAATTTCATAACGAAAAGTTTTCCCAATGCATATGTTACATTAAAAGCAAGCAGGAGCGTGGATATTGAAAGAAATCTAAAGAAAGTGCCTATTTTATTCACAATAAGTTAATTAAAAAGTTATGCGGTCAACCAAATTGTGGGCAAACTTCGGTTGTTTAACTACACCCTAAAACAAAGCGATTCTAACAATAATCTCGCCTATGGGCCAAAAATGCAATGGAAATGCCTCACCGACTAGCCTAATAATTAATTATTAATTTCATATATCATTACTACTGATAATAATTAATAAAATTTCTATTCTTCAGTATTTTCCATAATGTAAATCTTAAAAAGCCTTTCCTGTAAAATTGCACTTTTTTGAGTTGTGCCGGTATCAACGCAAAGCATCGAAATTATCTTCGATCCACAAAGAGTGATTTAAGACAACAAAATATTACAATATTTTCCATAGAACAAGAAATGAAAAAGAATATAAATTTTGAGAGCATTATACGATTTTTTTTACTATGAAAGTTAGAAAAGTAAACATGTTGGCATACACATGTGTACAATTTGTTTGTTTATCCAAAAGAAATGAAATTATTTATTTATAAATATAAAATAAAAAATATTTAATGGTAATTTTTTTTGTCTCATAGGTGGGGAACCTGCGACGTCCGTAATTTTCTAGTGGCCTTTAAAAGTGTATCTTGTATTTTTATAAAAGTTCCATTGATACGTATATCAACTTGTGCGGCCTCCTTTATTACTGCCTAATTTAAATATGGCACCCCCGAAAACTTCCTCACCTATAGTTTGTCTCAGTTACAATTATTTATTTATGTTTATTAATTTATAAAACCACCATTTGATTGACTTAGAAAGGGCGGCAAATTGGAGAACGCCCCGGGCGGCAAAAGTTCTAGGTACGCCACTGACAATAGCCCAAGCGAAGTGGCCGCCGCGGTGCTTTGGGGTCGTCCTTTAATCACGTGAGGGCGATTTTTCTACCCCCCTCCCCCTTGGTGAGATGTCGTGAGATTTGGCTCGAGCCCCCGACTGGTTTAACCAGTGAAATTTCACTGTTGTCCCAATGGTTGGCTAAGTAATGGTTCAAGCAGTGAATTTTCACTGGAAACTAGTGAATAGTTTCTGATTCGTTTTTAGAGAGTAACGGCTTGACTGTTTGAATAGTAATAGTAGAGCCATTTATGGCTATGGAGATATACAAACTCCGGAACATTCTTCTATAGATGTCACAGGGTAAAAAACATGTAACTGAATAACCCATGCCTTAGAAAGGCAGTGTCTGGGGTCACAGCCCGCTTCTTAACTTGGCGTTTGAGCCGCCTGTACACCAGGGTATAGATTCAAGCAGTCCCGAGTAAAAATGAAACTAGCCCGCAGCTAGCCTGCATCAGGTACGCACTAGCACGCACGGCGCCACAGCCAGCGGATCTGTTAAACTTCCTTTCTTCACAGCTCTTGATATTCACAACAAAGGCTTTCAAAATCTATCTTGGCCTCTAGTATGTCAGAGCAGATGGTCGTCGATTCAAAGTTCGAAGCCTCCCAGCTAGCACAAATTTCAATTTGTAACAAAACTATGTTACACTTGGGTTGTAATCCAGTTTTTTTAAACAAATTTAGTCACATTTAGGTAAAATTATTGTTTCGAATTAGCATTTTGCAACAATTCATCCGGTTACACTACAGTTTTAATTTTGTTACGGAAAAACCAACTTGTAAAAATGTTCCATAAAAGTTGCAAAAAAAGATGTCACATTAAAATTAAATTAAAGTTATTAAAACATTTCGTTTAGTAGTATATCTCAAAAATGTTATTATATTGTAACTGTCACAAATAAAATAACAAGTTAGCAACCTTAATGTGACTAAGGGCGGTATTCACAGTCGTTACTTAAGCATGGACTTAAGAATTTCTTAACTAAGTTCGCCTTATTTAAATAAGGCGTACTTAAGGTATCATGTATTCACAGTCATGTCTTTAGGTGAACTTTGTTAAGCAATTGCTTATTGAGAATTTGTAATTTTAAGGAAATGCTTGAGCATTGCCCATGTTTTTTTCCAGTAATTCCATATTATTATGTCGTCTCCAAGGTTACTTAAGAAATTCCTTTTATTGTAGCATGCGCAGTATTGCACAATATATCTTTGATATTAATGATGTTTTGGAAGATAATAAATATGATGATACTGCTGATGATGACTTTCATCCTAATTTGCCAATGCGAATAATGCAGATGGATTTGCGGTACGCGATGCGCTTGTTACTCGTATGTTTGTTTAAATAATTACCAAATATTGCGGGAAGGCTTTAGATTCAAATGTGTTTAATACATTTATAAACAGAAATATTGCAAATTTATAAAGAACATTTATGCAATATAATAAAGTATATGAAATTTTTTATTATTTTTTCATTTTATATTAAATATTACGTTTAATTTTTGTTTAACAGTTAATAGTTTAAATTTCGACTTTGATGAAAGTTTATTGTTTTACTGGTCTTTACTATTTGATTCTACTAGAAGTAATTCGGAAAGACTTGCTGATGCAATGTCATAAATTGAAGATGTTAAATTTGAGGAGTATAAAATTGTAATGAAAAATCTCTACCCTGAAACTTGCGCTTGTATAATACCTCAAACATACAAGCAGTTGCAATTCTGGTGCAATAGGTAAACTCCGATTATTTATTCCAGCTAATCCTTCATGAATTTTTGGCAACTAGCGTACGGAATCTTTTTTAAATCTAAACAGCTTTTTAAATTCATTATTATCGTAAAACTCAAAAGGATTTTGTCTGTCAAGCAAAGATCTACGGATACATCTACCATTACCCTCTTCACCATCATCCACGTTACTACTACCTTCAATATCAGTAACCGACGAAAACAAGTTCATTTTTTCACACTATTATTGAAAAATCATCTATAAGCAATTGCTTAAGTCACCTTTGGAGACGACTTAAAAAATAAATTAATTTTAAGGGTAAATAAGATCGTCTTATATGACAATTTGCTTAAGCATCAACTATGAATACTTATTTGAATAAGGTTTGCTTGATTAAGTTCATGCTTGAGCATTTACTTAAGACAGTGCTTAAGTTGCGACTGTGAATCGAAAGGACACATTAAGCACGTTCTTAAGCACGAACTTTGCAATAAGCACCGACTAAGGGCGGTATTCTTAGTCGGTGCTTATTGCAAAGTTCGTGCTTAAGCACGTGCTTAATGTGTCCTTTCGATTCACAGTCGCAACTTAAGCACTGTCTTAAGTAAATGTTCAAGCATGAACTTAATCAAGCAAACCTTATTCAAATAAGTATTCATAGTTGATGCTTAAGCAAATTGTCATATAAGACGATCTTATTTACCCTTAAAATTAATTTATTTTTTAAGTCGTCTCCAAAGGTGACTTAAGCAATTGCTTATAGATGATTTTTCAATAATAGTGTGAAAAAATGAACTTGTTTTCGTCGGTTACTGATATTGAAGGTAGTAGTAACGTGGATGATGGTGAAGAGGGTAATGGTAGATGTATCCGTAGATCTTTGCTTGACAGACAAAATCCTTTTGAGTTTTACGATAATAATGAATTTAAAAAGCTGTTTAGATTTAAAAAAGATTCCGTACGCTAGTTGCCAAAAATTCATGAAGGATTAGCTGGAATAAATAATCGGAGTTTACCTATTGCACCAGAATTGCAACTGCTTGTATGTTTGAGGTATTATACAAGCGCAAGTTTCAGGGTAGAGATTGTTCATTACAATTTTATACTCCTCAAATTTAACATCTTCAATTTATGACATTGCATCAGCAAGTCTTTCCGAATTACTTCTAGTAGAATCAAGTAGCAAAGACCAGTAAAACAATAAACTTTCATCAATTCAAGTCGAAATTTAAACTATTAACTGTTAAACAAAAATTAAATGTAATATTTAATATAAAATGAAAAAATAATAAAAATTTTCATATACTTTATTTAAACAAACATACGAGTAACAATCGCATCGCGTACCGCAAATCCATCTGCATTATTCGCATTGGCAAATTAGGATGAAAGTCATCATCAGCAGTATCATCATATTTATTATCTTCCAAAACATCATTAATATCAAAGATATATTGTGCAATACTGCGCATGCTACAATAAAAGGAATTTCTTAAGTAACCTTGGAGACGACATAATAATATGGAATTACTGGAAAAAAACATGGGAAATGCTCAAGCATTTCCTTAAAATTACAAATTCTCAATAAGCAATTGCTTAACAAAGTTCACCTCAAGACATGACTGTGAATACATGATATCTTAAGTACGCCTTATTTAAATAAGGCGAACTTAGTTAAGAAATTCTTAAGTCCATGCTTAAGTAACGACTGTGAATACCGCCCTAAGAATACCGCCCTAGGAGCTTAAACAAATTTATTTAGCTATAGTTTCCGGATTCCCGTGCTGATATTAAAAATTCGAAAATTTTCTAAATTCCCAATTATTTTCCAAATTTTCATTTTTTTGGTGGCGCGTGAATTTTCCAGAAGTAAATAACCCACATTCATCAACAAAATGGCATTCGTTCTATAACTGTGGTATAAAATCATGCAATGTTTCAATTTTAAAGTACATAGTGAATAATGTTTTGTCTTTTCAGTTCATTCCATTATGACTCTGACTTTTAAAACACACAAACTTTTTTGTTCTTTTTTGTTACAAATACATATGACATTTGTTCGATTAAAACTTTTCCGGGTGTTCAAATTATATTTCATCTTTTTGTGTGCAACTTCAGTTTGTGGCAACAACACATTTAAAACATAGCTACAACACATTTGTCGCCACATTACGACCAAAGTTGTTACAAAATAAACGTTAAAAATCTGCTTTTTCAGTCGCAATGGAGCTACAGTTGCATTACATATATTTGCGACTCTTTTACTTGTTAGATTAACTCCATTGATACTAATTTATGCTAGCTGGGCTGTAAGATGCTTTGATGACTAATTATGTCGCCTGGTGTAAATGTCTGATTTTTGTAGTTTTTCTCAGGCCATTGGATAAATGACAAGAATTTTTCATCCCGTCATACACTCTTCATTCCTAGATATTTAAAATATTTTCATTACTTCTTTTGGATCTTCTTTTGGATCGAATGTACTTGAAAGAGTGAACAAATACAGTTTAAACGGCAGTGGCTAAATTTTTACACCCAACGTATTCTTTTTATGTCAAGGATTCATTATTCTTTCTGACCATTTTCCGGTGTGTCGTCTACCTACGTTCAATATGTATTGATAAAACCTTTCACCATGTTTATCTGCGACTACACCAAGGTTTTCGTGAATGAAATCCAAGTGCGGGTCCAAAAAGACTTTTAAAGATTTTCCCATTTACAGATATTGTACTTAAAATTGAAGAAAATTAAAAGGTATTAAGAATTACAGGGTGACCCAAAAAAATGATAACAAGAAATTTTGTAGTAAGAACTTTATTTAGCGAAAGAAACAATTGTTCGCTACAAATAATAATAAATAACATTATTGCTAACAAAAATAATTAACAAGTTTCGAAATGGCCGCCTTCTGTTTCTACACAAAACCTCAAACGCTTCCGAAATTTTAAGGACACGCTCCGAAGCTCTTCCACCGATATCCGATCCCACTCACGGCACAATGACTGCTTTAACGCCCCCAAACTTTTGTGGGGTTGCGCACAGGGTCTGGCCTTCAAAATTGACCACATGCTGTAATCTGTAATCCATCGGACTGAAATCCGACGAGGAGGGAGGCCAATCCGGAAAATGAACTTCGCACCAACCTTGAGTCGCGTTTGCGCTATTCGCTGGAGCAGAATCTTGCTGAAACGTTTAATTCACATCGCCGAAATGTTGCTGAGCCTTAAAGGTCCGGTTACACGCAACGATCTGCTTGTGCCAATTGGCTTGCGCAAGTCAATTTGCCCAAGTGAATCGTTGCGTGTAAACGCAAATTTTTGGCTGGCGCAAGCCAAAAAGGTTGCCTTGTGCAAAATATATGTTCTTAGAAAATCGGCTTGAGGTTGGTGTTTTGGCATGAGCGTTTAAATGATGTTCAAGCCGCAGCTGCAACCCTCAGCATGCCCTTGGGTGAATGGTGAAATTTTATGATGCTCCTCCGACCTTATCATAATCAATATAATATAATAATCGTGTCAAATTAGCAAAAGGGTGCGATGTTTTTAAGTAGAACCAAATGGTTCACTGGTGTCTGGTTCATTTTCACTCAGTTTATTTGCACCAATTGACTTGCGCCAGTCAATTTGCACAAGCAGATCGTTGCGTGTAACCGGACCTTTATGGAAGAACGACGGCTTCAAGAATGTTGCGTCGGTAAACTTCTTGATTGATTTTCACTCCTTGATCCACAAAAATCAAAGGGGTTTTCCCAGTTGAGCAAATTCCGGCCCAAACCATCACAGACTGCAGATTTTGTCGGTGATCTACTACAGCAGAACTACCTAGACCATTAACAGACCAAATCCTGTCTTTTTAATGGTTGTGCCCTTGCTGGATGGTGAAAATCTTCTCATCTGTGAACAAAATCCGATTCAATGGCAGAGGAGCGGCGCGATGAAGGAGCTGACGACATCTCTGTATTCGCACGCGCTTGTTAACCTCCGTCAACAGTTGAACTTTTTGAAATTTGTAAGGTTTGACCTTAAGGTGCTTTTTGGCTATTCGGCGAGTCGATTCACGTGAAACACCGATCTCACGGGCAGTTTTCCTCATAGAGACTCGAGGATTTCGCTGGATTTGCTTCTTGATGATCTGACGGACCCTTGGCGTGTTGACGGTTCGCTTTCTGCCGCTTCCTGGATAGATTTAAAATAGATTAAAAAATTAAAGTAGATTTATTTAAAAAAATTATTTTAGCTTGTATTAATTTTTTAGATGTTTTGCACTAAAATTTTTATCTTTATATTCATTTTTAGCTTATCTATTTTAATTTTTAATTTATATTTTATTTGTATATTAACGCCTTGGCGAAAAGGTAATTTCACTTTAAGTCTGCGTCTAGCAGATATAACGGCTGAGAACTTTCCTCGCAAGTAATTTTTAAATCCTCCACTCATTTCCTTCTTATATTAT
The DNA here is from genome assembly GCA_963855945.1 of Thereva nobilitata. Classification (NCBI taxonomy): domain Eukaryota; kingdom Metazoa; phylum Arthropoda; class Insecta; order Diptera; family Therevidae; genus Thereva; species Thereva nobilitata. The sequence continues at coordinate 39,056,706 of OY979695.1, forward strand.
AACTAATCAGTTCTTTCCACGACGACGTCGCGGTGATCATCACCCCGAGAGATGTCGAAGCGCGCAGATGCGCCTCAACCAGGCATGCGTAGAATTTCATCCTGGATGGACGACTGCGGGCTCGAGCTTGCCGCTTATAAAACCGAGATCGTGCCGGAGTCATTCCGATCGACCTGCTAGCCCAGAAGAAACAGTCCGTCCGCATAGAGAGAACCAGGCTGGGTAAACTAGAGGCGGCGAGGATTGCCAGGTCCAACACCATGGAGGTCGCTGATCCGTCCCCACGGAGCCCTGGCACATTCTCGCCCATACCGGTGGGACACTACCGTCTGAATGGGCATCCTCAGCGGTGTCTCCTGTCATGCGTAGGCGGTCGAGCGGTGCTCCACTGATGAGAGACTCTCACCATCCCCCGCCGAAAAAAAAATATACGCATACATAGAAAGTGGTCCAGAACGTACACTGCTTTACTACTATTTTAGATCCACTCGGTCAAAACAGTTATTTTGATTTTAGTAAATGCTTTTGTTTGTTCTCACATAACATTTTTCATTACAAATAATATTATTAACTGCTGTTAGTAATTAATATCCTCTCTTCCTATACTGACAACCCCGAAAATAAAAAACAGCCCAATTTCACATGATGGACACCAACATTACACCCACGCACTTTCACACACACACACACACACTATCCCACAAACGCACACAAACATACACCACCTTATCAACCGCCCATTACCAGATGTAGCAATACTAGTCAGACAGTCTGGCCCACTGGCACCCCTTCATTGGGTAACACTCTCTGGCACACACCCATTTCATATGGCACTACTGTCTGTCTAAGGTGACCCGCTACTTACTTACGCCGACTCTTAACGCGGCTAAAGAATTCTTGGACACTACGCCCTGAATTTGGATAGGAACGGCGAAAGACTCCACCTGCAGGCTTTGCCCTGGTGAGAATGAGTCTCTTCATGTTCTCTGTGAGTGCTCCGCGATAACTCGAACAGTCAAGTCTAACCGACAAACCACTAGATAGACTGCTGAACTTGTGTTGCCCACAAATATGAGGCACAAGGTTGTAGTACAATAGGCCTAGTGAACTCGCCGCAATACTTTTAGACCGAATTTCTCCCGCAGAAGAAGAAAAAGGTATTTTAATTTTTGTATATTTTACTACGAGTACTGAAACCATAGAATGCAAGAGTCCCAACCCTGACTCACCACCTGACTGCGCCCTAAGCTGTGGCCACCTATGTGATAATATCTAAACTATTCAGCACATATTAGCCGTTTTCCTTTTCTACTTTTAAGTACTCGGGAGTAAAGAATTAAAGGAACGCAAAATTTGTCGATTTGAATAAAACCTATGAATTCTCGGTGAGAGCAGGAGTAGTTCCAAGTAAATACGAGTAAAAAAGAGCAGAAAAGGAACACGGCTAATGACTTGATGATTCTAAATTAAACACGCCTTATTTTACCATTAATCAAAAATTTCTTTGTTTTTTTAACTAAAAATTCATAAATTATACTAAGAAAATTTCACACAACTTCATAAAGTTCTATAATACTTATATACTATGAGAAAATTATTTTATTATCAAGATTAAACGCATGTTATCCTTGAGATTAAAGGCTGGTTGATGGCTTAAGCCAATAACATACACAGATCACTTTAAAATCCCTCTAAACAATCCCTATGGGTTGACCTTGCCCAAAGCTGCTTATTTGAACGATGCTTAAATAATCCGTTCCTATCCAAAGTCAGAACATAAGTATTTGGGTATGGGACTTTGTATACCCTTTTGGAAGGCTCTTAAGTCAACAAATGAAATATTATTTATACAAATCCCCTCATGTCATTCCCTTAATTTATCTTCCCAGCATAGCGCTGACTTTTTAATACGTCGTCGTCAACCAAGTCCTTTTTTTTCGTGGTCGAAACATCGATGTATGTACAAGATGTGATGATGGAGACCTACACCAAAAAAGATGGATGCTTTAAATAAGACCATTTAATAATCCATGGAATACCAATTTTGAATTTAATTAAATTTTCTTATTGAATAAACATTCTCTGCGAAATTGAATTTAAATTGGAAAATTTTATCGGTGAAAATAATATAGTTTACTAGTAAAGTACTTCAGCGAAAATATGATGTTTTGGAAATATTTCGTATTGAAAAGGAGTTAACTGATAATACCGTAGATAGTGAAGCATTTTTTTTTTAATTAAAAATTTAATAAAAATATTTTTCTCTTCTATTTAAATTTATATATGTTTTTATAAATATGAAAAAAGCGTTTTTAATAAATATCAATATTGCGATTTTTAATATCAAAATTAATCTTTTTACAGTTCATCTCCTTAATGAACTCGCATTATTGGGGAGTCTAATACGGAAGTCCGCCCTACACAACTCTTAATGTCTGTAAAATATATTGTATTGGATTTTGGTAAAGATCCAAAAATATTTCCATAACCTCGGAACATATCTTGAACCGAACCGTAAAAAATCGTTAAACATATCGAATGGTTCTCTTTTAGCACTGAAGAAATAAAAGCCAGCCTCGGTAGCGTCCGGTGTGGATCACAGATTTATCTTGCGTACAGAAATCGCTTAACGACATTCGCACCGCGTCGCGCCGCGTTTAGCTTGAACCAAACGAACATATGCAAGTTCATTAAGTCAATTTAGGTCGGTGCCTTATAAACAATCATGTTCGTACGTTAGGGTACGTACGGTTACGGTACGGCACGTCATATTTGGTTCCGGCTTTTGGTGCGACCCGGGCTTAAAGATTGGGGTTCGATTCTTCTTGCGGACCTGTTCCTTCGGCTTTCCACTTCATCCATCTAAATAAAATTCGTTCTTACTTGTTCTCTCTCCTCATAACAATTCGTTCGCCACTATTCCGCAATTGACAGCTAGCATAACCGAGGAAACTTTATTCTCAAATTGAAATTCCTTTTCTCTTATCATGTAATGGGCAGGAAGATTGACAAGAAGTGTCAAGCTCTTGCCCTGGACATTGCTAAAAGAGCGTTGCCGCGACTTCAAGAACATGGAATGTCCTTGTTCTACAATCTCAACGAAATCAAAGTAAAAGAGATTTTCTAACTCACAAACAGAGGGAGCACCAAGGCTGAAACTTTTGACAGAGTAGCGAAGCATTAGCAGTTCTGTGTAGGGTGCTGCTACCGAAACTACCAACGTGTCTCTGGTACAAGACCCATGGGTAAGTAATGTCAATTTACACGAACTTCAGGTGGTCCGCTGCAGCACATGCTACAGAACTGTAGGTAGCGATCTCCGAACCTGCTTCGTTTAAAGAAATAGTACTAATTGATTCCTTCTTTCAGATAAAGCTTCCGAGATTCGGCAGCAGTAAAAATCGAAATCAATAGTGGAGGCAGCAAGAACATGGCCATTCTTTGCTCCGCATACCTTCCTCTCGACTCCACGGATTCTTCAACCTCCAAGGAATTCAAGGAGATGGTATATCATTGAAAGCGGTGTACAAATCAACCGAGCGGTCTACAGATCATTCTAGGATGTGATCATCACGCAGGGTTGCAGTAGAGTCAACAAGTGGGGTGAGTACCTAATTGCTTATATCTTTACTACTTACCCAGCTACAAGAAACCTCGTTGCAGACCCTACCTTTGTCAACTATAGGAGACGTGAGGTTGTAGACGTCATCCTAGCCATACAATACTAGTGCAGTCTGTCGTTGAATCGTATGAAAGCATATCTGCTCCTTTGACGGCTCTTACGCTTTATATTACCTTCACCTGTATGTATGTATGTATGTATGTATGTGTGTATGTACATATGTATGTATGTATGTATGTTGACAAATCTTGCAAATTGATTTTCACCCACTTGCATATAACCGATCAACTTCAAATTTTGCACATATGTATAGTTCGCGTGACAATGCAATCTGACCTTTTTGTGAAATAATCAAGATGGCGGTTCCAAGATGGCGGCCGAATTTTGCTATTGTGCTCCCCGACCCCCGACATGGGTATCAAATGATAGGGTATGACAAATAGAATACAATTAGCGTCATTCCAGATTCAAAATGGCGGCCATCACAAAATGGCGGATTAACTTTTTCTTTCTAACATACTTAAAATGGGTATCAAATGAAAGGATATGACAAGTGGAATACTATAAGCTGTGTGGCGTCATTCCAAATTCAAAATGGCGGCCGACACAAAATGGCGGACTACCTTTTTCTTTACAACACCCTCGATATGGGTATCAAATGAAAGAGTATGACGAGTAGAATACATTAAGCCGTGTGACGTCATTTTAAACCTAATATGGCGACTACCAAAAAACGGAAACAGACGTAGGGCTAAAAAGTAAAAAACTAAAAATGTACAGTTTAGCAAAACTAAAAAATACGTTTTTATTTTAAAATGATCTGAAAAATATTGCACATATCTACAGTAAAAAGCCAGAAATGTTTAAATGCAAATTCGATGATTTTGAGTTTATTGCATTTCGTATTCCGTATTCCGTATTTCCTTCTTTATCATTGCTTTCTTGTCTTAAACTGAGCTGTGCTTGCTAAGTTAACGGACCGACAAAAGTAATATGGCGGCCACAACAAAATGGCGGAAGATATATGGTAGACTAAAAAGTAAAAAATAAAAATATATAGCTTAAAAAAACTAAAAAATACGCTTTTATTTTAAAATGAACTAAAAAGAAAAAAATAATTTTGAAGCTTTTATTGTTCCAGGCAGTATAGGGTGCAACCTGCCTTTCGAAATCAGGCAAATAACTAAATTAATGAAGTTATTGGTAAAAATTATAAATATAACTTACTTAAATGTAAAAAAAGCGTGGCCGCTAACGAAAAGCTCCAGTGTTAATAAAATAATAATATATGTAGCGTATTTTTTAGTTTTTTTAATCTATATTTTTTTACATTATATAGAAAAATTTTTTCTTCTACAAATCGCATTTGAAGTTTTAAATTTTCATATCCCATACAAACTTGGTACGTATAATTAATTATATTCTGCCATTTATGGTTGTCTGTAGGTGTCCCGACAACGAGAGAAGCAGTATCTTGTTGTTCAGCATGCCTTTGCTTGATCAAAGAAATCTGAGTGACAAATATTTACTGGCATACAAATCAAGACTGTGTAGATACAGCTAAAAATTCAATAAGAAGTCCATGTTGCGGCCGGAGTACTACTTTGGAGTAATTATAATATAAAGATCGGACCATTTAAAACAATTGTATTTTACCTGCAAAGTAATAAATAAAAAATCATGTAATTTTTGCATTTTATTTTTACCTTTCAAGTTTTATCTCAATTAAAACTTTTCAAAGAACATAAAAAATATTTAAACACTCGTGAATATAGCTAAATTAAAAACACCTGTCTGCTACTATACGTATGTCATTAACCATTATGCTTGGCGGTATCCATGTAAAGCCATTTGACTTCTATCATCCTTGCAGAACTCAATTTATGTGTTAAGTTCCTTAAAATTAATTAAAATTTTCATAAAAATTCCAGGACCAACTTGAAGGCATATGTTTCAGCTACATTAAACAGTAATCAATGTAGCAGATGTTAAGGATTATATCTCAATGGGGATGAACGAAATCGTTAACCGTACAAGGAGAACATCGAACGGAAGGAAATCATCAAGGGTTCACTTAAGGGAAGCCTTCCTCCTTTTTAGGGGTAGATCAGTTTGTCCTTTTGCGTTTAGAATAGGATAACCGATATATGTGAGCTTATCGATTTTTTAGGAGCTTTTAAAAGGAGGCATTTTGAATTTGCATGTGAACTACTAGTTTGTTGTCATTTCAAAATTAATTGGGTGGGAGGTCGTGGGTAGGCTTACACAACCTGTTGGGGAAATTACTTAGAACAGGCATTTTACTTTTTCATGTTAAAGGTAAGAAATAATTATCGGGGTTATTTCCTTGAACACAAGGATAATATAGAAAACAGCTTGATAATATCCTGGCAGAGTTGAGCATTGTCTTAACTGAAGTGAAATTTTCATGCAAGACCCTTTTCAAGCCCAGAAAAGCCAGCTACAAGTCGACTAATGCCCCAAGCTTAAGGTTTGTGAACCTACAAATTGGTTTTTGTACCAGAAACACTTTCACAAGGTATGTCAGTTGTCGCTCGACAGCCTGACAACATCAGCTTGAAATTTGTTTTTGAAATTTAATACATACACACTTCCACGGCATATGAATTTAAGCGAGTTAATTCGCAATATAACCTGAACGATCCTAGATCCAAAAAAGGAAATTGTCAGGATTAAATCTTACCCGGCATGGCACGGAGTGTATCCAAATATAAAAGCAACGTAAATTGATATCCTCGCTGCTTTCGCATTCTTTCTTAGTTGAACTTAAATGGTGAATATCGTAGATGCTCAGGTAGGCAGAGAGTGGGAGATGGACAGGAAAGAAAGCATCAGAGCCTAAATAAAATGTCAGATTTAATAAGGCACGTATTTAATTCACGTTGATTTTATGAAGAGGTTTCAGCAGAAAACGTTGATGACGGCAGTGTGTCCGAGGACATTTCCTGTAGCATCAAGGCACTTTCACCTGAGTTTTATTGCTTTCGGTTGGATCTTGTTTATATACCTTAATTTTTGAGGTTTTATTGGACACAACTGTAAGAGGCGCCCCCTAATAGCAGCATGAGCATTTTAATCGGCTTTATTTATTCCATCGTGCTGATTTCATTTTCTTGTATTCCGCATTTTGTTCAACGGAGAAAGACATTTGAACTTTTGATCTCGCATTTTAATATAATTTTTGTTGTTGGTGTTGTTGATATAAATTGGCTGACGGCATGTACTTAGGAAATCTCATTTCTGGTAATGAAGCTGTATTTAGAGAAAAAAAATATTTCAATCTCTCCCAGCCTTGACTTGAATATCGTACTTTCAAGGTAACAATATAGAAGTTAGCAGTAAGGTCAAGGTCCCCAAAGTATTAGGCTTAACCTGTCAATTCCTAGTCGGAGAAATTATTTATATTGAGAATTCTGTGCTTTACACTTAAGTACATTTCGGTCGGTATTATATTAGAAAAATTACGTGGGGTTTTTCAGTAAAATTTAACTGGTTTTCTTCTAGTGTAAAAATTAATTTATTAAAACCAAATCTGTTCTATTATTATCCACAATATTCCGCTTTTTTCGGCTAGAGCAGTGTTTCCCAAACTTATTTCGGTCATCGACCCCTTACTATAACAAAAACTTAATCATGCACCCCCAAATTCAAGTCAATTAAATTTTATGATATAATAAAATCTATTAAAAATACTTTAATCTGTTCTCTCTGAGAAGACAATTGCACGTTGCTAGGTAAATTAATTAGGAACATATTTTTAATTGTTAAGAAAACAAAAGAAAAAATGCAATTGTGCTTGAAAATATAGGTACATGGGTACTTAATACTTAATGATCCCAGCGGGAAAATTTGGGAGCGCTGCTCAAGGGAGCTGATTTTGAGCTTACTGGAGTTTTCAGAAATGGTATAGAACGAGCAAAACTGGCAATTATCTTAATGACCATAAATCGTGTCATTAGTATACTCAATAGACCGCTTCTCTTTCGATTACAGAAGTTAAGCAGCATTGGACGTGGCTAGTACTTAGTGCGGGGCCCCCTTGGAAAAACGACAACCGCCCTTGGAGAAAAACGAAAAAACAATAATTGCAAAAGGCGAACAAAAATAAAAGCTTTTCGACACGCGGAATTTATTCATATATCCATCAACTTCAAATTTTGAACATATGTATGTATGTATAGTTCGCGTGATAACGCAATCCGACCATTTTGAAAAAAATCAAGATGGCGGTTCCAAGATGGCAGCCGGTTTTTGCAATAGGCATGTTAACAACGGCATAAACGTAAATTTATTTAGAGCTATTAACAAACTTATTTGTGCTTTTTGGCTTAGCTAAAATGTAGCACAACTTCTAACTGTCAAAAGGAGTTGACGTTTCCTTGTGGATTTTTGTTGTAAGCAAATAATTTAGTAATATTTTGATACAGCAAAAGATATTACTATTAATTTTTTTTTCGTGTTATTATTTATAAAATGAGAAATGTTATAATTTTTAGTTGTTATTAGTTGTAAAATGAGAACTGTCAAATGATATGCTAGGAACGGTGTAATGTTAGCAGCGATAATTTAACAGAGTAACTTGGGCCTAAACGAGCCCTATGCCAGGTAGAACACAATTAGCTGTGTTGCATCATTCTAAATTCATAATGGCGGCCAAAACCGAATGGCGGAAGACATAATAAACTAAAAAGCAGAAAATATAACCTATCAACTTCAAATTTTGCACATATGCATAGTTCGCGTGACAATGGACTCTGATTTTTTTGTAAAAAAAAATAAATATGGCGGTCCCAAGCTAGTGGGATAATTTGCAATGGTGGTCCCCGAGCCCGCGCCATGGGTATCAAATGAAAGGGTATGACAAGTAGAATAGAATTAGCTGTGTTGCTGCATTCCAAATTCAAACTGGCAGCCAACACAAAATAGCGGATTACTTTTACTTGTAAAAAATAATTTTGAATGTAAAGTTTTTATTGCTCCAGCCATTATATGGGAACAACCTACCTTTCAGAATCAAGCTCAGAATGAAATTAATGAAGTTATTGGTAAAATTTATAAATATAACTTACTTAAATGTAAAAAGCGTGGACCGCTAACGAAAAATTTAATAAAATAAGAATATAGGTAAAGAGCGTTCCACCTGAGAATGTCTGAGATCATTTACTACGTATACATGATGAGTTGAACCCAGGTGGAATCCAAGTTCAAATGCATGTAGACGCGAGTCGAGTTGAGATAGGGTCGACTGAACTCGACTCAGCTCTGCTACCTGGGTTGAGTTGAAATTATGTATATAGACGAAAGTTCAGTAGTTGAGTGGTTGAATTTAGTTGACAGCAGCATCTCTGTGTTTTGTTTTGTGATTTTTGTCGAATTTTGTCTATTGTCGGAAATTCAACTCAACCTCAACTCAACTATTCAACTCATCATGTATACGTAGTAATTCTCCTCTTCCCAAATTCTGTTTGTATAACAAAAGTTTGTAACAAATGCAGATATAATACTTTTAGTTTTGGAAAAATTAAATTGATCACAATGTAACTTAAATTTATTTCATCAAATTTGGCGAATAAGTCAGTCAAATAAAGCTGTGTGCTTTTCGATTTCGTCCGCGACGCGTGGTCACGCGGGAAACATCGCGTTTTAAATTTTTCTAATTTTTTATACGAAAACTTTCGATCTGTTTCGCTGACCCCATGTAGTTCTTCGCGCACCCCCAAAATATTTTTTAATTATCACGAACTCCCCGGGTCATCCCATACACCCCCAGGGGTCCATATGGACCACTTTGGGAATCACTGGGCTCGAGTCATGATACTATCGGTGAAAAACTTCTGTAGTTTCTAGCTGAAAAATTTAATCAACTAATTTTCACAGACATAGAATCAACAACTAGTTTTCACAGACTTCTTTTGAAGCCAGCCCTTGAGATCGGAACAAGTGTTAGTTAGAGAGATGTCTGGACTAAACGGTGGGTGACCTTCAAATTCTCCAACCAAACTCTGCCAGACGGGTCATCAGAGAAATGTGTGGTCGGGCGTTGTCGTAATGGTAGATAATGTAGCGGTCGCTACTTGTCGTATGTTCGTTATTTTAGCAAGTTTTATTCAATGCTTAATTCAATTTCGGTACTAGCAGTTTTAGAATACATACAGTGTTTTTTAATACGTCATAATTTATATTTTCACTACTACGTTTTAGGAATTCGGAATGGCATATCACGTACGCAGACACTGTACACACAAAAGATTTTCAAAAACATAGGCACACAAAAAGTTGTTCTACAGGGTGTATACCGCTAAGTTTACAAACCCGCCGGCATTGGATAGGTTTTGGATACACGAACAAAAAATCGTATTGTTGCGGGGGGGCGTAGATCGTAACGGTTTAGCAGCTGGAGCGTTTTGAAGTTTTTTTGGTAGACCTTTACTAGGATACTTCTTATTTTCAACTTTTTCGATTTTTTTGCAAGACACCCCCTAAAAATATTCGAATGTATGAAAAACTGGGAAATGTGAAGTTTGAGGCAAATCCGAAAATATTTAGAGGTCGCTACCGGCGGTCAAAGTTTACCCACCCCTGAAATATATTATCCAACCCTGACCCTCAAAATATTAATACATATTTTTCCAACAAGTCAAATATCAAAAAAAAACGGTTGAAAAATAAGGAAGAACACCACCATCAACACATTGGTAATGGCGCCCTTTTCGTCTCGATAGATTCACTGAGCCATCGTAGAAATGTACACTGTAAGTCTTTTTTCTAGTAAAATTCTGCTAGACATATTCTAGTGAATTTTTTTACTAGATTCTTAGCGGTTTTATGATTAATACCTTGAAATCTAGTTAGTAGAATTTACACTACACTACAATAAAACTTTTAAATATTTTAATTATTGAGAGTATTCCGCTAGACCATTGATTCTCAAGGGGTACGCTAGATACATGCTAGAATTTAATTGTTTTTTTTTATGTGGAAGACTAGAGCTCAGGGAAAGCCCTTTGTACTGTCGACAATCTATTTTTTTCGAATAGAGTGAAACGTCGAACAGTAAGCTCTAGTCGATAGGTAGTGAAGGGGAAGAGAGAAGTAGGAAGGAACTGCCACAACCACCTAACCCCAACCATTTCTATCGCGACTCTGGCATCGGGGCAAAGAGAAACAACTCCCTGGAGTGTTATGCCTCCTGAAATGAGTTGAACCCCATCAACCAACCAATGACATGCGCTTGGTGGAGCGGGGCGGTGCTAGCGGAAGGCTATGACAAGAGGGAAGAAGAAAGAGGGTGGGAAAGGCGAAGGACCGTGGGGCTCTGCCGGGATTCGAACCCGGGACCTCTGGGATGGTAGCCAGGCGCCTTACTCCCTAAACTACCGAGGCCCCCAAAAGTTCTTGAGTAATGATTTAAAATTTGCAACCAGCAAAAACGAAGTTCGTTACTGCTGTATTTGTGGCTGTAGTATAGTATTTTGGAACACTACTGTCGAAGTATGGCAACACAGAGTCAGTGCAGGCACATTAAAGCCACAATTATACTGGCCGCAACGGATCACAACGGAACGGAGAGTCAACGGAATGGCATTTTGCCGGTTAAACTGACGGAATCCAAAGTAGGCAAATGCCATTTGTTCATCTGACATGCTTAAAATTTTTATATCCGTGCAATTTTTTATTATATAGAATTTCATTTTCTCCCACTTCAGTTATTAATTTTTCAACAAACTCTGACGACATTTTGATCTAAATAATAAATCAGCTGCTTCTGACACTTCAATCCGTCGGTTCCTTCAAGTTTCAAAGTTGTGAAACTTTAATCCGGACCGTTCCGTTCCGTTGCGTCCAGCATAGCCACGCATTTCAATAAAACTAAGGGGTTTTTGTTGGGGGTATGCATAGTTAATGATACACAAAAAGGGGTACGTGCGTTGAAAAGAGAATCCCTGCGCTAGACAGTCAACGCTAAATGTACTTTATTTCTAGTGAAATCAAAAAATTATTGAAAATCTAGTTAATTGTAATAGAATATCTGTTAATTTTACTGATATATTTGTTCATTCAATCATTTCTTTATTCATTCATTTCTTGTTGAATTGTATACAAACTTCGAACAAAAACCGCTTGAAATCTAGTGAAACTTACTAGATCATCGTTGAAGTTCACTAGAAAAACGGACATTTATAATGTGGTTGCGTCGTCAGTTTGTATCAATTTCTTCATTCAGTCCCAAGTATTCAATCAGTTTAGTCAGTGGTTTTAGTGGTGCAAATAAAATTATTATATTATATTGAGATAAATGAATTAAAAAATTTAGTACCGAATCAGGAAAATTTCGATTTAATAAAAACATTAATGGAAGATACTTTTACGAATAGACGCCGAGAAATAATTGAAGGAAAACTCAATTCATCTATAATAGATAAATTTCCACAATTAATTTCCTACAAAGGTGCTATAGTAAGTGTTTCTTTTTAAATTATTATATTTCAGCATAAAACGTATAAAATTAATATTTTGTTTTAACCAGATAAACTTAGAGTTTTCTAAATTGAACATAAATCGCAGTAACATTTCGGAATTATCTTTATATGAAAATAAAATAAAAGAATTATTCTCTTTGGATACCGCTTGCATGAAAAATGGTATTTTTTAAATATTTTGTAGTTATATTTAATTATATTAGATATTCAATATAGAGATCAGTTGAGACTAGGGTTACCAGTTCTCGACAGCTCCAACCTGGGAGGATTTTAAAAACCCCGAGGGTGGGGGGCGATGATTAGTAGGTGTAGACTGAAAGTCGTAGATACTTGCTAATTTTTATTTTTTAAATTTATATTTACATTGTTTTCGAGAACCATTTAATATTTCACGGTTTTTTAGCACTTAATCATAAAAGGTTTTACATGAAAAATTTAAGTTTTGCAGTATTTGTAACTCTGTTTTTTCTAACGTTATGTTCATCCTGTTCCTTTCCTTGCTCCACACTTGTTCCATCATGCTAAATACGCGCTTGCAAGAAGCATTAGAGACTGGAATGGAGAGAACAGAACAAGCTTTTTCAATTCAAGGCAGGGATTTCGGTCTTTCGATTTCGAGGTCAACCCAGCGTAAATCAACTCGATTCTCTTCAATGAGGTGCGGTTACATTTCACGCAAAATTCCATCGTACAATATGTCAAGATGAAAGTCCATTTTTAAATTTCTTGTGTGTGATACCACTTTTGTAAATAGTTTAAACAAGACGTAAAAAATTTGTTGGTATCATTTTTGAATTTTGTTTTTTGAGGCTCATCAAAATGTTTTAATAAAAGTCTGTTTTGTAGCTTGGTTTTCAAATCAATCATAATGTCATGAATTTCAGTGCTTGTTAATCGGGCTTCTAATAATTTAATGCCATTCTGGCAGTGGAGTTATTCGAGTGAAGCATTCTTATTTATTTTGTTAATGAATATTAATTTTATTTTAGAAAAAACCGGAAAAATTAATGCGGACCGGGAGCTCGGTAGGTTGGACATTATTCCCGGAGTCTCCCGGGCATTCCGGGAGGGTTGGTAACCCTAGTTGCAACAGATTGCCACCTAAACCTCTGCTAAACCATATTGCCAAGTAGCAAAACCCGAAGGCAACTGGAAAAACTTAAGCGTCGAAGCAAAGCTAAAACCATTAATTAAATGGGTAAACGTACACTGTAAAAAATTTCTGTGGTAATTTTACAAAAAAAATACTGGAAGTTTTATTCACAAGCAGTTTTGTAAATTTGCAATATATATTATTAGGAATATTCCTAATCTAGTTTACGCATTTTTACCAACTATGTAGTAAATATACATTATTTGTGGGATGTAAAATTATAAATCAGTATTGGAGCTTTTACTTCATAGTTTTGTAAATTTCCAAAACTCTTGTGCTGTAACTTTTTACCCGTGAGGGGTACAGGGAAACACGGCTAAAGATTCCCGCCCTGTGCCAATGTGCTTGGCCCTGCTTGAATTATTTTCAAGCGTCAAATTTTATTCCTAGTTTACCCCACCGCCTATACATAAAAAATAGCATTTTGCTCACCATGCCTTGTTAAGCATGTACGTGAGGCAATGCCTATCAAAATTTCTTGCCTGTTACAAGAACTGCCGAGACCCTGATCAAAGTCATAGGTCTGACCTTAACTTAAGAACAATCGGCTATACATATATGCTTAGTATTCCATTGTTACCTGTGAATTATATCCATGAGAGGAAAAATTTAATCCTTACATTCCAATAACCAATTTGTAATTTTACTGAAAATTTATGTTCTAAAATTACGCCTCTTACTGTAAAATTACAGTATAAAGTGTATAAAGTATAAAGATTTTTTTAGTAGGTACGTAACATTGATAAATATACTAAGAAATATTGTAATTTTCCTAGATAAACGATTTAGAAAAATACACAACACTGTGTAAAATATACGTCACACTCATGTAATCAACATTTACGTCATGCAGTATTGGAGATTCCCAATTTCTTTATGAGAAGTTACAAAATTTATAGTAAAATTACAATAATTGTGTAGTAAATTAGTATTTCATATCACGATTTGTAATTTTACTGTACATTTGCATTATAAATTTACATATTTTTTTTACAGTGTAAGTAAATATTATACATCTTAAAATACAATTGAGATATCTAAAATCTATGCTTTCAGGTGAACGAAGATATTGAGGAAGCCATAAGAGGAAAAAGTGCAAAACAACCTTTTATTTTATGTAAAAGTTACAAAAAATTCGACATTGACGATGCGCAGATGTTCATTGTTATAGACAACTATTTCGTCGAGTGTGCGGCTGATATTACGTCGGCGTTTGACCTTTTATTCAAAGTACATTATGTATTGAATTAAAATTTTCTGAAAATCTAACAAAATTTTACAATTTTTTCGACTGTTATATTTATAAAATAAAAAATCTTAAGCCACTCGGCTTAGTATTAAATTTTCGGAAAAAACTTTCACTCTAAAGTGCAATTAGTGCTATATTTACTTTTCTTTGTATATATTAGAAAGCATAACAACCTTTTTTGAGTTGTTGAATTTTTGTTTTTTTATATATTCATAAAACCTGAATAAGTATTATTTATTTATAAAGCTTGAACTATTTATTAACTTGTAATAAATTTTATTTTAAAATAATAAATATTCTTTCAACAATAAATATTGTCTATGAAATTCTCTTTCATGGGAGGTTAGGAAGGCGACATTACGCAATTAGATTGAAATTCAAAAAAGTACGAACCAAATTTCATAGAAGATTATGAAATTGCAGGGAATTTTGCGTGAAATTCAATAAAAAATGTAATGAAATTTCATATAATTATACTAGAATACCAGTGGAACAAACTGAAGTGACAAGTATATGAAAAATGGTATATCATTAGAAAAATACGGAAATTCATTCAGTGGCGGATTTAAGCTCGACTGCGCCCTAGGCCCGTCCGATATGGCGCCGTTTTTGCTTTGTAGTGATACTTTTCACCTTCGCTTTTACAGTTTTAGATAGGTGAGAGTATTCTGCGTACACGGATACCTTATTCATGAAAATAGGTCATAGGGTTACAAAAATACAGAGTGATATGCAAAACTCTAAAAAAAACTTCACAACGCCCTAGCGGCTAAACCGTTACGATTTCCCCCTCCCGTACGATTTTTTGTTCATCTATCCAAAAGCTATACACACCCGGCCGTTTTGTAAACTTAACGTATACACCCTGTATATATATACGAAACAGTAGAGGGCCTAAGATAGATCCTTGGGGAACGCCAGCATAAAGCATGGCAGGAGAGGAAATTAAATGGGAAATCTTCACTTGTTGTGAACGAGCAGCTAAAAAGCTATACATTAGGCAGAAGAAGGAAAACGAAATTGTGTGCAGAGTTTGCGCAAAAGGACGGAGTGATTGACGTTGTCAAAAGCTTTGGAGTAGTCTAGCAAGAGTAGACAACATACCTTGTTAGCATCTATATATTAATAGGCAAAGTCAAACTTTGTGATCCCTTTTTAACCTATTTCCAAAAATTGTGATCCCATTTTAACCTATTTCCGGTGCACGTATCTTAATGAAACATATATATCAAACGAAAGGTATTTTTTAATAGATGGTCAGAATATATATTTTTTTCAGGTACGTCCATAGGGAAAGGTTTGAAAGCCAGGTAGAGTTTTTACTATAATGAACATTTTTCATAATAGTGATACTCGTATAGTTGCGAGGTTGGATTTTTTTATTGTTTTCTTTACATATGTTAATATAAAGCGAAAAAAAAAATTCTGCAAAATCGGGCCTGTGCTGCACGAGAAAATTACATAAATGTGCATTGCTACACTATTTTTTTAATTTCTCCAGTTCTGTTGGTCGGTGAAAAATATTGAAAATTGACTTATCACATATGAAATAAACCTTTTTTCTTGCTTAAGCTTGGGCGAAAACATCACATTTTTTGCAATTTTGCTCCAATAGACAATAATGCAAGTTGAGATTGTCTTGGCCCATACTTGCACGCAAGTAGCTTTTCACTCTTTTTGGAGTAGCAAAGGATCTCTCTCCAGAACAGCAAACAAGTTAAATCGATTTTTAAAATTTCAATGGTTCTTTATATTTTGCAGCCTCTAAAATTTTGCCGCCCTAGGCCCGGGCCTCACGGGCCTAAGCGTAAATCCATCACTGAATTCATTTAAAGTAACTAGGATTAAAGTGAAAAGGTTTGCTAGAATATTAGACAAACTTTACAGTGATTTCAATTAATGCCGCTTAGATATATAGAGAATGTATGAACTAGTAATCTACTGATTTTATTTTCACTAGAATCATAACTAGAAATTCTAGGAGTTCCGATCTAGTTGTATTTTGCTAGAATCTAGTTGAAAAAACTTACAGTGTATAGGTATATGTTACCATAGTGACTGTTTCAATGAAATGTACAAATTTCTGCCTGAATGGCACACATTGTATTTCCGAACTCGTTTAAAATCCAAAGTTCGAACGTTAAATTCATCAAAACCAACTAGAGCACCAGGCCACTAGCTAATGCTATGTTCTTCTATCCTGCAAACTTAAAAAGCTTAAAACTAGACATTGCAGCTAGGTTAGTTTCTGGCCTATGTTTTTTCACATAAAAAATATCCTTTGTTATCGGCGATCAAATAACCCTCTTCGTCCTTTATGCTAAACGACAGGCTATTTAATGGAATTTTCGTGCCATGTTCATGATATAGTAATAGAATAAAGAGTATTGATCCTGAACTCTGCAGTATATTCAAGTTTTAAAAGCCCTACCGTATTTCACTTCTTATACCCATGGATAAAAATGATAACGGCTGAATTATTTCCAAAGCATTATAGTGATATTGTATAAATGGTAAAATAACTCAGATAAGAAATCTACAAAATCTTTTCCATCTAAGAGCCTACACGTTAGCGTATCCTTTTAAGTTTAGCACATTCACAGTAAGTTTTTACGGCGAACTTTGAATAGAATATCTTCGAAACCCTTAAGAGCTTCTTGAGTGCTACTTTAATATCACAACAAAATGACCAAAGGTAGTCACGTAAAGCCTGTCAACCGTTTAATAGCATAACTAAAAATACTAGGTTATCTTGAATCCCACATCATGACTATAATTCAAGGAATCGTAAATAATTTACTTGAAATAGACCTTTTTCAGTCTAAAAGCTTTTATTCTTTATTTTCTGTCCTCTGGGGTGGATTAGTGTGAAGAAGAACTAAATCAAAATAAATCATTTCTCGTTCTTTGACCATTCCTAGAATAATTTGTCACTTATGAAAGTTATCTAGAAACTTTTCGAACAAAAACTATAAATCGATAGTACAGCGACATTCAGACCTAATTCCCAGAGTTTCAATTATGTTGAAAGATCTCTGTCTAAGAGTAATTATTAATCTAAAATTTAATTTTGTCTATTGAAATCATAAGAGCTCCCATTGGTTATAATATTCGAGATTTTGAATAATTAATTATTCACCTCTAGACGAATTAAATTCTAAAACGCTTGGGTTGCTATTCGCAATTTCCGAAAATCAATTCAGTGCCATAAGACGTTCTTCGTCTCGACGGATCCAGCCACTGGAAAAATAGCTTGTTCAATGTAGACTTCTTAATTAAAGCAAGGCACACGATCCACAAACGGAATGTTTTACCGCCTTGTAGTTACGCCATCGCAATTTGAATAATTCGTCTTAAATACAATAGAAGCGATTAGAAGCGAAGCATTGGGGAGGGAACTCCCCCCGCTTCCTGCATGGCTTATAAATTTAAATCCTAAATCCGCAACTGTAAAGCTTGAAAATTCCACTAAAATGGTGTTTTTGATTCCGAAAGGAGCTTTAACGAATCCTTGGAGGTAGCTTAAGCAGCACTCTCCATTAATATTCTGAATGAATAGAGCAATCTTGAAAATAAGTTCAGTCTGGCAAGTCGCCTCCATCCTCTCGTAGCTGTCGCCCGCGGGTCACAGTTTTCCGTTTACGTGTGTATTGTCTCTCTCCTATCAAACTAATTGAGTCAGAATCCCTTTGATAATGAAAAGTGGATGGGAAGTGATTACTGGAAAATCATTAGGAGGAGCCTTAGTCACTGTGCTGGTAAGTTTCTATCGTTCAATACAGACCTAAATCCCCGAGGACACTTTAGTGAAAATATAGATAAGACAGGATTAATAAACTCCCGTAAAACTTTTGAAATCCGTTTCTCCCTGAGCGAAAATCCTTGTTACATAGTATACTATACAAGGATTTTGAATATCGCTTGCTTTTGTACATAATGCATAAATTCTGACTGGGGAACTCATGGCCTGATTAGAGCTCCTTAAAGTGAAAGAAGTGTATCTGATATGAAAACTCACCCCTCAACCCCTATTTTTCAAGTTGATTTGATAAAGCTGCTGGCGTTTATCCCTCTACCGTCTTGGTAGCTGACGAATTCCAAAAAAAATATTCTGCTAAAACCACGTTCAAAGGCTTCCGGAGCAACTGACTAGAAAGAGCGTGTTCAGATGAAGCCAGCGACACAATAAAGAATAAATTCCTTCTAATCCAATTTATGTTCCGGAAATAGGAAAATGCGTTCACAAATTTTTTTCTTTTTATCTCGCGAGTAAAAAAAACTGAGACTGCCTTAAGGTACTACTACCGGAAGAACGACAAAAAATAAGCACTTTTTTAATAATTTTTTTCTCAGCCGCTATGTTAGATATTATCAAGAAAATTTTTTTTATAACATTATTAGTCCTTAAAGGTTATAAAAAAAATGTTTTAGTTTATTTCTATTTTTTGCCAATAAGGTAGGGGGCGCTGAAGTCAAGAGCTCAAAAAAGAGATAGTCCGATGAGTGAGAGATAATCTCAGAATTGAGAAGTTTGCAACAAAAAGTTCGAACGGGATTTTATAAAGGAAAGTTGCTTACCTTGTAATTTACCACAATTAGTTAAAAATTAAAAACGAAAAAAAAATGGTGAAAGTTTGAAAAAAAGTTTGATAAAATTGCATTTTTTTCACCCTTTTTCACTTCCCAAATTTTTTTTTCTTAATTTTTTTCCTAAAATGTGGTAAATTACAAAAGGGTATACCTTTACAAACAAAACGCACCCAAGTTTATTAAAATCGGTTCAGTAGATCCTGAGATTAACTCTCACTTAGTTGAAAAAATGTTATTTCAAGAAAAACGCGTTTTAAATTGGTTCAGTAGATCCTGAGATTAATTCTCACTCATCTGAAAAATGCAATTTCAAGAAAAACGTGTTTAATGTTTTGGTTCGCTTTATCCCCACTAATATTATAAACTCTGTCTGTTTGTCTGTTACGCTTTCGCGCCTAAACCGCTTAACCGATTTTGATTAAACTTGGTACAGAGATAGATTAGACCTTGGAGAAGGACATAGGCTACTTTTTCTCCCGAAACAAAGGCTTTGAGGGGTTGAAGTAGGGTATGAAAGTTTGTATGGGAGTCCGTCATTATTGAGTAGAAAAATATTAATGCCACCCACCATTTGAAATCGATTAACTTCAAATTTTGCACACATGCGTAGTTTTCTTGACAATGCAATGTGAACATTTTGTTCAAAAATAAAGATGGCGGTTTCAAGATGGCGGCCGATTTTTGCATTTGTCTTCCTCGACCAACGACATGGGTATCAAATGAAAGGGTATGACAGGTAGAATACAATTAGCGGTGTAGCTTCATTCCAAATTCAAAATGGCGCTCAACACAAAATGGCGGAATACATAAAATAGACTAAAAAATAGAAAATTTAACCGATCGACTTCAAATTTTGCACATACCCATAGTTCGCCTGACAGTGCAATCTGACCGTTTAGTAAAAAATCAAGATGGCGGTTACAAAATGGAGGCCGATTTTTGCAATTGTGTTCACCGACCCACCCACATGGGTATAAAATGGAAGTGCATGACAGGTAGAATACAATTAGTTGTGTGGCGTCATTCCAAATTCAAAATGGCGGATTACCTTTTTCTTCACAACCCTCTCAGTATGGGTATCAAATGAAAGGGTGTGACGAATATAATTCAGTAATCTATATAACGTCATTTTAAATCTAATATTGCGGACACCACAAAATGGCGGGAGATATATCTTATATTAATAAAAGAAAGTTCTGTATGTGTGCTCTATAGCTGGCGCACCAGTCAAGGCAGAGCTTCGAAATTTTGCACGTATGTCCGTGGGGGTCTTCCATGAAGCACCTCGTAGCCCGATTTTCGAAATTCAAAATGGCCGCCGAAAAATGACCGAAATTCCGGATTTCCGGTCAGCTGTATGTGGGTTGTTTAAGAGTTGGGAAATCAGAAAATCTTCACATCTTAGCTCCAAATGGAAGAACATCTTAGCTCCAAAAGGAAGGCAATGAGTTTTCCGTTTGCTCTGGTTGTTTGAGTGAAAACGCTGCGCTTTCAAACAACTAGAGAGAATGGGACACACGTTGTCTTCTTTTATGGTTTTTACACTACGAAGGCGGTCGACTATAAAATGCTATAACTTTTATGCTATTACGAATTTCTTTATAAAAATGAACTAAGCTATTCTTCATAGTATAAGGAATCGAAAAATGAAAAAAAATCGGTTTTTTGAAATTTTTCCCGGTAGTAGTACTCTACAGTGGTGTAACTTTTTTTCTATTACGAATTTCCTTATAAAAATGATGTAGGTTATTCTTCATAGTGTAAGGAAACGAAAAATGGAAAAAAAAAGTTTTTTGAAATTTTTCCCGGTAGTAGTACCCTACAGTGCTGTAACTTTTTTTCTATTACGAATCTCTTTATAAAAATTAAGTAGGTTATTCTTCATAGTATAAGGAATCGTAAAATGAAAAGAAAAAAAATCGATTTTTTGAAAAATTTTCCCGGTAGTAGTACCCCACAGTGCTGTAACTGTTTTCCTATTACGAATTTCTTTATAAAAATTAAGTAGGTTATTCTTCATAGTATAAGGAATCGTAAAATGAAAAGAAAAAAAAATCGATTTTTTGAAAAATTTTCCCGGTAGTAGTACCTTAAGGCTGTCTTTTTCAAGCACACCCTACTAAAGGTAAGGAGTTAAAACAACTTCGTCTGTAAGTCTCTGGAGCCGCCTTCGACTTTGCTAAATTTAGTCTGCATGTTGTTATGGTGAAAATATCATAAGATAAGGTTCCAGGGATTTTTGTGAATTGAACGGATGCTACCATACATAAAACCATAGGAGCTGAAGTAAATTACTTTTACTTCTACCAACAGTAAAATAAAGTATAGTAATCCTACTGAAAATCGATTGCCTATAATTTTCTCAGAAACGTATGCGGCGGTTTTCTTATAGATATATGTAGCTTGGCTTGAGATTAGGTCTGTAGTATCTTTTGAGATTAGAGTTTGTAAACTATTTGCCCTAAATTTCGCAAAATATATAGACTTGTAATTTGATCTTCAATAGTAACCAATTTTGTGGTGAGCTTTTGAAGTGATTGCCTTACAATATCGAATTCAGCTAAATATGGCTAAGATTTCAGTTTGCTAATTAAAATTCATACTCAGAATTGGAAAACCTTAATATCATATTAGGTCTGGAAATAAATTCGTGGCGTTTTCACATGAATAACATGATAGGCAAAATTAACATGGGCGATGTGCTGCTGAAACGCAATGAAATCGATCAATTTCTAAAAGTATCATAACCGGTGATGACCGGTCACGTGCGAAAATCGGGAGCGCGTTAAAGATAACAAGGTGGACAAATATGGTTAACCGCCACAAGCGTACTCCAAGCCACGATTGACGTCGAGAAAGGTAATGCTGAGTGGTAGGACTGGAAGGAAATCGTCCACTATAAGGAACTTCCCGATTATGTTTTTGGCCGGTGATTCCAAAAACAGCTTAAATATCGTCGAGGAGCTACGGTTTCCGAGATGTAAGCATTTTTGTGTTTTTGCCCGATGATTCCGAAATAAAGTCAAAATCGTCTAGGAGGTACGGTTTCCGAGATGTAAGTATTTTTGTGTTTTTGGCCGGGAATTCCAAAATAAGGTCAAAATCGTCTAGGAACTGCGGTTTCCGAGATATAAGCATTTTTGTGTTTTTGCCCGTTGATTCCGAAATAAGGTCAAAATTGTCTAGGAGGTACGGTTTCCGAGATAAAAGCATTTTTGTGTTTTTGGCCGGGGATTCCAAAATAAGGTCAAAATCGTCTAGGAACTACGGTTTCCGAGATATAAGCATTTTTGTGTTTTTGCCCGATGATTCCGAAATAAGGTCAAAATCGTCTAGGAGGTACGGTTTCCGAGATAAAAGCATTTTTGTGTTTTTGGCCGGTGATTCCAAAACAAGGTCAAAATACGTCTAGGATCTACGGTTTCCGAGATGTAAGTATTTTTGTGTTTTTGGCCGGGGATTCCAAAATAAGGTCAAAATTGTCGGTTTCTGAGATATTAGCATTTTTTTTTGTTTTTAGTCGGTGATTCCAAAATAAGGTTAAAAATCGTCTAGAAGCTACGGTTTCCGAAATATGTACATATAAGCATTTTTGTGTTTTTGGCCGTGCACACAATACGATTGGTTCTCAACTCGGGTGCCATGAGTCAGTTTTGGACTTCGAAAAACTTGTGCCACTTTTTTTATAAACAAATAAAGTTTTTTTACCACGTTTTTCGAGCTTAAAATGTGAATTACTCCGGTTCTATAAGTCGGATCGGGGCAAACTAAATACCAGTCTCTTCGTTGCCATTAAATCCTCGTTGGTTTCAAGTCTCTGGAGTACATACTTAACCTACAAAACTGAAAAAAACGAGAAAAAAACAGTATTTTGTTCATTTTAGTGCCCAGTCAACTAGACCAATTTGCATCAAACTTTCAAAAAATATACTTTTTTTGACATGAGCCCCGAAAGTGCCTCTTTTCATGCATGTTCTCTTGACCGAAAATGGCGTTTTCCAGACCTCTCCGAGAAAGCGGGCGGTAAAGTATCGAGGCGGGTGGTAAAATCTTTACCTCCCGCTTCGAGTTACTATTATGGAAGTTACATGACATACTCAACACGTACTGAGTACAATTTTCGGTTCGGTTTGAGTCATGTAACTAGCAACCGACCGCAAAAATTGTGCCGAACGTGTTCTGAGTGGGTTCACAAGTTTTTGTTTGGTTGAGTACACTTTTCGGTCGGAATGTCATGTAACTAGCGATTGAAAAACCGAAATTGCTTCAACAAGGTGAAAAACTTTTTTTGTTGGATTATTATAATTTCATTAAATACATAAAAACAAATTTCCATTTTCACGAATAATTTCACTGACGAACTGACAATAAAAAAGCCAAAATTACAACTAAAAACTCAAGTTCGGTATGTCATATAACACTCGACCGAAACTGCAAGCTCAGATCGAGTTGAGTTCGGTTTACTTTCGGTTTGTCATGTAACTTCCATATATGTGCTGCCTGCTCCTCATAGCTTTTTAACTTATGAAAAAAACCCAGAGCTTCTCAGATTGCCAGACACTCTGTCACTAGGCAACCGAGCCATGCATACCAACAAATATAAATAGCGGTATAAACGCGACACTTTACTGCGTGTACTCGGTATTATTCAAAGTTTTTAACTAATAAATAAATATGGCCGGGGCCCTTGTAAAAAAAATACAGTACATATCTCCGGCAGTCGTAGGCTTTACGCACTCGTCCGTAAAACCCTCCTTTCGGCCCTTGATTTGTAATCTACTATTTTGATCTTATAAAAAGACCCTAAAAATTGGTGTCAAAATACTGAACCCGTTGGCCAAAATTTCATTTGTTATCTAAAATTTGAAATGCCCGCCATTTTATGCCATTAAGTCCAAAATGAAAATTTGTTTTTTCAAAATATAAGTCTCGATGCCACCTTTCGAATGCAATTAAAAAAAGAAATTTAAAGTAATTTTGGTTACTTTTTTTCATTTGTTTATAACTCAAATAATAACAATTGCATTTTTTCGTCAGATCTGGTAGAGAATTCTGGGACCTTTAATTTAAAAAAAAAGAATGTTGATTTTGTCAATTATAACAAGAGACTGGTATTTAGTTTGCCCCGATCCGACTTGTACAACCGGAGCAATTCACATTTTAAGCTCGAAAAAGGAGGTAAAAAAACTTTAATTGTTTATAAAAAAAAAGTAGCACAAGTTTTTCGAGGTCTAAAACTTAGAAATATATAGTACGTATATATGATGAGTTGAACTCAGGCTGAACCCGAGTCCAACTAAATGTAGACGCGAGTTGAGTTGAGTTAGGGTCGACTGAACTTGACTCATCTATGCTACCGGGGTTGAATCGAAATTATGCTTATAGACGCGAGTTCAGTAGTTGAGTAGTTGAATTTAGTTGACAGCAGCATCTCTGTGTTTTGTTTGTGATTTTTGTCGAATTTTGTCGAATTTTGTCGATTGTCGAAAATTAAACTAAACCTCAACTCAACTATTCAACTCAGCAAGCATACGTACACTGATAAAAAAATTGTCTTGATTCCAGCAATTCGATAGTCTTCGTTTCGTTGTCTTGAGTAGAAAAATTTTTCAGTCTTAACGCGAGGATGCTGTCTCAGAGTAAGACACTGGAAATTCTTGAGCCAAGCAATCGTATTTCTTCGCTCAATACTTATATTTTTCGACCAAGATATATTTTTCTCGAAATAAGATTGTTTAATTTTTTACTCAAGAAACTAAATTCTTAATTCATCGGACTTTTTTCGGTTACGGGACTTTCAAGTTCTAAAAATGTATCACAACCATTAAGACCAATTTTAGAACTTTAATTTTTTTAAATTGTAATATCATCGGTTTCGTATTTTTTTTTTACTTCAAGTCAAATTTTGTCTCCATCCAAGACAATAAAACCAAGACTACGAGTATTGCTTATATCGAGACAATTTTGTTTTCGTTATATCCAAAACATGACTTGCTTGGTTCAAGAAAAAGTGCTTTAAGCCAAGAAATTTTTTTTATTAGTGTAGTAATACTCCTGGTGATACCCCAAACAGGATAAAATCATAATCTTGCTGTTACCAGACTGTGCAAATTAAAATGCTTTTTTACTGCACTACTCTGAAGTTAGCTGCACTCACAAGAAAGGGCGCGTCTTCATCAAAAACACATTAGGGTACGTTTTCGTAGGGCACGCTTATATTTAATCCACCAGAAAATTCGATTAGTTGTTTTCGTTTTGTTAATTTTGTTTTTTTTTTAGTAGCAGACATTTTTTTCCGCCACTAACAATAGGCTAACAAATTCGAGAGGCTAACAAATTCGAGAAATTTGGGTTGAATATGCGAGTAATAAATAAATAATTGGCGGTGGTGTTGAAACATTTTTATTTTCAAGCGCGAGTGTCGTTTTCCCAAGCCCCCGCACTGAGTAATAACCACGTCCAATGCTGCTTTCCTCCGAAATATAAGGAGAACCAGTCTATTGAATATTCAAAAGACAGCTTTCACGCCCATTAACATAACTGTCTGAAATATGAACAACAAAAACTAAAGCTTTATGAGTAAACTTAAAGCTTAAACCTAAAGCTTTTTAAAAAGCTTTCCGAATACGTAAGGCAGATGTTGGGATTGCCCCATTTGTAATGAGGTATGCCTCATGGGGCCCTTATGAGAAACTGATAGGGTTTACCTTACTTCAGTATCGCATCGTTCTTTGTGTGGTGCTCATGAGGAATCTAAGGGAAAGCCCACTTTCGGCATGTCCCTTATTTGCCAGATGGATCCTCATAGGCCATTCGTACACGAGGGACCATGGTTCTAGGAGCCCGAGCTTTTTTTTGGGCAAGGGAGGCGTGCGAGGACACTCCGCGCGTTTCCCTTGCCCGAAAAAACCTCGTGCTCCCAGAACCATGGTCCCTCGTGTACGAATGGCCATCGTATGTTGGAACCTTCTAGTAGAAAATATTTTGTTAAAATGTGTTGAATCTCGCGGGCCGCAAAATTTCCCACGAAGAGCCACGGGTTGGCCACCCCTGCTTTAAACTACGCCAACTACAACGAGATGACGAGCTGGTAATAAAATAGGTGAACGTTAAGCTTAGTTTTTATACATAAAAAAATCACTTTCGACGAAGTGATTTTGTTGATGCCTTCTCCGTGCACCGTCAAAAAATACAATCGAAAGCGATTTAGGCTTGCAATTAAGAAAACGTTGGAGATTATTTCATAGATTCTAAATTTTTGAAGAATATTATATTTTGAACGAAACTCTCAACATGCTTCTTTTATCTTTAATCTCACCCTATAAGGTATTCAATTAAGTCCACTGTTGTTTTGTCTTATTTTTCCCTTAATTATGGAAAGCCGAACAACATGCAAAAATAATTCTACGAGTATTCGATGCGTGCAAAGTGTTTCTCCAACGTGTGACGAAGCAGTTCTTTCCATAAATATATCGTCTTACAGCCTTAATGAATCCCGTCATAAATACATGGTTTTATTTCTAATCTTAAATGACAGGACATATTAGCCTGATTCTGTTTATGCAACATCATACCGCAACCAGGAGCATGTATTATTTTCAGGACACGGAATCAATATCCTCCAATTAACACGCAATTTTCTCCTCTCCCGATTGGGTAGCATCCCATCCAATCTATACAATATATACAGGAGCAACCGCTCCATCTCACGAAAACGACATTAGCTCCTTGGGCAAAAAGTTTTCTTGTTACAGAAATAGTCGTTCATGGGTAATCGATAACAGAGGAAGGATCTCTGTTCTCCCCGTGACAGTTAACAAGAATCTGAAAGGACATTACGGGTGCGTCTTTATTTGCTGCCCTTAGCGTTCTACAAAAAAAAATAATTGAGACATTTGTTCGTTGTCAGCGCTTTTTGTTAAAAAAAAATTTTTTTTTCATCTCTTTTGTTTTTTTATAGGGATTTACTTCACCGTGTAAACTTATTCGACAAAGTCCTCATCAAAATCATGTTAAGCAGCGCCAGGATGGAGGTTTTTGTTGTCGTGAAAACATGTTAAAATAAATTTTCGTGGAAACTCCTTGTAAGGTCCTTGTCTCCTTGCAAATGACGACTGTGCGAGAGCACACGACAAAAGACGTTTGCCTTTTGCGAATGCAATTCCCCTTTATGGATGGCCTTAAAAAAAAATAAGCGAATTCCGAACTGCGGAATTTTCCTAAAATGCCATTCTGGGAATAATTTTCTTTTTCGTTTTCTTTTGTTTAATTACTGTAAATCTGTGAAACCTTGTTAAGAACATTTCAACTTTGAAGAGTTTGTTCCTAATTAAGGGAATTAATGTAATAAGTTCAAACGAGTTTTCTCTATTGTTATTAGATGTTCTTTCGTCCTTTGTTTTTGAATTAAAAAAATTGTGTTTTTTTTTGTTGTTTTTGTGTACTTTGAAAATAAAAATGGTAAGAAAATTAGGGTCGAGAGACTGTTACCATTTGTAAAAGCGGCAGAAAAATGAAGAAACACTTACAGTTCTGGAGAAATTTTAATTAGTATAAACTGAAATGAAGAAATTTCAAATTACACTGATTTTATTTTTAAATAGCTTGAGAATTGAGCTGTTGGTGTATTGTTCTGCTATGATAAATAATAAAATTACCCACGAAAAAAAATTAAATGTTTAACTGCAATAATTGAATTTCATACTTATTCACAAAATTATATTTCAATAGTAATTCCCGCCCTGCAACTTTTGTGGTCTTTAACTAAAACTTCAACGGGTGGAGTCATTATTGCTTTATTATCAGATGGTGTATATCAACTTACTCTAGTAGCCAACTCTGGTGTTGTGTCTACTAGAGAGCTTAGTTCGAAGGGCAGAATAGGTTTGAGGTTATGAGGCGTCGGAAGTTGTTAAACATGGTGGTGATGAACCCTGCGATGAACGACCCATTGATATTGTGTTATTTCGTCGATTGTATTTGAATTAGCAACACCAAAAACAGCCATGTCACTCCCTTTCGTGTCATATTTGCATATGTATTTGATTGACTAGACGCAAAATTTAACATTTATGTGAGCATTGAACGTCTTGGACAATAATGACGAATAGGGTACAACTCAGAGATTGCCAACTTCAAAATCCTGCTCATTAACCTTCCAAGTTATCTTGCAATTACCTTGGAAGTGGACATGAAATTGTTCCGATCCAAATTTGTTGCCTTATTTCTGAAGTAATCGATACTGAAGGTAAATCATTGATAAGCTTCGATAATTCAAAAGTGGATTTACCTCGACTATTTGTCTGAGTCGAGGTAGAACCTCCTATTCCTGACATTATTAATCTTGTAGGAGAAAATAGCTTTGGCAATTGCATCGTCGGGCATTGCTGCCACTTTTTGGATGGTTGGCGAATGGCACATTCAGCACTCAAGCTGCCGTTAGATTAGCTGTTTTGATTTTGATGACTCATTACTCGGGAAGTTGATAGGGTAGATAGAGTGATTTTTACAGTTTTAGATAGGTGGGAGTATTCTGCGTGCACTGATACCTTACTCCAGAAAATAAGTCATACGGTTACAAAAACACAGGGTGATATGTAAAACTCTAAAAAAAAATTTCAAAGCACGCTAGCGGCTAAACCGTTACGATTCCCCCCCCCCCCGTACGATTTTTTGTTCTACTAACTACTAAGTACTTTTTGATTTTTTGTTCGTCTATCCAAAACCTATCCACAGCCGGCCGCTTTTTAACTTTATGCAATACATCCTGTATATTAAGAAGACTAGCTGGAACCCGTTACGCCACATTTCCGCTTCTCCTTGCCATCTTTCCAAAAAACCCTTCTTGATCAATTCTGAACCGATTGTTTGGAGAGCTTCAGGTTACACTATGTTCAGGGCCACCCTAACCACAGGGCTAAATGGGCTACAGCCGCGGGGCGCAAGCCTTTTCGGGGCGGCAATTTTTATTTTTTTTTATTTTTTTTTATTATTTTTAGTTATATTTATTTAAAATTTTTTATAACAAAAATAACCAAATAACCTGTTCTAACGATTGGTTATTGGTTATGAAATTGAAGTTGAAGCTGAGGAGTTGTTAACTGAGTTCAACTCACTGGAAATTGCTATTGTAGTAGCATTTTGGAGCGAAATATTAGAAATCATAGAGAAAACTAAAATTTTTAATAAGAAAATGTACTCCTTCAAATTACGTGACCATACAATTTTATTCATTAAATGAGGAGCAAGCATGCAAAACGCGATAAATCCATTTCCGTTTTGCTTGATTTACGAGTTTTTAAAAGAGAATTTCAGGTTTGAACGCGTTTAGCTCGATTCTGACATCGCCATTGGATTTACCTCAGTCCAAATATATAAAAACTGCATCAGACTCCCAAACTGTCAAAAATGGATTTAACGCGTTTTGCATGCTTGCTCCTCAAATGTGCTGTGGTAAAGTGCTTGTGCAAAATTACTGATGGCTTCAGACTGAAAACAAATCGTATAAGCTATTAATTCTGGTCTTGCCCAATACTTTTTTGGAACTTCAGGATATTTCTTTCAACCGTGCTTATATTGTAGTTGGTTTTGATGAGTCGCTTAACAAGGTATCCCAAAAAGAACAAATGGACGTTTTAGTACGTTTCTGGAATTCTAACAATTAAGTCCGTTCTAGATATCTTTCTTTGAAGCATAAAAAGGTCATGCCCTTTCAAATCTACAACAAATTTCAAGGGACGAACAAATTCTCAATGGAAATTCTACCTCACACCAATCCATAAGGCATCTGATAAGCATTTAGTGGATAACAATAGAGCCGTTGCCATCCTATCATTAATCCCCAAACTATTTCAAAAACTCGTCTACGATAAGATATCCCCTCTAATCGAGCCATACCTAAATTAACTACAACACGGCTTAAGAAAATTGCGTTCGACCTCCTCAAACCCCATGGTCCTAATTTCCGAACTGCTCTGTGGTATGGAGAGCGGCCATCAAATTGATGCTGTTTATACTGACTTAAGCAAGGCCTTTGATAAAGTAGACTGTAATAATTTAATTACTAAACTCTTAAAATTTGGAATATCCGGTTCGCCCCTTAAATGGATAAGATCATATCTCTACGGAAGATCACATGTAATCAGATTCCAAGGATTCCTTTCCTCAGGGTAATCATCTTGGCCCCCTTCTATTCAATATCTAGTCATCTCTAGTTTCATGATACAACGTAGAGTTTAGAAAAAATTCAAATGTTGTCTGGGGAACCGTAATATTGTCAAACGTCAAGGAAATTTGGTCTTAAGAAAAAGTGGCCACCGCCAACCCTGTTGAATTATACGTTTCTTTAGAAAAATCTGAACAGTCGAAACGAAATACAGAATCATTTAACCTTTACAAATCTCAAGGTATAAAATTGTGATGAGTACAAACTACGAAATTACATTAAATTTGATGTCAATAATGAATTCCGTTTTATCAAAAAAAAATGAAATTTTTCGAGAAAAATTTCTATTGATTTTTTTCACTTTTTTTCAAGTTTAAAATTTTTTTCTACTTCACCATCATAACGTTCTTAACCCTGGAATACTATCGCTTTTTTAGCATACGTTGTTATTATCGTGTGTAAAATTTACTATTGCGGAAATGTGACATTGCCATAAAAAACGCAGTAATATAAAATGTTTTATAATTATTTATTTATCAAAAAATGAACATTTTTTCAACAATATTTTAATCAAAATTCACGAATAATGTCGAAATTTTCCGCGTAAATTGAATTGGCCGTCGTAATTTAGACGAGCCATAGTATTCTAGGGTTAAAAAAACATACATTTTAAAAGAAGATTAGATATTTTGACTTGAAAGTTTAACCAGTTATTGTTCACATTATAATATAAAGTATAATTTCTGAAAATTTTATAATATTTCACTTAAAACATCCGAAGTTAGCAGTTTTTTCAGTTTGTTTTTTGGTTATACATATGTGCAGATAAAAACTTTAGCCAATATCATAACCAACAGCCTCAATTGTGTTCGCTTTTTTTTGACTTACACATACCGAGATATACTCATCTACATTTAGAAAGAAAATGGCCGATAACTTGCGTAGCGGCGGTTAAATATGTTAAAAAACATTTGAGACTGGAAACAATTCCTTTTTCACTGAAAACCCCGTGTATTTTCTTAGAGGGGCGCGTAATTTTTAATAGCCCATGGGAGCCGAATTGTCTTAGGACGGCCCTGACTATGTTCAATTTATCCCTTTTTTTCTCAAAGATTTTCCCATTTTCCCACTCTTGAACAACCTACATACAGCTAAACGGGAAATGACAAAATTCGTCCGCCATGTCCCACAATTTTGAATTTATAAGTTTTGATCATAAATTCGTTATTTGCTACCTTAAAAACTCCCATATACCGATTTTCATTGGTATCGGAATACAATTGGCAAACTCGTCGACCATACTGGTGCGGCCATTTTGAATTTAAGTTTTGATCATAAATTAGTTATTTGCTACCTTAAAAAACCCCAGGTACCGATTTTCATTGGGATCGGAACACAATTTGCAAATTCGTCCGCCAATTTGAGTTTATAATTTTTGACTGCAAATTCGTTATTTGCGACCTTAATGCTGTAAACATGCTAAGGGCGACGGCGAAACTATTTTCCTCGGCGACTGTCAAAAACGAATAGAACACACGGCTTATATATGAAGGCGCACAATCTGCAGACGGCTGGAACGGCGACGCCGCCGAGCGTGGCTACCGAATCAATCTAATTTCTATTTCGTAGCCGTCGCCTGTCAAAATTGCATGGGTGCTGTGGCATGGGGTTGTGTTCCTATTCTCGTGTGTTCCTGTGTGCCTGTGTAGCATATGCGGCTGTCGAAGATGATTATTCCGGTGCGTTTTTTTTATTTTGTGTCGCCGTCCCTTTTAGTGTGTGCACACAAGAAATCTCGTCGGGCCATTCGCCGTGGCCGAGGAAAATAGTTTCGCCGTCGCCCTTAGCATGTTTACAGCATAAAGCCTCTAGATACCCACTTTCATTGGAATCGGAATAAAATTGGCAAATTCAACCATATTTCTGCTTCCATTTTGAATTTCGGTCATATTTCGGCGGCCATTTTGAATTTCAATGTTCTGAAAAATAAAATATTCCCCATGTTACTCGCTGATAATAGAGCTTTCTATTGGCGAAATTTTTTTTTAAATCGGAGAGAACCTTGTCCACACACGAGCGCAACTGACTTTTGATCAATCAATGTTCTGTGCCCCCACAAAGTTTTTAGTCACGAACATTTGGCAATATTTCAAGTAGTTCAGATGAAGTGCAACCACGCAACTGAAATCGCTTGTGACCGGCAAGAACAGTAGCACGCGACCAGCTGCAAACTAGTTTCTAATCGGTCTCGTTTCTGTCGACCCGCAAGCGATTTCAGTTGCATGGTTGCACGTCATATAAACTACTTGACATATTGCCAAATGCTCGTGACTAAAAACGTTGTAGGCACAGACCACCGATTGATCAAAAATCAGTTGCGCTCGTGTGTTGACAAGGGTCTCTTTTTGGTTGCAAACTGATTGCGAACGTCATTAATGTGAAACCAGTTGCAAACTTGAATTGCAAAACAGTCGACCCGTGTGGGGAGAATCTAACTGCGCCGTCCAACTATGACATAAATCGCAGTTGCAGTCGGCCGTCGCAGTCGCAATTCTGTTTTGACCTTATTAGTTCGAGAGCGCTGGCTTGCACCTTGTCCAACTATGCTTAGGCGGTTCTTGCGACCATGACTCAGATATAAGAGTAGTATTTAAGTCAAGAACGGATGTAGGACTTGTAAAATATATAGGCTGAAGGAGGAATTTGCACTTTTTTTTAAGTAATTCCTGGGCACTGGGATGCTTTTTTACCAATTTGGAGTACATGATTATTCCGACGCAGATCTTCGGTTATTGTTATGCCTAGGATAATGCGAGAAGGTTCGGTCGTTCTAGACCGTTCACTGAAACTACAGGAATGGTGGTGCAAGTTTTATTTGAAATGGGACATGAGTTTGGATGTTTACTATCAGGCAGGCAAAGTCTGGCGCGTGCTTAGCTTACATTATCGAAACCTAGGAGTAACGCCGAGTACCGTCGTCAACAAAGCTGTGAAGTGAGTTGGAGGGGCTTCAGAGCATGTCATTTATAAAAACTAGGAAGAGAGCTGGTGTAAGAGTTGAGCCCTGGGGAACACCTGCAGAGATAGTGTGGGGTTTTCGATTCGCTCCATCCAATGAATGAGAGATTTGTGGATGAAGTGAAATTTTTCCTGATGAAATTTACCAAGGACCAGAAGTCAGCAGTGGAGGTTTTGAGTTTACTTCTTAATCTGTCAACGAATGATGATTTGATTTTATGTTGAATTAGGCGTTTCTCAATCTGATGTACTCACACGGTTTCTTTGGTTCTAATTGCTTTTATAAAAGTATCCTAGGCGGCCTAGGCTTTATGGATTTGGAGGAATGAAGGATGAATAAACGCATTCCAATCAATGTAATTTTGGTACTGTAGAGAGAGGAAAAGTTGACATCGCCGTTCCGGAAACATAGATCCCAATCAGAAATTTGGAAGAAACGAATTAGCCCAGCCAATTGGTTTTCCATAATGACAGACAGTTCTCCTATTAACTGGCTTGGTTGGGGTAGACGGTTGGTATGGGAAATTAGCGCTGACTAAATAGTGGTCAGTCACCAGCGAGATAGGGGGAGCAACATGTAGTGTATTTAAATATTTAAATACGCACGTGCCGTAACTATCTTGAACTGGTGGAAATGCGATCATAACCTCCTCGTGGTGGCCACTGGAAGCTGTCCTGAAAGGGATGGACTAATATGATCGGGCCTACCAAGCCAAGATATAAAATTTCGAGGGCTAGATGGCAGTGGGTAGGTTTTGCACTGTCACTTAACGATCTCCTCTGGGCACCGGGCGCACCCAGTTGTATAATGCCTTATTCTGATATGGAGGCTCTGTCAAGCTGGACCTTACTTTTCCTACCATACTCATGGGACTTTTGTGGACCAATTTATCTGGAGATGGCCAAGGGAAGGAGGCCAAAGTGGTATTGGGGAGCCCCACGGAGCACACCCTGCCAGAAACACTGTAATTCAACCAATTTATATTGTGAACGTTGAAATCACCTGCAACCATTAGGATTCGGGGATATGATAAGAGATAGCGTTAAATGCTAACGAGGGGGCTAATATTAGCCCCCTCGTTAGCATTTAACGCTATCTCTGATCATATCCCCGAATCCTAATTGTTGCAGGTGATTTCAACGTTCACAATATAAATTGGTAGAAAACCCAAGAAAATGGCGTGGTTACAAGGTAAAACTTTAAGATCGAGGTGGTTAAATTCAGATGATATGCTGTTGAACACTTTCTGGAAGGCTACTAGAGATTATGCAGTAAAGTGTACCCGGAAAACTAATAATAATCTGGTGGAATTTGAGGAAAATTTTTATAAATATGGCACTTCACGGAAAAGAAATTTGCTTGAAGCCCGAATATAAAATGGGTGCGTGTTTAAGAGCTAGCGGCAGCATACGCCCGCACGTGCCAATTTATTATTCATGTAGGTTCCTGGTAGCTCAGTGAGGAGCATAGGAGCACATCTGGCTATATGAGGGCCCCACAAAAAAGTAAAATATATATTAGCAATAAATAAAAAAAAACAGAAGTCACCCAAAATTTAAAAACTCACCTTTTTTTCGAATATCCCACGATGCAGGGCTTCTAGCCCAGTCACTTTATACAAAAAGAAGATCAAACCTCTAAAAAAATCCAACTGGAGATTTTACAGCGGGATTCTCTTTATTTTGGGGTCACAAATAATTTCTCAAAAGTCCATAAAGCCAACTGGCCGGCTACTCAAGTTACGGAAGGTCAAAGGTCAAGAAAATCATTTTTTCTCAAATATCTCGTAAATTATCGGTTTTACGTAAATTTTGGCTAAGTAAAATTTGTTGCTGAGATAAATCTGCATAAAAATGTCCTATGCAAAATTTACGTAGAAACAATAGTTTTCGAGAAATCGGGGTGACAAACTGTGAAGCAACGCATACCGCAATATCCTATACGAGTGCATGTGTTTGTGGTGTTTGCTTGTGGCAGCGTTATGAATGAGATCCCAGACGCTATCAGATTACAAGCCTATGAAGATTTTAGCAGTTTAAGCCTTCTTTGGTGCATATAAATGGTTGGCCATCTTTTAGTTTTTTTTTGAAGTTGTTATTAAAACTACACTATTAAATATTTTTCAATGAATGCTGCTTTATTGAAGAGAGTATATCTTCCGATTATTTATGTAAAACAATTTCACTCAAATGGCTGCGGCGGCTGGCTTGGCAGTGGCCCATTCTGTTAACCAAATTTTGTTTGTGGCCTTATTTCACGAATAGCTGGACGGATGTTTTCCTCAAGTAGGTCAATTGTTAGTAGATCGTTGGAGTAACAACGGTACTTAACATTTACCTATAAAAAAAGTTCATCAAATAAATGTTATTTAACCAAAATTAACGTAAAACAGATAATTTACGAGATATTTAAGAAAAACTGATTTTTGTGATCTTTAGCCCTCCGTAACATGAGTAGCCGGTCAGTTGGCTTTATGGACTTTGGAGAAATTGTTTGTGACCCCAAAATAAAGAGAATCCCGCTGGAAAATCTCCAGTTGGAATTTCTCAGAGGTGGATGATGGGAAGTAGATTCAGAAAAGTAGGATTACAATGTTCCGTCGCGTATGACTCTTGTCGGGGCCTGTCGTGTCTCAATTCGATGTCCGAGGATATAACCAATGAACCTGAGTTGAACGATAATAACGTCGACCACATTTCGTTTTTTTCCTCTGAGATAAGTGTTGATGAAGGTGACAATATGAAAGAAGTGGGAATAGAAGAGATAAAGCGATAATCAACAAAATTATTTCATAGCTTGTAATCTATGGACTGTGGCTACTGGGGGTACCATGTAAAAACGCTGCTTGCATTCTACTTCAAAGTTGGTGCGGAAACGAATGCAGCGCGATGCTCGAGTTTTATCAGCCCCAAATCTCGAAAACCATTAGTTCTACGTAAATTTCTTATAGAACATTTTTATGCAGATTTATCTCACGAACAAATTTTACTTAGACAAAATTTACGTAAAACCGATAATTTACGAGATATATGAGAAAAACTGATTTTCTTGACCTTTGACCCTCCATAACTAGAGTGGCCGGTCAGTTGGCTTTATGGACTTTTGGGAAATTATTTGTGATCCCAAAATAAAGAGAATCCCGCTGTAAAATCTCCAGTTGGATTTTTTTAGGGGTTCATGTATAAAGTGACTGGGCTATTCTCCAACGACCCTCCTTTGTTTCCTTTTTAAGCTCACTTTTCCCATGTTGACTATTTTGGTACTTTATCTGCAGTTACACCTTGCACAAAATCTAAGAGGACGACTGCTCCAGGGGTCGGGATTATATGCGAAATTGCCCACTATTTTAGGGATTTCCACTGCCCTTTCCAATTCGCCGATTGGAAACGGTAAAAAAATATTATTAACAAAATTAAATGTTGTATTCCAAAAGGGGCAGTCAGTGGGTCCTGGGCATCCCTTTATCCACCGCGGGATAATTCTTGAGGCCGGGCTTGCCTTCATTTTGTGTTTTAAAGTTGGGCTTGAAAGTCCCGGCCACACATGTAGAATTGCGTGGACAATTATATTCAAACACAACGATGGGGCCCTCCCTAGCTACTGTTCTACCCTTTAGGTGCTGTAATTCCGTGCACAATTTGAAGTATCACCAAAAATTCTTGATTAAAATTCACGTTTACACTTAATTTATAAATTTTAAAAATGGGCGCACTCAAGTGAGTTTTTAACTTAATTTAATTTTGTTGTCGCAATTCGTCAGCTTTTATCCACTCTTCTACGGATTCCACAACTACCCTCTGAATAGAGGTCATCAGCCGCTGGCAAAGCCCGTTTCGCTCCCGGCTTGCTATTCTGAAGGCCACCAACTCATCAAGGCTGGAAAGAAAATGGATCAGCAGCATCGTTGTCCAAAACACGTACACGACACAGACAAGGTAAGTCGCATATAATTTCATGCAATCATCCAAACTTATCTTAATTTTTCACTTTTAGGAAGTACACAGAACATAACAACGGTGCTAGCTTAGCCCAGACTGCTGCTAACTCGGGCCATTGAGATGTTTTTAAAGCATTTGTCCTTAAAATTTTATTGTATGAAGAGATTGTTCTGTTTTCGATTTTCGAGTATTATTTAGTGCTAGTCAAACTTTGTGGTAAATTTTATGAAAAACAGTTTTTTCTACCTAAATATATCTTGTCGTTAAAACTATCATTCATCTAAGTATTCTATTGTTTCACAGTAGCAAGAGACGAAAGGACGAAACTAATCGCACTTTCCCAAATAAAATAGAACCCACTAAAGTCTCGTAATCTTAACCATAAAAATTATCCCAAAATGCCATTTTATTATTCCGACTTGCACACGAAATCCTTCAACGGAATTCTCCCCACATTGCTGGCAGCCAGAGCGTTTCGCCACGGAAATAGAGTCCTTAAGTCTAAAATTAACCGCAAGGACATTTTCATAAACTTGAATACGCGACGAGGCAATAAACAAATATTTGTCACAGTGAGCGAGCGGTCGGGCGGGGTGGTGTGATGCGTGGTGATTTCGGGGATACGTTGGCAAGGATAATTTCCCCGAGTAATTTATTTTGCATATCAGCTTGTCTGACTCTGCCAAGGAGAATCGTTGCCATGGGAAGGTGTGCTTTGCATGCAATTCGCAATATAGCCTTGTGGTGGCAAATACGCTGGTGTGGAAAACAACAGTTTTGCATATATCCTTTAAGGCTGTTTTGGAAAGTATTGGGACAAAGTCTCCTATCTTCATGCAGAACTTCTGCCATTGGGAAATGCGTGAGGATACGGTATTCACCAACTCCCCAATGAGTCGGAACCAGACGTGTAATCACGCGGCGTGTAAAAGGATTCAAATCCTCTTTTCGTAGCTGAATCGCTCTACCGTGAGCGAGAACGGTTGGCTGTGATAGCTTCTGTTTTGGGTAATTCCCACGCGCACTTAATGCGAATTACTTGAAAACATTGCTCGTTCCTAAAACGTTCAGCTGCCACCCCCATCGTTTCTCAACAGTTCCGCCCCAACTACCCCACCTTCTTCCTCTTCAACTTGAGCAAAACGAGAATCCTGCTAGGATCCCCAGGATTTCAGGGTTTTGAGCGCGAACAATTATGAATGTATTCTCATGAACATAGTTAAGACAACTCAGCTAATTGCAATTGCCGGTGGAAAGGTGAGCTTTGATTGTGACGAAACGCTTTAAACTAGTTTTCTCTGAACTTGTACTTTAAGCAGCGCCATCTCTGGTTGCTTTGACTGTGATTTTGGTGAATAATCGATTTTAATTTGCAACTAATTTTAGAGCAATTTCAAAGTCAAATTTAATCTTCAAAAAATGCTTTTATTATCTTTATTTAAGTTTAGCGTTTTTTTATGGGCGGTGGTTATGGAAATTTATATTTTTTGCTGAAGGACTCAACTGAATAGAAGAAGCAAAGAAATTACTGGTACTATACATTTCATAAGAGCGAAGGTAGAATTTTTATAGTTTCAAGTTTCATCATTGGAGGAGCCCTTCCGATATAGTCTGTCATTTTTTGATAGATATGCACTTAATTTTTCCTGGTTATAAAAATAATTCTATTCAAGTAAAAATTGTTTTAAGCTATAAGAACGTGATTTTTTAGTTCATCTAATCTTAAAAGAACGGTGTTCAGATATAAAAATTTAATCTATCAGTAAAATTATTTAATCTATCAGTCGACAGGTAGTAATACGTTGAAGCCGCATGATTCGTGTCAAGGCCGAACACGATGATTCGCATACTGCCGTTCCGGGCGGGAAAGTGGTACACGTTTTCCATTCCCTGGCGCACCTTATACAGCTCTGTCAGTATAGATGTTTTCAAACTCCGTGACACAAAAAATTTGAACAGTTCTGCGCACCTCGTTGCCAAATTTTATAAATTTTGTTCTATCATTTCCCCTCTTTTTATTTAAAAAGGCAACAAACTCAGAAAAAACTCAACAAAATAATTTGGGAAGGGATGCGCGCCCGAATGAATAAAGTTAACTTATCTTTATATGTATTGAGCAGAGCTTTTAAATACATGTAAAAACCCTGCTCAACCAAGTAAATCTATCCATCATCCCTAAATTTATAATAATTAAAAACAAATGCTGAAAAATTGCTTTTTAAATTCATGAGCATTTTCATTCATAAATTAAGAATTCGCCGCAGCCGCAAGCAACGCAGCCTCCCCTGGCAGAAGCGCGCATGCGACTGACGGAAAACGTCAACAATCCTAGTATCAAAGTATTAAAAACCCAAATTGCGTATTTTTTAATAGAAATTGCTACAAATTATTTCTGTAGAAAATATGTAAAATACAAAAACCTGAAAATTAAAAAATATATAAAAAAGGACGCTTTTCATTCCTAATTTGTAAAATTTTTAAATAATCATTAACCCGCCAAAAAAATATACCTCCCCAAGCCGAGTACGTAGGCGCGACTGATTAAAGGTAGAAACAGAATGGCACGGCGACCGTGGCGGAGTCCGCCGCTCAGAGAGTTTCCCATACATTTAATGTATGGGAAACTCTCTGAGCGGCGGACTCCGCCACGGTCGCCGTGCCATTCTGTTTCTACCTTAAATGACAGCGTACAGCGAGTGGTTTGATAAGGAGGAGGAGGAGTCAATTCTCCGCTCACTTTTTAAAATATACAATGGGTCACAAAATTATAAGAAAAATAAAGAGTCACTTTTAATAAGAAAAGTGTTTCCTTTTAAATAAATTATGTTTAAAATATTTCCTTCGCATTTTTATTTTATTTACGGTTAAGTAATATTTATCTTTAATCTTCAAATTTCTACCAATTATTCAAATGGGAAAATATAAATTTCGTTTTTCGGTTGAGATTTTTTAAATCACTGTGGTATATACAGAAGCTCTCATAAAAAAACAGAGTCGTCGTAATATTTACAACAAGTTGTCAGAAATTATAAGTGAATTGCTGACAATTCTTTTGCGTGCGCCTTTGGCCTTCTTTTTTGGAGCTTAATTTTTCAATTAGAGAGGAAGAAATATTATCTCGAGCTTTTAAAAATTTTTAAGAGCTTTTTACCCCAAGGTGCGCTAGATGTCACGACGTTTGAAAAGATCTATACCACAGTCTTGAATTTTTAACCTCTGGCCTTTTCAAATCGTTCAATTTCTCATTCTTTGGACGAATTTTCGTTTTTAGCTCAATTTCATTTAGCAATTCGATGCCCAACTCGGTCAAAGGCTGCAGCTTTTTCTAATCCATTTCATCTACTGTATCGATAGCTATGAGATAGGTATCGTCTCTTACGAAACGTTTTGTCTTTTCGATTAACACAATGTTGATCGTTTCGTAAAATGCCGATTTCAGGCTAACGGACGATTCGTATCGTTCTGGCACAGACAACATAATCCTTTAGCATTGTTGATTGGCGTCGATTTCGAATTGGGCGAGGGCACCTTGAAGCGAGAGCCGATTCTCTAGGGTGTAATTTCTTCAAAACTTTTGTTGCTTCAGAGTAGTATTACTCGAAAATATCTTACTTCTGTTCTGACTTTTGCGATGAGTGCCATCGAATTTTTGTATCCCATCGCTCGACCTTGCAATGCTTTTGTTACTGGTTCAATTGTTTGTAGCGACGGAAAAAATTTGCATTAAGCAAAGTAGACATTCATAATCAAAGATGATTGACAGCTAAATATCGAACCTGGTCAAAAAATTGGCCTTGATTATGACCAAATGAAATTGGTGGCTCAAACATAAAATACGGAATCTTTCGCTTCAAATCGTCTTGAATCAATCTTTGCACACCGCCATTACACTATCCTGGAATGCGCACTCTTTTTTCCCATATATTTTTTGCCATTTTCTTAGAATGATGAAGCAATTTTTATAGTGCACTAGAAGGCGGCGCTTTAAAAAGGCCATAAAAAAGTGGAATGACCGTTTTTCCAAAGGATGTTTTTACAATTCTCTGAAATTCTGAGAAAAAACTAAAATAACTGCGCATCGAAGATTGTGTAGTGTGGATGGGCCATTAAGGATATCGTACGTATTTTGTTGAGAGCTTGTACTTCATTCTATTCTAATAATTATCTGTACTACCAACTGTACTGGCGAATGTCAATTTTTTTTAAAATAGACGTTACATTTAGTAAAATTGCTCTGCCCCCCACGCGAAATAGAGTAGCTACGGCACTGCCAGTATATTGGAAGTGATTCCACTTTAGATTCTTTTTATATTGGGATGTCATAGGACGGAATCAATTCATTCCTCTCTGCATTCCTTAGAATAGGTTCGGAATTGATTCCTTAGAATTGATCGGAATTTTTTTTACTCTAAGCAACGATCTGGGAGTACATTCGATTCCCTTCTGCATTCTCCAGAATCAGAAAAGGAATGACTTGGTTCCTTCGGAATGTATTCTGAATTAATTCTTCTGGAGTGGGTTCTTCTTTGACCTAAAACTTGCTTTTAGCTAAAACTTGTACAGTATAATTAGACGTGCTCTTCAAATAACAAATTTCTCCAAAGAAAGCCTTCAGATTTAAGGCGAAAAGCAAGCTAGGAAGTTCATTCTACAATTATTTGAAACGTGAAGCTGTTGTAATCAGTGAAAACCCCGACAGTAAATTTGAATGGGTGAAAAAGGTCAGTTATCAAATTTTTACCTCATTCATGGTTCGGTTGAATGGTCATCAGCTAATCATTTACCTTTGAGTGAGAAAAAGCGGATGATTTTTAAAATGACTACATAATTTGTGGTTTGTATGAGCATAAAAGTTATGCCCAATTTTTAGTATTAGTGCTTATTAAATATTTTTGTGAAAAAAGGACGCTTAAGGACATAAAAAGGTGAAAAACGGGTGGCAATTATGGCTTTATTAAGAAAATTTAACTTTTATAGAAGGGAAATAGCCAAAGAAGAGAATGTTTCACGAATTCTTAGAAAGGTGCCGCACCTGAGAGAAGTAAGTGCGAGCAATTCTTTGGAAAAGGGAAAACGATGACCAGGATTGGCCGGTAAATCATCAATTTACGACAACCAACGTAAAGTATCAAGTTTTGAAATGACAGAACAACTAAACAAACAGTATATAAACATATTCTTCAAAACATTAGCTGTGTTAGAAAATTCGAGCAAAGTTCTCGCAAGCAGTTGGCTTCTACTCGTTCCTACTTCTCAACAGAGGCATGAGTAGCTACGATTAGAAGCCAACTGCTTGTGAGAACTTTGCTCTAATTTTGGAACCCAGCTATTGCGGCCTAGCCTTTGGGGCATATTTTTCACGAGGGAGTGCGGGCAGGAGACGTAGCGGGGGTGTCTCCTGCCGCAGGCATGGAAGCCTTAGACGGTGATTAGACTGTTCGTTTTTTCATAGTTTCCCTTTAGGCCTAATCTATGTTTTTAGGTCGATCCACACATATCCGTGACGGCACGGCACCGATGATTTCCGTGTCAGTGGCTTCCGTGATAAGTTTTTCACTGAAATTTACACAGCATCGACTTTTACGTATAAATGCTCAATGTTCAATAGCATCTGTGATTATTTTTTAGTTTTGAAATTTGGACAGTGTATCGTGGAATTTAGCGTGGAGTATCTTGCTGCAATAGCGGTGCTCTTAGACGAAGAGAAAAAGAATAAACTTGTTTCAAAAAGAGGATGAAATAACTTTGGGAATTCAAACAATCTTTACATTCCTTACTTTTTATACATATATACGTTGTTGGGAAATACATATTGTTATATTCCGCATAAAAAATCCTACAACAAAATCTCACAAAAAAAGACTGCACAGAAACAGATTGTAGTGCATTTCAAATAAACTTCTCCTAAATTTCTGTTGAATTATTATTTTGAATTTTCTGTTTAATTTAAAAAAAACATTGTTTTACATCCGGGATAATTTAAAAAATAGCAGTTTCTAATTTTTTTGTGTTTTTTACGAAAGCTCGAAAGATGCTGATATTTTTTTTCACTGATGCTCCCGGTACTGCACTGAAGTCGCCGTCACGTCACGTCACGGCGTGTTTCTGTTTTTTTTAAACTATATATTTATACGTGATACGATGTCTCGTGGCCGCGTAACCTAGAAATTTATTTTAACGCGTCAGCTTTACCTTTTAGCTTTTAGCGGTCAAGTTATACTATTTGCAGATTGTTCAGTGATTTGATATCACTGAGGAC
This sequence comes from Thereva nobilitata, assembly GCA_963855945.1. Lineage (NCBI taxonomy): Eukaryota > Metazoa > Arthropoda > Insecta > Diptera > Therevidae > Thereva > Thereva nobilitata. The sequence goes on from OY979695.1 coordinate 39,100,201, forward strand.
TACTTAAGCCTACCCCGCAGCAAAGAGATGTGATCCAAATGAACGACCGAATGGTCTACAGTGCAACCTTGCATTTTGTGCACGAAACTGTAAACAGGAAACTGTATCGCCAATGGCCGTAATTGACATGAGCTAATGGACTGTCCGTCTCAAGCAATCGGTCACTTCGGAAGTGCGACCAAATCATCGCAATGACAACACCTATATTGTCGTTCACCAGTCCCTTTTCTACGGCAGGTTGATTGCAAGGTTAGTTGCTTCGAAATTTTGTAAGACTTTTGAAAACCCTCCAGTCTTATTGATATCCTCACATAACAGAATCCAGGCTAGCGTTGTTGATATTGCGTGAAGCGTCAATAAGTTGGTCTTACGCCTTTATGGTCTAGATCAACGGTGGGCAACCTCCGGCCCGCGGGTCATCTACAGCCCACGAAAAGTTTCTACCCGGTTCGCGAGATATTTAGAAGAAATTATAAAAAAGTATTTTTCGGTGTGATTCATCTAGTTTAAATATGGGCGTTTTCAAAAATTCAGCCGATTGCAGCAGTCGGATCAGTCAAATGCAAACGAATCCAAATGCTTGCTCTGATTGCTTACAAATTTTAACTTCAGTTGTATATTTAAACAGTCGACTGCTCCGACTGCTGCAGTCGGCTGAATTTTTGAAAGCGCCCTATTAAACGCACATAGCAACATCATTTAGTACTAATGTTAAAACTTACATCTATTGAGGTTAGTTATACTATGCATCATTTTTTTATTATGCCCATACACAAAAGAGGAGGTTGCAGGGAAGTCTCAGAGTCAGAAAATTTATCAGACTCACACATCCATCACACTAACACAATTATAACATCGTTCCCGGCGGTCTGCGGAAGCCATGTGAAATTCCCCTTCTCATTCTCGTTAATTGTACAACTACCTATGCATCACAATCGTTACACGAATATATAGTGTATATATCCCAGTTGCAACTGGAATTGATTCAAGATTAATTCAGAATTAATTCTATCGATTCTAAATCGATTCCACTTCGGATTACCATACACGTAAAGAATGAATTACTTTTCCATGGGCATGTCATAGGCGGTAATAAATTTATTACCCCCTGCATAACTTGTAATCAATTCAAAAGCGGTTACATGTCATGTTTTTACGCGGCATTGAACACTTTCGGAAACACAAGAAATCCTATTTGATTCTTTTCTGCATTACCAGTAATTAAAAAAGGAATCAATTACTTACTTAGCTATTAATTCTGAACTGATTCTTCTGGAATCAGTTCAGTTTTCACAACTAGGTATAGTGTAATACGTACATTGAATATATAGTGTAATACGTACATTGTGGACCGAGTGATGGATAGTAGGGTCAAAGCATCTTTCACTTCAAATGCAGACTAAAAATTTAGTATTGGGTAGGACACGATTATAAAATGAGTTTGTAAGAGGTGACTCTTTTTTCTTTTGAGCCAGTACAATTTTGTACTTCAAATGAGGCGAGTTGCCATTGTAATGACAAAATGACAAAAACAAGCAAATTAAAGAAAGGAGGAACATAAATAACAATGAAGAGCTTTTTCTAGGAGTTTGATTCTAATATGCACTAAACTGTCTCAGAGTAAGTAAGAAACCTATGCCTCCACAATGTGTATGGGTCATTCTTTTACAAACCGGACAGATTTGGACAAAAATTGGCCGGCACTTTGAAGTTTTTTTAAGGGTACTACGTCGAAAAAAAATATACGTATTCGAGGATTTTTATTTTTATTCAATATTTTGGAAAATATAGGGGATCGAAAATTTAAGAATTCGGTAATTGTTGACTTGGAGACTCATTTTTAAAAATTCATAACTCCGGTTCTTCGCTAGATAAATTAGTTTTTTTCCAATAGTATTAATAATTTCTCCATCAATTAAAAATGCGTTTTTGATAGAAAATTTGACATAGAATACGATGGTTATACTAAAAACTCGCTACGAGGTGGGGCAATGTTAAAAATCGATTTAAACATTTTAATTGTTTATAACAATATGATTTTGTCTATAATTTTTTTGAAACAATTTTTTTTTAAAAAAAGGTCCTTCTTTTAGCTTCAAAATGACAAAAAATTAACTTTCTAGAATTTTTTAAAATGAGTCTTCAAGCCCAAATTCACCAAATTCTCAAATTTTCGATCCCGATCGAAAAAAACAAAAACCTCGAATACGTATCTCTTTTTTTGATGTTGAGCCCGTAAAATAAATCCCTCACCTAATTTCATGCTGCAAGAAATGTCTCTCAATGTTCGTATTTACAAACTCACCTCGCCCTAGCTCAAATTTTTTACTCCAGCAAAAGAAGTAAGAAAGAAGAAACCGTTGTCTCTCTACTACGTATTTACAATCACACCTCGCCTCATCTATTTCGATACACCAATAGGACATTATTTTAGAACCGGGACATTTAAAAAAATTGAGGCCTTAGTACAATTTACCATATTGTAAGGGACAAATTTACTCCCTCATGTAAGTCCGGCTCAACTCCATAAAAATTACAGGTCACAAAAAGGTGTCAATTGGCTACTACGGCCCGCGGAAAACACGTAAAATTTATTCTGGCCCCCGTTAAAAAAAGGTTGCCCACCCTTGGTCTAGATTTTTGTACTTGAGAACTGATCATTCGTTGAATAGATCCTTATCGTTTTCTCAATCGAAAACTCACCGGCGGTATTTGTTGAGACTTTCTCCAGAAAGTATTCCAAGATGTCCAGACTTCGTTTCATAGTCGAACGTCGTGTCTCCTTGTTGTCGGATGTTCTGTTTAAGTTTGATCAGTGTGAGAAGCCGGTAATGCCTCCAAAATAATTCATTCGGGTTGTTTAGCTGCTACAGGCGGGCGCCGATTAAGCAGAGCATCTCATAAGGTACCACAGAGATTTGGTCTACGAAAAGATACTCAAAGCTACCTCCAGATGTCTATGATATATATTCATGGCCTGTCTTTCCGCTTGGACCTGTTCATTATTTGTAGCTAGTTCTGGCAATTCCTTTTCTTCGTATTCAGGATTTATTATTTCAGACTGTTCAAAGATCTTAAATACTTTTAGTTGATTGAAAGTCCTCGCTGTTGCTGCATACATAATATGTTCGCTTATTGATTTCACTTGACCATCCCGAACTAAAAAAGCATCTCTTGCATTATTAAATCTGACTACCCACCCGGGCCCAACATGATCCGCCGGCACTGCCCACGGGGAGTCCCATGAACGAGCGCAACATCTTATTTTTTTGGATCGGCTTCCTCGGCTCTGGTCCTCTGACCTCTGGATAGGACTAGGTTCTCGCGAGCGAGTCGTTCATTATAATTTCAATTATTTTTCTTCTATTAGTGCCAAACTGGTTTATATTTTAATTAAACCCTATTGCTGCGGACGGCATTTCCAAGAGTAATCTCCATGATCTGTGGTGAGAAACTTTTCGGAAACTAGGATCGTCCGCAGAGGCTACTGCCTGTATCCTGTCGTTCCGTAATTGTTTAAAATCTTTTTCATAGCCGCAGGAGCGCCGATAGGCAAAGTTGTCTTTACCGTCTTAATTGCCTAAGGCACTTTGAATGATTCTAGTTTTCATCTTGCGGAACATCCACTGACTAATACCATTGTGAATCCCTAATTCCTTCAGTTTACACGCCAACACGTACCAAATGTTCGTCACGTTAAATTTAATAAAAGGAACTTTCAATTTCCCTACAAATTCCATTCTCTTGTTAAATTATTTCATATTCTAGACTATGCCTTAGAGTCCTTCAAGCTACAAAAAAGGATTTTCCCTAGGAAATATATTTTTCCTGCTGTAGAAACAGTGAAAAACTCAAAAAATTTCATTAAATCCTCAACTTCAGCAAGGTCCCCTCTCAGGTGAGCACGACCTGAGTAGCTACGGACCTATTTCATGCACATTACGGCATGGAAAATGTCCAGAGCAAGGTGAACTATTTTTTTAATATGAAATCCTAGTAATGACCATGATGAAATTTTAAAATGTTAAATAAATTTTTAATTAGTCCTGTCGTCGGGCCATGTGCCTTCGCTTGTGCAAACATTGAATTTAAGTTTTTTCCTTATATTATGCTCTTTTAGTAATGTGTGATTTTGATGTCAAAGAAAAACAAGATTTAAATAATCACATTGAGTAAAAAAGGAATTATCTACAAAAAGGATTTTGCTTGAGGATTATACTTTTTAGAATTTTTAGGCAAAAATGTTTTCGCCAAAATAATTCTTTCTGAAGGATTTAACTTCAGAAAATTACGAAAACAGGAATGGAATTCATTAGCAAAAAATAAGTGGAAAGAGACGTAATGGCTGTGATTGTGGGTAGGAATTTTAAAAACAAATAAATTTGTTAGGAAACTTTTTCATCAACTGGGGAAATGGCACCGTCACCATAAGGTTCACTTAATGTTGAGATTACAGAACAGCTTTACTATAATTATAACAAGGACTACGTAGCTACATCAGGGTGACTTCATGAAGTGCGATATTGATTGGGAAATAACGACATTAAATATTTTGGCAATATTTAATATGCGCGATGGAAATAAGTATTTGTATCAAAATATAATGTAAACGAACAAGAGTTTAATGTTTCAACAAATGATCTATGAAATGGAGAAACATTGATTATATAAAATGATTTATAAAACGACTCAACATATTTACGCTTAGAAACACTCGTACTTAGTAATTTCGATAACTGAGGGTGCACCTGATCACCAAAAGCTGCCACTCAAGTTTCACGTATAACTAAAATTCCAGATCCGGTTGCATTTGCAGTGACAGACGCCACCACAATTTCGAAATGGGATAGAATCCAGCTTCGGTGATCGAACAGGCGATGGCCCTTGCGTGGGAATGCACCATGGAACTCTGGGATGTCCTTTTACAGGTATAGGGAGTCAAGGCTGATTCAGAACCTCAAGTGTTTGTATTGGCTGAGGCTGGTAAAATTATAAATAGATCAGCGTGCTGCATGTTCATCTCATGTCTTAAATTTGCAGCATGCTGCGTATTTTAGGCAACGTGCACCTATCGCACTCTTAGTAGCTCCTATACCTCAGATTTGTGGGCCAGGCCGCTTAAACAGTTTTAGTAGTCTGACTAAAAATATTTTACTAAGACGAATTTTGTCAAAAAGGTCGCGAGGTACAATGATTACCAGTTTCACACTATCGTGACAGACAGGCAGATTCCTCCTCTTCGAGGCACAGCTAACAGGAATTCCGGACTCTCTGAGTACGATCATTTTCACCAAACTGGTGGGTACTCCAATAGTCGCTCCCAGACGAAGAAAAGGGTGCCTGAGCTCAGATTGGACCTACATAAAGATCACCCGATAGTCCATCAAAGATGGGTTTTTACTTGCAAATTAGTTTGAACTTGTTCTTAAGGGACAAACTGAACTTGTTCTTAAGGCAAATATGAAAGCGGAACAGAACCGGTATTGCTTATCTACTGTGGGCCTATTGTACCATAAGCAGCCTCGCTACCCCAGATTTTTAAATAAGACCGCTTGAACATATTCAGCAGTCTGCCTAAAGGTTAAGAATTGTTTGGTTAAGCAAGGTCATGTCGAACAGCGCTATCGTGGGACAGTGACTGACAAAATAAAGAGCAGACTCGCCTCCATACACGCTGTACATAGGCTTTCCGTCATTCCGACTCTACATAGGTGGTAGGGACCAACCCAGCTGAAGTCTTGACATCCTTCCTCCTCCTCAGTAATTCTCTCAAGAATAAAGCGCTCGGAGTTCAGATCAGATTAGTCTAGAGCAGCGATGGGCATTCCTATGCCCGCGGGCAAATGAGCTTTAAAGCTTTGAATATGTATACGAAGTCAGATGACGCGAATATCCAACAAAAAGCATATCAGTCTTAATTAAGACTTCATGCGAGTGGGAGCGTATAAGACTTTGTGCTTTACGACTTTGCGCTTTAAGACTTTACGACACCTTAATTTTTTAAGACTTATTTCTCAAATTGTTTATTAATTTATTTGTCAAAATTTAAAAAACTATAGTTAATATATGACACTTAAATTATATTTCTTACTTGATAACAGTGTGAAGCTTTAGAAAGCTTTGAATAACTTTTACACAATGGCATTTCTTTAGCTGTATAGGTTTGTCCATCGCTGGTCTAGAGACCTTTTCAACAAACTGGTCGATGCCTCAATAGCGCTGAAAACAGTGCCAGAACCGTGTCTGGGCAAGGCGTCCGCCTTTTCATTTCCCTGGAAACTCTGATGACACGAGACCCACACAAGTGTAACCCGATTCATAGTTTGGACTTGGTGATTGGATAAAGATCTGCTTGTTAGCATAATCCCTTTTTATTATGGCATGGCAATATATTGTAGCATACACACCTCTGGTTGAAAGACGCCAGCTGCGGTTCCCAAGCTGAAGTCTCTACTGAATCTCGGCACCTAGCTTATGCTATCCTAGGGAAAATCCTCTCTTGTATGAACGCAGTAGAATCTGATAGCATTCCCGCTTGTGAGATGTACTCCATAATGCTGACAATTGTAAGACTGGCAAAAGAGTCTCTCGTGAAGACCATCGTGCAGGTGGCCGTTGAGTCTCAACCTAAGCGCGGATTTTTTTACTTCGATAGTATATTATGGCATATCGAAATTTACTAATTAGAATAGGAACTAAATGTTTTAGTAGCACAACCTCGGACCCAGTCGTATATTGCCAATTTCAGAATTCCGTGAAAATGAGAGAAACCATCGATTTTGTCGTTGGGAAATAACAGAAGAAAATGAGCGTCGTTGCCTGAATGTATAAGGACAATAAAGAAGCGAAATGGTCACTTACAAAGCGTCCATTGAGATGGTCTCTCTTAACAACATAACACCAGCATACAGCACCATAATAAAATATCATTTCGATGATACTTGAAGCAATCTCGAATTACCAAAGCAACCCAATAAAATCACCAATTTCCATTCTAGTAAGACAAAAATATTTTCATGTGGTAAACAAAATCATTATTTTCACCCGCAAAGGACCTCAATCACAAGGATTTTGCTTCATCTAAAATGAAAGAGAATCTTTCAAGTATAACGGTGTGTTTCTTATTTATTGTAGCGAAAAACTAGGGAAAGGGAGAAAAAACCCTTGTCAGGACTTAATTAAGGAGATTTATCTCGCAATCAAGGTGTTGATAGAAGAAATTACGACCAGCCACGACACACATTATTCTGGCAATCACAAGCCCGAGTAGCTAGCTTAAAGACTGACAAATTTAATTACAACTCATTCGGGGTACACGTTCACCATCACACCTTACCATAGGGCAAACAACACCCACGTCCGTCGTTTTTGCTCCATTTGTTAGAAAATGGAAATTCGCCCCATTTACGGACATGATGCACGTCTACATCATGTAAGAAAAATCCAACTTAATTTATTCATACACTCATGTACGAAAGTTATTGCCTCCTTTTCCGTTGTAATATTTAGGACATGTCCACAGGAAACAAGGATAAAATGCTTAAAAACTTTTTTTTCAACTTTCCATAGTTCATGATTCAGATCCTTTTGTATATGTATGTATGTATGTGCAGAATTGTAATTGTAGATGGCAGCGTGTGTTAAGCGGACATAGCCTTTTATAAAATAACTTCTATGACCAAGTTAACTTGAATAGAGTATGAATTTGTGAATGTGCGTTGGAAAGTGTCACAGGACATAAAGTGGATGGGAAAAGTTAATAAGTTATCAGGTCAGCTTAGTAAAAACGCTTACAGTTCCATGGTAGAGTGTTAAGGTTTCATTTTAAGCTTATTTCAAATTGAAACCATCCACAAACATTGCTGATGTTTAAACGAAAGTAAAATTAACATCGAATTTTACATAAGTGTATACTTTAATTTTGTGTTACTTTAATAAACATTGTGAAGTTGAAGTTGAATTGTCTGTTTAAAATTAGGAATATTGTCGGGGATATTGCTAGACTGACTTTTTACTTTACTTAGTTTGATTTTATTTAAATCTGAGTTCCATTAAAGCTGAAAAGAAACATTAAACAAACCATCATAGTTAGACGATGGTAATATGAAGAATAAGCCAATATTTAATAAATAGGACCGCCATTCAACTTTAGTCTGCTAGAACAGTTTTAATCCTGGACTAAGGCTGCCAACTTTCCTAAATCGAAATGGGGGACGGAACGAGGTTTTTAAACCTATATAGTCTATAGTAAAAAAAACGCACGAAAGGAGACAAAATTCCAAAATGGCTGAAAATTGGTCCACAGCTTCCTTGAGATTTTTAAGAAAACAATATCGGAATCACAAAAAAAAACATGGCCGCCGGAGATATCACTTTTTGGCCAAAAAATTACTCAAAATTTTTTTTCGTTTTTTTTTTTAACTGACAAGGCAAAACAATACTGCCAACAAAATACCCCTCTTGCAATTTTTTCGAAAACCTTGGCCTTTCCAAATTATTCAAGATATTTTTTGACCGAAAAGTGATTTTTGGAAATTTTGACCTTGAATAGCTTCGAAACGGTTAGGTTTTCGAAAAAATGACAACAGGGCTTTTTTGTAGGCAATAACGTTTCGTATTGACCGATCAAAATTTATTTTCGAAAAAAACAGTTTTTGAGTGATTTTTTGGCCAAAAAGTGATATCTCCGGCGGCCACGTTTTTTCTGTGATTCCGAAATTGTTTTCTTAAAATGTCCCAAGGAAGTTGTGGACCAATTTACAACCATTTTGGAATTTTGTCTCCTTAAAATGGTAATTTCCCCGGACTAATAGTCCAGTCAAATTGGGATTTCACTTCGGAATGAGGGGTAGTAAGCTGAAAATTTGTATGAACCTTTGTTTTGGCATTCTAAATGATGTGTCATATAATCTCGTGTCCGCGTCTTGAGATATTAAAGGTCAAAGGTCACAAAAATCAGTTTTTCGCAAATATCTCGTAAATTATCGGCTTTACGTAAATTTTGGTTACGTTCATTAGCTAAATCTGCATAAAAATGTCCTATCTGTGTGCTGATCTGCTGTGAGGGGCAAGACTGGTCTTGCAGTGGTCTTGCATTTTTGTCTGTTTTTGCACATTTAGCAAGACCAAAGCAAAACCAAGACAAGGCAGGACAAGACAAGACTGCAAGATCAAGATAGCAAGAATTTTTGCTCATTACCAAGTGCCAAAAGTCGACGCAAAGTGAATACGAAGAGAACATACTACCTAGACGGAAAAACATTGCATGTACATATGCAATCATGTGTATAAACACAACGTTTGTTCATATGTAATAAAACGTTTCCGTCTCCTTAGTCCTTTCCACCTGATGCACAATATACTATTTGCACAAAAACTATATGCGGGACTTGTGGGACGGATTTGAGGATTGGGGGACAATGTGGGACGCTTTTAATAACGGGGAACAATGCAAGCAAATGCGGGACTGTCCCCCCTAATGCGGGACGGTTGGCAGCCTTATCCTGGACCTAACTCCCTTCGCGGTTCCAAACCTTAAAGAATCTTTGTGATTCACTTAGCTTATACTTACACATAATATCGGCTAGTTTTTTACAAAATATTCAAATAAATTTTACAGGTTTCCGAGACATGTTTCTTATTCGATAATAGCATGTTTTAACGTGTTTATTTTTTTTTCTTGAATCATACTAGCTTTTATTGAGGTTATTGTATACCAAAACCCTTCGAATCTATTATTTATTCTGCTATCGCCCCTATCTGAAAGAGACTTATCTCAACTAATCAACACGGGTTTCTTGCAGCTCGTTCTACTAATCTACTTGAGTTCTCTTCTCACACAGTTCGAGGCTTTATTACTGGCTGCCAAACCGACTGCGTTTACACTGACTTCAGTAAGGCTTTTGCCAAGCTCTCTCACTCTATTATAGTTCTCAAACCAAAAAAAATTGGGTTTCCGCATGCCCTTGTGGTATGGTTCCAGTCGTATTTAGCCGACAGAACCTACCAGGTTCTATTCCGCGGAGTCAAATCTAGAAACATTGAAGAGTCCTCGAATGTCACCTTGGCCCTCTTCTTTTTATTTTATCAATTGGTGACATTGTTGCCTTGCTAAAGCACTGTAAAATCCTTATTTATGCTGATGATATTAAACTCTACCGTCACATAAGAAGTATTGAGGATTGCAAACTTTTGCAAGTTGGCCTTGACACGTTCTATTTATTTATTTATTTATTTATTTATTTATATAGTCTACATCTACAGTATGAGACTTAAAGATTGATGTGAAACATCTTTGAGCGCGTTGAGAGTAATTCTTCACAGTCGTCCCATCCAATTTTCATTCCGGGAAACGGAAGATCTGTATTGAGGAAGACAGAATAAGATGGAGATATTAAAAAAATAGTAGCACCAAAGAAAAGTCTTTATATGACGCGAGCCAGACATGACGAACCAGGCATAGGCAGAATGGAACAAATGGTTGAGTGGTTGCCTTACAACGTTGATATTCCAAAAAGTCGCGGGTTCAAATTCTTGATCTCGGCATTTGAATTTTATCTATCTATATATATATATAAGGGTGAAAGTATGTCTGTCTGTAAATGTTCAATAGACTCCGAAACCGCTCATCCGATTCGCCTGAATTTTTGTATATAGGGGTTTTCGGGTACGGCGGGTGTTCCTACGCGGTCTATTTTGCTCCATCTCGAACACTTTGGGTGGCTGTAGTGTACCGATATCCGTAAAATTCGAACTTTTGTATGGGAGGTACTCTTCGAATTACTGCTAAAGAGCTCAGATCTATATTATTTTGGTTTTTTCCGAAAAAAATACGATTCCCAAAGTTTCAGATCGATCGGTCCAAATTTAAATTGGCGGCCAATACAAAATGGCGGATTACTTTTTTCTTTGCAAGCCATTCGGTATGGGTATCAAATGAAAGGGTATGACAAGTAGAATATTATTAGCTCTGTGTGGAGTCATTCCAAATTCAAAATTCATATCACCTGATTACTACTATTGGTTTATGGGTGCAGCATAGGCGCACTGGGTCCCAGCTAGTATTATATAAAAATGAATGTGTGTATGTATGATCGCTATAGGCTCCTACACCGTGCAACCGATCTTAATGAAATTTTAACCATGTGCTATTTACATTCAAACTTAGAACATAGGCTATTTTATTACTTTCTACAGCCACTCCTAGATGGCGCTGTCATGGAGAGCTTCGTTGAAAATCATCGCAGAACTTTGAATTTTTGCATGAAGTTCCGTGGAGGTCTCCTATGATACACATCGAAGCCCGATTTTCGAAATTCAAAATGGCCGCCGAAATGTGACCGAAATTCAAAATTGCCGCAGATATATGGTTGAATTTGCCAATTTTATTCCGATTCCAATGAAAGTGGGTATCTAGGGGTTTTTAAGGTCTAACCAATTGTTTCTTTAATCCCTCATGGGACATAGGGCGGAAACAGTTGCCCTCCAGCGGACTCGGTTTTGCGCGACAGCCCTCAGCTCTGACCAGGATCTCCCGGTTGTTGCGGCCTCTGCTAATAGGGTTCTCCTCTACGTTGTTCTAGGTCTTCCGACTCGACGGGTTCCTTGCGGATTCCAGTCGAGGGCCTGTTTGGCTAGATTCTCGTTTTCGCGTCGCAAGGTGTGGCCAATCCAATTCCATTTCCTTCGCCTGATTTGTTCGTCTATCCTTTCTTGGCAGGCACGGCGCCAAAGTTCCTCATTTGTAATTCTATCATGCCAGCAGATTTTTAGGATACGACGTAGGCATCTGTTGATGAAAACTTGTAGGCGCCCTGTGATGAATTGGGTGACTTTCCATGTTTCGCAACCGTACAAAAGAACTGCCTTAACGTTGGAGTTGAACAGCCGCAATTTGGTGTTAATTGAGATCTCCGTCGATCTCCATATGTGAAACAGGCATGCATATGCGCTTATTGCTTTATTTATTCTGGAACTGACGTCTTCTTCTGTACCGCCGTTTTCGGTAATAATACTACCGAGGTAACAGAATTTATCTACCAGTTCCAAGTCGCGGTTATTTAGCGCTGTTCGTTCAAGGGTGTTTGCATTTATCCGCATTTCTTTGGTTTTAGTCGGATTTAACCTTAAGCCTGCCGAGCTACTTTCTGTTGCCAAATTGTTTACCATGTTTTTGAGGTCCTGGTGTCTGTGGGCCAGCAAACAGATATCATCCGCGTAGTCGAGGTCCTTAAGGCGCTCTAACAATCTCCATTGTATGCCACCTGTTCTAGTATCTAGAGCGCTGACAAGGATGTCGTTTATTACTATAAGAAATAGTAATGGCGAAAGTAGGCATCCTTGCCGTACTCCTAAGCTCACTTCAAAGCTGTCGGATAGTTTTCCATTGTGAAGAACTCTGCATTTGGAATTGTTGTATAGAGCTTTTATCAATTCTATTATTTTATCCGGCAGTCCACGTTGCCGTAGAGCTCGGGTATAGTGACTACATTTAGCCGACTTGTGAGGGCGGGATTATCTCAAGCTACTGTGGATGAAATTAATAATTCGAAAAATGTATTAAATGCAAACTCCTAATGTAATATAGTGCTGACAAGTGATGAGGAGGGTGAATGAAATAGAGTTACTGACTCGACAGTACTTGTCGCATGGCCTCAGAGACCAGATAAAGGGAAGATACTGCGCGGACGTTGAAGGTCGACAAATACCATAGGTTGAAGCTCTCTCCATCGCTACCTTCTCGCGATGGAGTCACCAAACAGGGACGAAAGGACGCTCATTTGTTACAATATGTAACCAGAAGGTTTCTTTCGTGTATTTAGACAGTAGCTAGTTTGTGAAAGGTTACCTCGTACTTTTGACATAAGTGTAGTAAATTGGAAATTATAATTTTAAACTATTCTCTATTCTAGTCTATTAAAAAAATACTAATACATATGTGTAACTAATTTGCCATCCACCACAACTACACAAACTTTAGGAAATATTACAACTTGAAATGTATGCCGTCATTGTATAATTAAATCTTCGCAAGCCTGCTCCAGACCAGTCTCTGTATGTGGCAAAGTTAAAATTCTGAAACTTTTGTGTTACTTTCTTAGTAATTTTAAAACAAATATTTTATTTTCATCGAAAATGTCCTCAGTTGTTGCCAAAAGGCTTTTGCTACCATTTTACAAAAGAGCCTTTTGCACAAAAAGTCGACGTTTTCCATTTTTCATTTGGGGCTTGCCTGCAATAAGAAAGGGCTGGGCGGGGAAAGGTAGGTGTACGGCTGCTTGGAAGTTCTTCGGATAATGTCTTAACACGTTTGTTGTTGGTAGCACTCCGGAGGCCTATTCGTGTAGGGTATATAAACATAAATTTGATATAGGCACGGAGGAGTCCTCCTTTGTGGTGTAGACTTGTTCAATAGGCATGTTCGAAGCTATCTGGGGGTGGCAAAGGCTGCACAACCTTTTTACTTTGCCGAACAATAAAATTGAAGAAAATTCTTAGCACCTGGCCGGCAATTTATGACCTGAAACGCGCCTCTGATCCTAGTAGTCTTTTGGGGAAACATACCGGTGTGGCGGCATTGTGAAATATTTATGGGTGAGAAATTCAAGAAAAACCGGCAGGAAAATGTTTACGAATGAGTTTCCACCTCTTTAGTGAATGAGCCCTATTATAGCATGTACTATGGTATTTCGGTGTTACACCCCTATTCAAGCGCCCTCAGTGCAGATAACTGGCCTTCGGTCCTAGTTAAAATGCAAACGATTACTGTTTTGTTGTATGGCAAGCCGCGTTGGTATCAACACGCATATATTCGATTTTGTGAAGGTTTACAATATACATATAGTCCATCCCCACCGTCGCTCCCGTTGGATCCAATTAAAACACAGGTTAAATATTATGATGGCGGAAGTGAAATGGCTAATGATGATTTATGAAGATGCGAAAACCGTTAGGTCGAACGATTAATCTCAAGGGCAAAAGCTTTTCCCCGGGGGCGGATTAATAAATCGCTGCGTAAGCTTTTATTAAATAAAAAAAGATTAATGAGGCTCTAGTTGATATGCGGAGCCCGAACAAGCAGCTACCTCTTCAATCCACCAAATAAACAAAGGATCCCGTTCAGGATTAAAGGGAACGACTTAATTAAATATGAATTAGCTATCGCTAAGTAGATTATCAGGTAAGAATTTTAACTGTCTATCACTGGGTTTTCATGAGGTAAAAAGGAGTTTTGAAACACAGCAAAAAGATGCCATCTGAGCAAAAATAGTCACAAAAACAAATACTGAGGTGGCATCCTTGCTAAGTTACTAAAAAAATTCTTTAGCAACTTCCGGACATATTGTTCCATAAATAAACAAGTTGGCCAAGGGCTGTTTCGGTTGCGATATCAAATCAAAGCCGAAATTCTTCTAGTGGCAAACGTACACACTTGTGTGTAACGACAAGGACTTCCGGTTGTTGACTCCAAATATACTTGAAAGTAACCGACCAGAGTGCAAATATTTGCCAAACGGGAACAAATCCTCTCAATTTCTATGATTTTATAGTGTTAACAGGTCCTTCAAATATGGATGAGTAAACAAGTCTAATGAATTGAGAGGTTACATTTTATAGTAAGCTTACGTAAAAGTATTTCCGCTATCACATAAATATTGATTATTTTTACACTTTTGGATGCGATTCAGAGTCGTATATTCTCACAGATCGCCCCAGTTTTGTTTTGTTCGTATTGTTGTGTGTTTTTTTTGTTTTCTGTATCAAGGATACAACAGCATGACCTGTTAGCTTTTATACATATTTCAACCCTTCTTCTTCCTGAACATGTCTGATTTGTAAGTCAAATACTTTCATATTTCATGGCACGCCCTGTCATAGGCAGAGAGATACCTGATACGAATTCCAATACATGATGTTGGGGGCATTCCCCCTTAATGGGGACGTCAATCAAAAAATTGACTTTTGCACAAAAATGTGCCCCAGGATAACAGGAATTGCTGACATTAATTTTGCCTGTTTGGAAATATTACTTATTTAGCCGTTTTTCAAATAAGCTTAATGTCAGATATTTATTTAATGTAAGATGCCTGGCACAGTAGCAGCAAACGTGCCCATTTTGGCAACCACACAAAATGAGGGTGGAATATGCCATGTAGATATTTTTTTAACTAGGTTTAAGATTTACATACAAAGGAAATTGTGTACGTGTCTTTCTAATGGCATTAACTAAATTGGGTTATGGTAATATAGCATATGCTCAATGAAAACTGTTCGTAGTTTGGCTTGTAGAATCCAGTTCGGTAGAATACAGTGCACACTAAATTTATTTCAATTTACTTAATGCACTTATATGAATAGTGTGATGGTATACCACTAATCTTGCCAAAACAACTCGGTTACCATAATTGAAAGTCAGCCATCGCAGCAGGAAAAAAGAGAATAGGTTTATTTTTCCTTCGATGTATTCATGCAATGAAACGGAATTTATGAATCTTGGAAACCATAATGTAATGCAGAATTGGTATTCCTCTTTCATACATTCCACGGTAAGTGGCAGTAGAAATGAAAAAGTGTAAAAATGAAATCTAGGTGTCGTGCGGTGCGAAGTTGAAATTACAATTTAAAGCTGTATTCGAAAATTCAGCCAGCTTCGCCGAATTGGCAGCACATCTTTCAAAAAGTCAAACCGCTGCAGTTTTCGGTGATGTAGCAAGTGAGTCTGGAATGCATTACTTTTCAATGACATCCCCGTGTTAAATTTCATCAATATTTGGAATCGAAGAAGTAGTATAGCTATCCTTTACTGCATCGATTCCGTAATGTGTAAATATCCTACTGGGATTGTAAAATTGGGGAAACCACATATAGAATATACAGTGGCTCAAACGAAGAACGGGACAACGATGTTGTCCATGTAAAACGTGCCATTTATAGTCAAGTAGTTGTTCGAAATTAATCATATATATCTTATTTTTTAGCTATTTTTATTCTCTTTCAGTATTAATAATTTAAATAGTTTCTTTAAAGTTTTAATTTAAGAAAATTAATGTTTTACAAACGACTCAATTTTTCAACTCAAACAAATAATGGGACAAAATAAAAACCGACGGTAATACTGGCAAAAGTGACGGTTTCTTAGAACTACTGCTAAAGATTTTAATACTTTGTTGCATAACCTTTGGCGTCGATAACAGCTTGCTACCTTCGTCGCATGGATTTAACTAATCCTTCACAAAAGGATCTTGGAATAGTATTCCATTCCGTTTTTAAACAATCTTTTAATTGTTCAATATTATTAAAAGTTTTCGTATAGATCCTCCTCGCTAATTCGCCCCACACATGCTCGATAACATTTAAATCTGGCGACTGAGCGGGTGTTTCTAAAAGTTTGGGACAGTTATGAATAAGCCAAAGCTTAGCAACTTGGGATGTATGCTTTGGGTCATTGTCTTGATAAAATGCAAAGTTTTGCAAAATTCCCAAATTTTGAGCACATTTTCTTTTAAAATATTGAGGTAAGCAAATTTGTCCATTTTACCATCGATAAAATGCAAGTTGCCTACCCCAGCGCTCGACATACAACCCCAAAGCATAACAGATCCGTCTCCGTGTTTTACAGTGGTCCGAGCACTTTTTTTAAGAATTCTGTATTCGGTTTCCTCCAGACGTACGATCTTCCATCCGATCCATGTAAATTAAATTTACTTTCATCAGTGAACAGCACCTATACATTTTCAATAAAATATAAAAACAATACAAAACCAAGCAATTTTACCGTGTTCCAAAATTCTTCATTTTTAAGTAAATATTCCTTGCAAAACTTTAATCTGGACTTTTTATTTTTTAAACTAATAAATGGTTTTTTTCGAATTATTCTGCCATTATAGTTATTTTTTCTTAGCACATTTTTGATTGTCTCCTCACACACACTTTTCCCAATATTTTCACTGGCGAAATTTTTGAATTCTCTTGCCGTTTGGAAAGGATTATTTTTAATTTCTTTTAAAATTCTTCTCTCCTCTCGAATATAAAAATTTTTCCTTGCCCCTCCCTACTTTTATTTTTTATTCTGTTTTCTTCACGATATCTTTTAATGATATTGTGAGCCGTTGAACTACTTTTTCCAACAATATCACCGATTTCATGTACCATTTTTCCTTCCCCATTTAGTTTTATAATCAACTGCCGTATTTCAAAAGTTGTTTGCTTTCCTTTTGGTGCCATTTCGACTTACGCTTTTTAATTAACTGAAATATGAACCGAATGTGCATAGGAAAATTAAATACTAAAATTACTAGAAAAAAAACCTTTTGCAAGTATTACGTCGGTTTTTATTTTGTCCCATTATTTGTTTGAGTTGAAAAATTGAGTCGTTTGCAAAACATTAATTTTTTTAAATTAAAACTTTAAAAAAAACTATTTAAATTATTAATACTGAAAGAGAATAAAAATAGCTAAAAAATAAGATATATATGATTAATTTCGAACAACTACTTGACTATAAATGGCACGTTTTACATGGACAACATCGTTGTCCCATTATTCGTTTGAGTACATACATTTCGGAAAAGTCCAAACTATTAAGAAGGGTATTTTCATGAACGCAGAGACTTCCATTTGCTGAATACTGCAGAATGACCGCAGTTCTGTGTTTATGAAAATACCCGAAGTAAGAGAAGTATGTTTATAATAAAAAAAATATAGCGCGTGTACCCAGTGCACGTGAAAGATGTGAAACATCTTTGGCGACCTTTATCTTTCTTTAAATTGAATAATTAGTAAGAATAAAGGAAATTGTACATCCCAAACGCAAAGGGGAAACGCAGCTCTGGAGCTCTTTTATCGCACAGAAATTTTGCGTTTGGGATGAAAAATAGCCGTAAGTTTTATACACACCGATTTGTGTTGAAAATGTACCATTGCTGTTGATGACCTTCGGCCATGATGAAAGGTCAGAATACTACTTGCAATATGGCATAGTCCTTGGGCACAAGCTGCACGTGACAAAGCGACATATACACCCATGTTCTAGAAAACACGCGAATTCAAAACGCAAGTGAATTTTAAAAACGTAATTATTTAAAATTGGTGTTCCTCATTTCGTACGTTCTCGCTTATTTCGAAAGTGAATTCAATTCACTTCTAAATCATAGCAACACAATTACAAAAGTTGAGTTATAAATTTGTTTACCTAAAATATAGAATAAAACATTTGTGTTAATAGTTACTGAAATGGATCCATGAATATTATATTTAATAAATAATCGCGAAGGAGGAAATTCTTCGAAGGAAGAAAAAATGTACAGGAAAATATTAAGGGATAAATCAGATCCTTTAACTGTTCCGAATCAGATGAAAGTTATTTTTTGGAAATCTGTTGAAAGTAAAGAATATGTACATATATTCCTCAAATTGTTCCTTTTTTGTAGATTTATAAATTATTATCGCTTTTATTGGGGTATTAAAAGAAATAGAGCCCCACGTTAAAAAAACATCAATAATATTGCAATCAGTAATTCTCCAAGAATCACCCCTGGAAATATTAGTTACGTAGTCCAATAAAGGGTTTATTGAAGGGTTGATGACCTATACAAGTCGCGAATGAGTGCATATGAGTATTTTAAATCTTTACAACGGTGATATCTCATGAATGGCAATTCGTACTGGAAAATGTATAATATCTCTTTTTGTATATAATCGCATAATTTACAAACTTTGTAAACACTATTTTATGATAAGACTTACGGTTTAAGATGTATTTGCAAAAAATTGATATTTTGACTCTAAACCCCCCTAAAAAGGGTATAAAATCGGTAGACTTTAAAATCCCTTATTAAGAACCCTAAAAGGAAGCTCTCTGCCAAATTTCAGCCTGTACCCAATCATTCCCGCTATTTTTACTATTGTACCTGTACTAGTTCTCTATACAAACAAACAACTACTTTCTATTTCGTTCAATTTTTTTATTAAAGCGCGATTTTAAAACGCCAAAAATTAAAAGCGAATTGTGGAACATCAAATTTTTCAATTACGAAATCGCAGTTGTCTTTGAAAACGCAAGGTGAATTTCATAACACCAAAATTCTGTTTTGCGAAATGAAATCGTAAAACTTTATTGGAAGTGAATTCTGGAACAGGGGCAATAATGTTAATTTCGAAAGCTTCTTATCGTATTTGTAGGATTTTGGAATACGTGAGACTTGTTTACTGTGGTCGTACAAGCAAACTAACTAACGGTATTATTTTCTGATTTCATATTCAACATGAATAGTAAGTAACAAAGGAGCAATAAAAACTAGGAAAAGGACTACCCTACAGATGAGTAGTCCTAAAATTACAGAATTCCTGTAGAAACAGGCCTGCCAGTCGTGAATAGGGAATCCAATCCCGCATCAAAATCTCAATCCCGCAAGCCCACGGATCGAGGTCATCAATCCCGCGGATTCGCGGGATTTGCGGGACTGCAAAAAAATCATAGATTTTGTTAAAGTAGTTATGTTCATGAATTTATGAAGTATTATATGAAGTAAGAGTGTGTTGTATGTCAAACAAACTATACTTTAGTCAGTCAAACAAAATATTCAGGCTAATTCTGAACTATACTGGAATTTTATTACGTAGTAGCATAAATTGTAATTTCGAAATTACATTCCGTTATCGGGGCCGTATTTGGTTTCTCGAGTCGATGAATCGACTCGACATAAAAAAGCTTGTGGATTTTCTCTAAGTTTTATATTTGGCATTACGACCGAATCGACAGATAAGTGCGGCCATACAAAACATCAAATTGTGTGATAATACTCCAAGTTCAGCAAACCACTTATATTTAATTAAAATAGAAACTTTTTGTATGCCTAAATTGGGCATTTTAGGCCCGTATTCACCGGCCTGGATATATCCACGCATATAAATATCATGGATATTTCGTATTCGCCGACCGCGATTTTCAGGGCTTGGATAAAGTTAATAACAGTTCGACCTGGTAATAAGTTTATCCGCCGATTTCTAACCTCTGAAGTTTGAAATTTTCAAAATTGACCAAAGCAGTGAGTGAAAATTATAAAATGAAATAAAGTATCAAGCCGTTTTCTTTGAAAGTGGTGTAAGTCCATTTGTGATAAAAAGTTAGTTATCAACATAACATCAAATGCTATCTGCTATGAACTTTTTATTTATAAACAGTTCCCAAAAAAATCCTTTAAAATTTTCATCATTTTGTCAATATAAATTTAGCTAGTTAATGAAATTACAAATAAAATTACTTTGGAAGTGGTGTAAGGCCACTTTCCGCAAAGACATAAATTTCTGGACATTCTTAACTTTCAAAATATGCCGATTTTGGAACTATCGAGACGTCCATGCTTATTCCTACAGATTATTATACCATCACAGAACAATGCCGAAAACGTAAAAAGTTTATTTTACATGAAATGA
The DNA here is from genome assembly GCA_963855945.1 of Thereva nobilitata. NCBI lineage: Eukaryota > Metazoa > Arthropoda > Insecta > Diptera > Therevidae > Thereva > Thereva nobilitata. Next base: position 39,120,634 of record OY979695.1, read on the forward strand.
AACGATATGATTTTGTTTAGACGGAACTACTAGTTTAGTAGTTAGTTTTAAAAAGAAGGAAAACATAGTTATGGTGAAGAGGTAACTTGGCTGAAGATATGTTGAATAAGGTTTTTAAAAAACAAACCATATACAATGCTGTATAAAACTTCATTTGATGAAAATGGGGAGTTTAAAATATTAGATTTATCCCCCACGCTTGGAAGACCACGCAAATTTTAAAATATAATACTATCACCTTTATATCCATCCATCGCATTCAACTTAAATAAAATTTAATAAAAATTTCTTAAGAAAAATTGCTTTGATTCAATTGAAATCCCTTATTTAATATTTCATCAATGTATGATTTTCATATTTTGTTTACTTTGAAAGAGGTGTAAGTCCAGTTGAGATCATCAAAAGTATAAATTTCTTTTAATTAATACTTTAAAAACGATCTCATTATAAAATTAAATCAATTTAATATTTAAAAAACATAAAATGAGCGTATTAACATATATCAATATTTTTCAATCCACTCAAACGCAAACCCGTAAATATCTCCATATCGTATAAAGCGGACTTACACCACTTTCAAAGAAAACGGCTCAAATATTGAATCAATATGAATGAATTTCTAATTCTGTAAAAATTTTAAATTAGTATATTTGCTTTCCGTGAATAGCAAAAAGTATCCGTAGAATTGTACGGGATAAGAAATAACCGAGAATATGTATATCCAGGTCGATGAATTCGGGCCTTAATAAACGTCAAACGACTTGATCCACACATATAGACACGATAAGGTTGTCGATATCGTCTTGCCAAATGCCAATTTTTATTTATCGACAGAAATCGATATCGACTCGAAACCAAATATGGCCCCAACAGAGTTTATGCTACCGATGTAAGAAAATTCCAGCCTAATCAATTCTAGCGTAGTTCAGTAGTGGGATTCCGTATGAATTTCGAGTTTAGATTTTAGATTAAAATCTCTAAATTTAGAGTAAATGGAATTCTCTAACCGAAAATACTCTAAATTTAGAGTAGATTTGAGCACTCTAGTTAGAAAGAATGGGCATTATGAGCCATCTAGCAGAAAATACGAATCTTTGAAATAGATTGTTTTAAATTTTTGTACCAGAGTTCCCTAAACTTAGAGTAAATAAGCGATTCTGTAGCGCTTTTTTCCTCTAACTTAGAGTTTGATTTTACTCACAAGTGAAATCTTATGTGAGCCAAATAAAAAAGCGGCAAACCTCACTTGAGAAAAATGAGAAAGTGGGAAATCTCATGTCAAAATAATAACAAAGTGGGAAAATAGTTAAAAATACGTTATAACTGTTACTTAGAACCTGTGTAGAGTGGCAAATTATTAGAAATGTAAGTACGAATATTTTATTTAATAATATGACATTGATATATTTCAATGTTCGTTTTTTAGTATTCAAAATATTGCTTTTTTGTTTCTTTGCTAATTTTCTAGGGAATCTAAAACCTTCTTTCTTCTTATTATTCTCCTTCTCAATTCGAAAATAATAATTATATTTTCATTATTCATAGTTTTATTACTTGGAAAAAATTTTAACTAATATATTTTCCAACCCTCCAATGTCAACTGACCCTTAGAGATCGTTAACGAATGTGTTTTCATAAAAATGTAATAAATTCCCACGAAGATCTAGTACTTCACTCTAAGTTGCTTACAGAATACCAAAAACTCTAACTTAGAGAAACACTTTCGATTTAGAGTTTCTCTAAGCTCTAAACTCTAAATCGATACGGAATCCCCCTACAGAAGTGGCCGAAATGCTTTGTTTGACTGACTCAGTAGTTTGTTTGACAAACAATACAATTAACCGCAAAGGTAATCCCCGTACGCTCAATTCACGTGGAGAATCCCCTGTCGTAGCGTAGTGTAAGTTGACATTGATCACGTTCATATACACGGACAGCACATAAATTGTTAATACTTTGCAATATTGTTAGTATTTCTCTTAGTCCCGGTTCTTTTAACAGGTCATTCTACTGCTCAAATCCCGCAGATCCCGCGGATTCCGCATGTCTAGTCCCGCATTTCTGATCCCGCAAAAATAGTGCGGGATCCCGCGTTCGCGGGATTGGATTCGTTAGTCGTGAACTGATCCTTTAGTCGCACCCCATTTGTTTTTTTAAGTGCGGAAACAAAATTTCAAAACAAAACCTTTCGTCGGACAAAACCTTTCGTTTGTCCTTGAGCTCAGAGTCAACATAATTGTCGTAGCCCGGCAGGGCAAGGGGGCACCTTCCAATGGTCTGCTGGGTACGCCTATGGTCATCAGACTAGACTCTGTCTGATTCCCCCGGTTCCAATGTACATTGTGTGAATTTTCCTGTACCATCTTGTGACCTTCATATTTCGTCGGCTGAATGCTTGTTTGCTCCATTCGCCATTTTTTGACATTTTGAGTTAAGAATACTACTAATGGTTTTTGAAGGTTCTCTTTCCGAATATGAAATCCATTTCTCTCTATCTTTTGTAGTTTTCAAAATACGACGTGTCCACTTTGCTCCATATCCCTGTTTTTTAAAATCAGTGCGTTCTTGTTTGCCGCAATAGCCAATTTTTTGTCTATAGAGCACAATTGCTATGGAAAAGTACAGCTTTTTCAACTTTGTTCTTGTTTGCTCTAAATGCTTTGGCAATGACTAAAGAGCAATTTTAAAGAGTAAACTTCACATTTAGTTATGCTCCAGGTGCTAGCGGTAATGGCAATGACGTCGAATAACGTTTTTACTTATTTGCTTCATATGCATACAATGTCGTAGTGGTGTTCATTTTGACTATTTCGGTGAAACACTAAAAAGAACTTGGTATTTGTTTTAATTCGCTCCATTGCCATTATGCCCTTTATTTTAAGTGATTAGAATGTATGAAATTTTCTTCAGTAGTCAAAGGAACGTTGAAGGGAGCAGACGTATCTGTTAGTATGTAATAATATGGATTTAGCAGAAGAAACTTCTTCGCCCGCGCCAGATATCGGAGATGATCTTTTATCGTAAGTAGAGTATTTTAATGTTTATTATTTATTTAATATTTCCACAGTATGTGTTTAAATTTTATTAAAATATTATTGTAGATTGGGGCGAGATATTTTTATGGACGAAAAGATTACAGTAAAGAAGTAACGGATTCTTCTATGGGCGACTTTTCTTGTTAGTTGTTATTTGAATAGGGTATTATACATTAAACAAATCAATGAATCATATTTCAGCTGATGATGTTGATAAGGACCCTGATTTTACTACCTCTCCTTCAAGACCAAGCTACTCACTTTTTCCATCGACTTGTAAGTTTATTTATTGTAATATGAGTTAGTTCCGATCGCATTAAATATACCATTCATTTTACAATTAGCAAAAGCATCACGAAGTATACTATGTCCTGCCACTGCCAGTATTAGGAGCATACCTTCAGATTTTTCTAATTCTGGTAAATTGAAACTGCTTTGTTATTATTCTTATTGTTATTATTACAGTATTATTTTACTTTTTATTTTAGATACAGAGTCCCCAAAACACGTCAGAAAACGACAATATAAACCAGAAAATTGGGTAAAAAATGTAAATAAAAGATTGCGTGAATCCGGAAAACCTTATGTAAATTGGAAAGGAATTGAGAAATGTGAAAGGACAATGAAACCTCGTTGTAAATACACTTGTTTTTATCTTTGCTCGAAATTAATTTCTGACGCCCAACGGAAACAGATATTTGAAGAATTTTGGAATTTATCTGATGAGGAAAAAACAAAATTTTATTTGAAATTAGTTAAACGGAATTAGGAAAATGACGTCGAAATAAATCTACGGAAAAGAAGTCATATTCTTACCAATTTTTTTTGGAGCCGATAATAAAATTCATAGGGTGTGCCGCACCTATTTCGTCAATACATTAGGAATTGACCAGAAGAGAATCTATTACTGTTTCACTAGTTTAATAAATCCATCCTCCGGAGTACCAGTACCTAGGAAAAAAGGAAAATATGGCAAAATTTATACTCCCATTGAAAAGCAAGAGGAGGTGCGAAAACATGTTAGTAGTTTCCCTACTATGGACTCTCATTATTGTAGAGCATCTACAGAAAAAAAATATTTATCACCAGATTTAAACATAACGAAAATGTACCAATATTACTTAGAAGACTTTGAGAATCCTGTGAAACTGTGTGTATACCGAAACATTTTTAATAATGAATTTAACTTATCATTTTACACACCTAAAAAGGATCAGTGTAATAAATGCTCTCTCCATAAAATTAATTACAAAATCCAACAAATGTGGAAACATTAAAATATGAGAAGCACATCCATGAAAAAAAACATTTCAAGAACAGACCGAGAAGTCGACCGATCAAACATTGATCCATTGCATTGCATTGTCTGCTATGATATGCAAAACGTTTTCAGTTTGCCTAAAGGTAATGCATCTGTTTTTTTTTATAAGAGAAAGCTCAACACATTTAACTTGACGGCAACGGCAATGCTGATGGCAACGGCAATGGAAAGGAGAAAATTACTTATTGCTCTATTTGGACAGAAGTACATAGCGGTAGAACTGGCAACGACATTGCTAGCGCGTTAATAAAAATATTACATCGTTTGTGTAAGGAAAATCCACATATTAACAGAATTACATTGTGGAGTGACTCATGCATTCCCAAAACAAAAATCAAATCACTTCAACCGCAATTAAGTATTTTCTTAATTCAAATAAGCATGGGGTATTTGAAATTGTCGAAAAATATTCAGAACCTGGACATTTTTTAATTCAGGCGGTAGATTGTGTTCACTCCGTCATTGATAGATTTTTGAAAAAGGTAGATGTACATAGTCCGTTACATTTAGTTAAATTATTGAAATCTATCAATACTACAAAAGTAAAGCTAGTTATTTTACAAATGATGCCATCAGATTTTAAAGCTTATAGTATTGTAGCTGCGAAATTAAAATATTCGGACACTCCGTTTACTAAGATAAAAGTACTCCGCTACGAAAAAACAGCGCCATTTTTAATAAAATATAAAACGTCAATGGCTCAAATAGATTATATTACTTCTAATCTTATAAAAAAACCAACTAGAAATGTATTGGGTACGCCAAAGGATTTATTTTCTTCCATTCTTACAATTTTTGAGGGAAAATCAATCATTTCGATGGAAAAACGAAAAGATATAAAAGATCTTTTACCTTTTATACCAAAAGTGGATAAAGAATATTTCCAATCATTACTAAAAATATAATATTAACCTAACGTGTGTGACTGGAGGTGCAGAAAAGTTTATTTTTATGTTTTTAAAGAATAAAATATTTTTATTTTGTTTATAACCAATGCATTTTTCTTTATCATTACCTCCTACTAAAATAGTTTTAGCTTTAAAAGGATGGTTAAGTGGAGCTTATATGTACACAATTCTTTCTTCTTATTTGCGAGCAAACTAGAAAAATTGCACATTTTGGAAAAATGTACCTAATTATGCATCCTTTCATCGGATTTGCTTAAAAACTAACATAACAAATTTTGTACCTACAAAATTACAAAAAATTCTATCGGCTGAATTTTGATTTACGAAATGTTAAACATTCAAATTACGTTTTCTCGAAATGATGTCAATGGCGTTTGGAGCAAGATCAAAATGATCTGCAGCTATTGCTAGATTTGCGTCCTCTTCTACATGGGATCTCTATATTATCGGAGTCACAGTGCAGCGTCTTGCCTGTTAGGAAATCTATCATATTGAGCACGAGGTATTTGGGGATACGCAGTCTGATCAACGCCTCGGTCATAATTGCTCTAATGACACGATTCAAACGAACAAAAATTAGTTAGCATTTAGATGGCAATTTAGGGGGCAGTGTCCGGTGGCCAGCAAATGAATACTCTAGCTTTTCCGACACCATAAAAATCAATTCAGTAAAGCTGGTTTACTAGGTATAAATTTAGAGTGTACTCGTTTTAATATAATCAGTGGCAATTTCTTCTGGTAAATTGAGTCACCGAAAAAGCTTATGAGAATCCGTATTAATCCGCTAAACCACTTTCGCTCTTTCTAAAATCCTTTTCGTTACATTATGTAAAGTCTTAGTTATCTTTTAAGAAAATCCAGATTTATCTTTACTTACATCCACAATACATTGACCCGTTTTGGCTGAACATTGCCAACGTATACCATCCACCCCCGCCAATGCTGCAGCTGGTAGGATCCTGCGAGGATTACAAGCAATGATAAAACCTCTAAGAAACTTTTCCTCAAAACTATGAAGTTAATCTCAAGCCATGACTGAAAGTTCAAAGATTCCGAATCTGTGGGACGTTCCATGTCAAGATAAAGCACGTAGCTTGTCTCGCCGACAAGGATTAAAAGTGTTTAAAGATAACGATGCTAATCACTGTGCACAGTCTATCTTTCAAAAACAAGTCAATAATGATATATATAAAACATATAAGTATATATGTATTTTTTTGTGTGTTTTCGCAGTAAGCAACTTATCTTATAAGAAAGCAGACACCATCAGCATTTTGGATGAGGATGGGGGTGGGTAATCATTCAAGGATATTTGGTAATTAATCAGAGTTAAGTTACCGCCTTGCAAGATCGCACACTAATTGCGATGTGAGTTATTTATAAGAGAATCGCAATTTTGTTTTCTAGCATTCATTAAGCAGACGTCAGTGATTATGGCGACTTAATTTGGTGCTGTAAGTGAATGTAAGCCGCTTTGTATCTGTTCGGGATTAATTTTAGATAGAAAACACGAAAAAAAAATATATAAAACAAAAACACGAAATCGTTGCTGTGTCCTGAATTCAAAATGTGTAAATTCTGTTTTCATTATGTTTTTTCACCAGATATTCTCTAGGCTGAATATAAAAATATATTGAAAACGTAGGAATGAAATGGGACTTCAGCTACGCCTTATCGAAATTTATAAAAATTCACGTCAAGCCATCTGCCATTGAGTGTCCTGATGGGAAAGAAAAAAAATTGCAACTTATCGCAGTTCTCTCTCTCTTTCTCGATAATACAAATAGAAAGTGGAAAGTGCTATTTACTGTATTAGAATTGATTTCCTTCGACTGAATTGAAACGTGAGAATGAATGCCGTAATTTCGGAATTTTTCGAAACTTACCAGCCTAAACAAGATAAATATCTACACAGGGACTGGATATACTTAAAGAACTCGAAACTCGGTTATATACGTATTGATCTATAGATACTCTCTTTCGCCATCACAAGAAGTAGAAGAAGGTGAGAAGTGCTTTAGCAAATACCCAGGCAAGTGTATTAAGAATAGTCGAAAAAAATCTCATGGTATCCCCGAAGCTGGATACATTCACAAAGGTATTTTCGAAGGAATATTGTGAATAGCAAAGGGCACGAACAAGGATAAAAAGATATGAAGGTAACGAACTGTAAAAGAGCACAACAAACCCCAGAGACACTTCTATAATTATTGAATTGACGCTACGACATTTTTGTCTCCATTTTGATTTTGGAAAGATAAATGTCGGAGAAATGGCAACGGACCAAATAAAATGAAGGAAATTTGATGATAGATGAGCTCTTTGTTATATCAATCCTGAAAGGACATTGTCCGCTATTATAATATGCAGGAGGAGCAACTTGATTCATGGCGCACAGCCTTTTGATATGCTTTTTACTTACTTCATTTAATTCGAAAAGAAATTTTGTATTATAATGTCTTTGACAAAGTACAGCCAAAGGAAATGTATAAACTTAGTTATACCAAAAATTCCTTTTATCCCGCTCAGTGATAAAAACCATAAAATTTTAATGCTATCCATCCCTTATCAGAAACTTTTGGTTTTAACCTTATTTTCTGCATCGCAATAAAATATTCATAAACACGCGCTCCTCCAGATCCTTAATCGTTTTATGCTGTTGTATTTGCAGCCAGGACAATTTTATTGGATAATTTTTGTCCGTTTTATTGTTACGATGTTGTTAGGGCTTCGCTTTTTGTGCTTTCGGTCTAAATTTATCCTTATGTACCAATTTCCCGATTTTCGAATTTTATTACACCTCAGGAAACCTGTTGCACAGATTTTCAATTTCATTGTTTCATTGCTTTTTGCGGAAACGTCGCTTGGGTTTTGTGGGTGGGTGGGTTATGCTGTAGATATGTGTGACAGATGGGTTGTTATAGTAGAGCTGTTAGAAATTGTATTTTAGGGTGAGTAAAGGATGTCTATGAGGTATAGAGACCGGAATAGATACTGCCACTGGGAAGGTAATAAAATTGCAAATAAATCTAAAAAATAGTTAATTTCGAAATATCCAATCACAAGATGATTTACGGATGCGTCAGTTTGGGTCAATATTTTCAACTAACCTGTTTTGTTAATGAAGGATAATTGGAAATTGTTTCTTTCGTTGGTTGGTTAGGTTAGGTATGGGGAGTGATTCCTGAGGTCCAATTACTGTTTTGGAATACAGTTTTGATACCACAACTCGTATACCTCAGGTTTGGTGGTTATTTAACTGACTTTGGTGGATATTTAAAGCAATGTTTCCAAAATGGAATACTGTCTTATTTCCAATAAAGCATGCAATATCTCCCCCATCCGTTTCTGTGTATGGCTGTAAAAGTTATGGATGACCTATCCCTAGGCATGACATAAATCACACGAAATTACTTCATATTCTAAATCACCAACAGATCATCCTAATGCTTGCGATTTATGCAAAATTCTCCTCCAGCCATCGGCTCTGGTCGTAATATAATGGTTGATCCATTTAGAGGTACTTTTTCCAGTAAGGATTCTATGACAGATCACGCGTGGGCGTGCGTTGTATCGAAATGTCATGGTATTTTTGTTCAGCATTGTTTGACATTTCATCATAAAACACTTAAGCTACGGTTTCCTAGGAAAGCGGTGCCGTTATCTAGCGGTCGTAATATGACGTGAAGTAGTAGACGCAGGGGGGTAAAATCGTACCGTCACCTCCTCGCTGGTGCCTCCTGGATAACCAACCGACGACGGACGTACCCAGTGCCCGGGGGTATAGCTGGGCCACCCTATCCGATGGGGTATAATTCACGGATCCGGTCCCCCAGGTTCGGGGGTTGGGCGAAAGGTTGACAACCTCTCCTCGGAAAACAATTCTTGTTATGGAATCGAGAAATCAGCCTCGGAACAGTCAGGATTTACGGCAAAGACCCCAGCAACGTCCCAGGACTAATGATTTAAGGACTAACGATATAAAATTTGCAACATGGAATGTGAGAACATTATATAGACCTGGAGCAATGGCAGAAATGATAGATGAGCTTAGACGATATAGAATACTCATTGCAGGACTGCAAGAGCTAAGATGGACTGGTAAAGGAGTCCTAGAACGAAGAGACGCTACGATATTCTACAGTGGCAATAATGACTCCAGAAGAAACTTTGGGGTAGGTTTCTGTGTACTTAAACCTCTACTCAACAATGTAATAGACTTCACCCCGCTTAACGATCGGATCGCGACCCTAAGAATCAAATCCAGATTTCATAATATAACATTCATCACGGTGCACGCGCCTACAGAAGAAAAACCAGAACAAGAAAAGGATGACTTCTATGAAAGTCTTAGAGTGACTTATGACCAAATCCCTTCTTACGACATGAAAATCGTATTAGGCGACTTTAACGCTAAAGTGGGTAAGGAACCATATTATTACCCCTACGCTGGAAAATTCTCGTTGCACGAAGAATCAAACGATAACGGGAACAGAATGGCCGAATTCGCTATCGCAAGAAGTTTGACAATAGCTAGCACCTGGTTTAACCATAAAAATATACACAAAAGGACATGGACATCACCAGATGGCAGGCACCATAACCAAATCGACCATGTTCTAGTTAACACTAGGCATGGAAGTAGCATACTGGATGTAAGGAGTTTCCGAGGAGCGAATGTAGACACCGATCATTACCTAGTTGTTGGGAAAATGAGGGCGAAAAAACTAGCGACAAGACATAGAACAAACAATGATAGACAAGCAAAGTGGAACATAGAAAAATTAAAAAATGAAGAAATAAAACAACAGTATGAAAGAATGTTAACAGGAAAGCTAGAAGAAATAGCAAGGAGTCTGGAAATGGAAAATGATCTGAACCTGATGTGGAACTCGATAAAAGAAAAAATCACAGAGACAAACAACAGTGTATTAGGCACACAAAACCAAGAGAGAAGGAGGCACTGGTTTGATGATCAATGCAAGAGAAGCATTGAAATAAAAAACCAAGCAAGACAGGTGTACCTAGAAAGAATGACCAGAGGAAACCACGAGAAATATGTAGCAGCACGAAGAGACACGAAAAAGTTATTAAGGAAGAAAAAACGTGACTACTTTAGAAATAGAATAAGTGCGATTAAGCAAAGCTACACTAATAAAGACGCTAGGAGTTTCTACAAAGAAGTCAACATGATTAAGAAAGGATACAAACCCACCTGCACCATGGTAAGAAGAGAAGATGGTACTATAGCTAGTAGTATCGAGGACATACTCGAGGTGTGGGAGAAATACTTTAGAGACTTCTTCAAAGAGAACATAAACCTAACACAGCGAGAAGCAGGCAACCGTATTACAGATGACCCAGAAAACGATACGCCAGATCCTACAATAGAAGAAGTTGCAAATGCCATAGCGAAACTGAAAAATCATAAGGCTCCAGGTCCAGATGGCATACACCCGGAAATCTTAAAAAATGGTGGGGAGAATTTATGCCATGTCTTACATAGCCTCATCGTAAAACTATGGAGAAGCAGCAAGTTGCCAGAAGAATGGCTTTTAGGTACAATAGTCCCAGTTCATAAAAAAGGTGAATTGATGAACTGCAAAAACTACAGACCAATATCTTTGTTGAACACAGCTTACAAAGTGCTTTCACATATTTTATTTAATAGACTGAAGCCACATTTGAAGGATAAAGTAGGCGATTACCAAGCAGGATTTAGAACAAATAGATCGACAACAGACCAAATCTTCATAATGAGACAAATACTTGAAAAATGCTGGGAAGAAAGCATTGATATTCATCTTCTTTTTGTTGACTATAGAAATGCTTACGACCTGCTTAATAAAAGAGAGTTGTGGAAGAAGATGAGTGAAATGGGTTTCCCGAAGAAATTAATATACCTATGCAGAATGACGACAAAAACTTGTAAAACACAAGTGAGAATACGAGGATGCAACTCGATCAACTTCCCTCAAGAATCGGGTCTGCGACAAGGAGATGCGATCTCACCAATACTTTTTAACATTGCTCTGGAAGCAATAATGAGGGAAACACAGCTTAATGGAGCAAATAGCATCTTCACAAGGAACATTCAGGTACTAGCCTTCGCAGATGACATAGTCATAATTGGACGCAAAGCGCAAGATGTAAAAGAAACCTTTTCCAAAATTGTCCAAAGTTCAGCAAAGTTCAATCTACGAGTAAATGACACAAAAACAAAGTATATGATCGTATCAAAACGAGGACAACGATTAGGGCGTAGTATCAGCCTTGATGATCATAGTGTGGAAATTGTAGAAAACTTTATCTATTTAGGGACAATGCTTACTGCAGAAAATAAGATAAAGGACGACATCCATAGACGCATCGTAGCCGCAAATAAAACCTATTTCGCACTAGTCCCGGTCCTAAAAAACAAAGAAATTTCAAGACAGTGCAAGGTCAGACTATATAAAACATTAATCCGCCCATTTCTATGCTATGGGTCTGAGGCTTGGACATTGACCCAACAAACAGAAAATCAACTTAAAATCTTCGAAAGGAAGATCTTAAGAAGAATATTTGGTCCTGTAAGGGTTAACCAGAACGAATGGCGCATTAGGACAAACGAAGAACTTCAAGAAATGTATGACGAAATTAATATAGCTACATACATAAGACTGAATAGACTGCGATGGCTCGGACACGTTGTACGAGCTTCAGAAGATAGAATGCTAGCCAGGATTTTTAATGGTAGACCATCAGGAAGAAGAAGAGTAGGACGACCAAGAAATAGGTGGAGAGATGACGTGCTAGCAGATATACGGAAATTTCGTATAACAAATTGGAGAGAGCTAGCAAGACGTAGAGATGACTGGAAGAGGAGACTTCGAGAGGCCCGAGTCCTGCAAGGACTGTAGCGCCATTCAAGAAGAAGTAGACGCAAAAAAATTACACAAAGTGAAGAATGAACGATCTAGATATAGCAATATTAATATATTTGGAAGATGAGGAGTAATCGGATGATGAAAACTGTCGTTTGGGAGAAAGTGAGATATTTAAAAATCGTGCTACGGAGGGTGCATTTGAAATTATAGTACGTCGACATCTGCACTGCAACGAAGAAAAATTCAGGCAATACTTTCGTTTAACCCCAGCGTTGTTTGATTTTGTGCTAAATCACATAAGGGATATTTTAACTTCAAAGCCATATAATAGACATAAAAAGCCAATATGTCCAGAAGAAAAGTTATGTATACTTATGAGGTAAGTACACGAAGCACAAACAATAAAATAATATTATTACAATAACTTTAATATCTTTTATTAATGTTACATATTTGATCTGATACTGGTGTAAGTAACAATTCGGAACCATTACTGGTAGTACTCGGTGTTGAGCTCGGTCTTGATAACTCGTTGCTGTGACGCGACTCGTTTAAAGTAGTCATAGTTGTGTCTGAAACATAATACAATTGGCGCTGGTTATGACTTGTTTCATTGGTTATTGGGGAAATCATGTAATTTGGAAAACTAGTGATTCCTGTTGTGCTCGGAGTTGATGATTCGTTGGTTTGCCTTGACTCATTTGAGAGACTTCTTAATTCTGCATTACCAACCAACGAAGAAATTTGCATCCTCAATTGAATTTGCTCATAACGAGGAAGTCGTTTTACAATTTTTGCTATGGAGTTGAAGAACATGTCCGTTTCATCCAAGTCATTTTGAGCAGGAATCGCATTTCGCTGAGCTATTTCTTTCAGCAAATGCAATCGTTCTTCAGAGTTTGAAATTTTTTTCCTTTTCTTTTCTCTCATAAATGCATCTTTACTGCCATCCCTTTCGTTATTATCTTGTTCATTAACATTGAATGTTATAATATTTTCAGAATTATCAATGTGAGATATGTTTTCTTCATTGTCATCCCGAATGTGCTCCGTGATTTCACTCTCTTCAAGATCATCTCCAACAACATTGGTAATTGAGCTTCTTTGTGATGAAGGTGTGCTATACAAGAATGATAGCAGTTCTGACCTCTTCTTCGCTACTTCTCTTCCAGTGCCAGGTTTCCCTCTACGCCGAATATAATAATCTCTTATGTACGTCCATCTTTTACAGCATTCAACACCTGAAAAAAAGAATCTACTAACTTATTGATTTAATTTCTATTTAAGGCATTTGGCCACGGGAGAGTCCTTTCGATCACTTGCTTTCCAGTATCGAGTAAGCCATTCATGGATAAGTGTCATAGTAAGAGAAGTTGCCCAGGCGATTGCCACAAGACTGTTCGAGTTAATTATACCGTCACCCACCACCAATCAACTACAAAAAGCAGTACTCAATTTTTTTCAAAATGAAATTATCCGAACTGCGTCGGCGCGATAGACGGGAAACATATAAGGATAAAGGCCCCCAAAAATAGTGGATCGTTATATTATAACTATAAAGAATATTATTCAATAGCTTTGTTGGCAGTTGTTGATGTGGATTGTAAATTTACGGCAATTGATGTCGGTTCTTATGGTAGAGAAGGAGATGCTGGTATCTACCTAAAAAGCAATATAGGGAAAAAGATAATGAACAATACATTTAATATACCAGCACCAAAAGCATTGCCTGGCACGTATAATGTTGTACCACATGTGATTGTAGGAGATGAAACTTTCGCTCTTCACAAAAACTTGATGAAACCTTACCCAAGACAGCAATCTCAACAGGATCTATCAAAAGCTGTATATAACTATCGACTATCTCGAGCTCGAAGGACAACTGAAAATACTTTTGGTATTTTATGTGGTTATTTCAGAATTTTTTTCGCACCTATTGCTACTGCTCCAAATACTACAGATAATTATATGTGCCTGCATATTACACAACATTTTAAGGGAAGCAAAAGTACTTGCTCCAGGTCAAAAACATGTTGATGATGCACTACCATTACCTACTGAAAATTTAATCCCAATTACAGCACACAATGTCCGTGCTAGAATGAATCACACTCATATTCGAGAAATATTTAAAGATTACTTTAACGGGCCAGGGGCTGTTGAATGGCAACATAATTATGCAGCACAACATTAATCCACTATTAGTAGTTAACATATTATTCTTAGTTTGAACATCATCTGTAATAAAATATAAACAATTATAAATGCAAACCTGATTTTTTAACGGCATTCCCGATTGCATTCCATAGATTTTGTTTCAACTGCGCCTTTCTGTAATCTTTACTTCTAATGTTATACAAGGCTTCGTTATTTTTAACAAAATCAATTAAAATCTCATCCTTTTCGTTGGTCCAAACAGTTGCACTGTTTTCGCCCATTTTATTTTTATAATTATGTTTTCTTTAAAAAAGCGCTCACCGTCAACCCTAAAAAACGTTCCACAATTGTTTGCCACCGCTGTGACGGCCGTCATTCAAATGGCGGCACCGCTATTTTACGGCCAACGCTCTCTAGGAAACCAACGCCTACTGGGTTAAATAGACAACGTTTTAGTGACGTCACCCACCGCTACTTTACGTCCGCTAGATAACGGCACCGCTTTCCTAGGAAACCGTAGCTTTAGCCCGGAATCGGCCTACCGAACACACAATTCGCTATACCATAAAAAAATGTTACATTCAATTTTGATTACACAGGCCGACAAAATTTATCAAAAGTCCAGACCCAGAGACCACACCTAACATACCCGAAGGATTTTGATGCGCTGAATCCGAATCCGTGTTAGAATGGCTCCTACACGTCTGGTTTTCGAGATATCCTAACCTAAAAGTGCAAAAAAGCGTTTTTTTGCAGTTTTTGAGGTTTGATTATAATTTTTTTCCTTACGTCACGTAACCTCAAAAACTGCAAAAAAACGCGTTCTTTTCACTTTTAGGTTAGGATATCTCGAAAACCAGACGTGTAGGATCCATTCTGAACACGGATTCGGATTCAGCGCATCAAAATCCTTCGGGTACGATAGGTCTAGTCTCTGGGTTAAAAATTTGTAGGCCTGTGTTATTGAATAATACGCGACGAAATAGACCACAGCCAGCACGTAGTGAAAAAATCTAGTAGCGGTAGCAGAGAGTGTATGCGATTACCGTGAACAATTTGGCATATGGTTTAAAAGCATACAAAATTCAACACGTGCAGGAATTGAAGCCAGCCGACCTTCCGAATCGGAATCCTCATCGTTTCAATGTTTGGGCTTTTGAAAAGCTTGAAGAAGATCCACCCATTGTTTTCGGACCATTTCGGACATAATTGCAACGTCAATAAACAAAATTTTCCGCATTTGGGCTGAAGGGCAATCCGAAGTTTCAATAGCTGACGTTACATCCGATCCAGACAAAACAACGAGAATCATCGGACGGGGATCCGAAAAGTACCCTAGCGTGGCTCGACATAATACATCAACGCGTTGAGCCTCCGTAGAAATGCGACTGCTCTGAAAAATGTTATCGCCACTAACATAAACCATCTCCTGCCTCCGTCCGCTAGTCACCGACACCTAGACGGAAAATCTCCAGAACGTGCTGCGTAGTGTGCGCAGGCAGGCTTGGCTTAGAACCGCGCATTTACATAGACAATTAAGTTCAACCAACTTTATGTGGAATACCCAGCTTGGCAACGTGGTCGCCTATGAGCCAATGCCGCCTATGAGCCAATGCCGCCTGAAAATTGACTTAATGCTGGCAATGTCTTTCCGGGATCTGTTTGAGAGGCACATCGTTTTTTCTTTGTTGGAAGTGGGCCAATTCATCCTAGATATAAAACAGATCTCCAGGGCTTTCCAACTTTGGCTGACTAAAATCAGCTGGTAGTCAAAAATAGCGTTTCCAACCCTGCCTATTGGGCTGCTGACCATCTCGATCGTCGAGCCGCGGAGAGACAATCCCTGATTGGCCAAGTAGTCGTCTTTGGCCCTTGTAAGAGGGTCGTCTCACAAGTAAGTTCCACTATTTTTTTTAATCTGTTGGAGGTAAAAGTCTGCGAGCTAAACGATGAACTTTCATTCCCAAGAAATCCCAGCCATTGGGATGCTTGTTTGGCCACTTTTTTATGTGAAAGTTTAAGCTTGGGAGCCACCCTTTGTATAACCTGTTCATCTGGTGCTCATCATGGGGAATATCTAGTATGTAATAGCTATTAGTAAATGCTAAGTTTAAAGGACACAGAAGAACAGGACACGATAGGGTAATAAAGTTCAGGAGTGTAAGGTTAATAGTATGCCTAGGATGCGAAGAGATAGGACATCTTTCAGTATAATTTTAACTGGTGACACTACCGAGCTACAACATTGAATTTGGGCCCACCTATAAATTAGTGTGTTCAGTTAACAGTCGTTATTTATATTAATCATACTTTGAAGTTATTTTATAGTGGAAATGTAATTTGAACAAATAGTTTGCTTAGTGTTTCAAACGAAATTTCCAATCCCAATTGTTGAAAATTTTACAGAAGATTTACGGTCAATCATGCATGGGAGAACCCAGGTAATTGAATAGTATAAATTAATCGAAGAGGGCCGAGAAGTAGTAGTTAATATACCTAGTTTTGGTCAACCTTCGACGTCTACAAACGATAAAAACATCGACACGACAGCATCAAGAAACTGATGCTCGAAAATCATCGGATGAGATTAATGACAGCTCTTTTTAGACCGTTCATAGCATTAGATTGGGCATGACACTTGTAGCTACACGACTGCTTCCGAAAGAGCTCAATTATTTCCGAAGAGGTTATCGAAATTTAGTCTTCAGAATGCGACTAGAAAACAGAATGAGATAAGATCAGATACACCACCCAAACTCCTGCTCCTTGCCTCTAGAGGGGCTAATAGTTGTTTGATGTGATGATTTTTTAAACTTGGGTGCCTATTTTTCAGGATAACCAGTTTCGGATAGCGAATACCTGTTAATGTACTTTTCGAATCGTACCGCTGCCACCAAAATTACGGTATGGACTTAGTGCTGATCACACGGCACGACTAAGGAGTACATTCCTTGACGGAAGATTACCACTATCTCTTATTACCTTTTATTATTGATGATTGAAACACACTTGACTTCACTTAACTTTTATTTATTATTAACATTCATTGAGCCCAGTCCGAATATTCAATACCAGCCTCACACAGGAAAATAGACCTCGTCCACAATTAAATTCCGGATTTTCTAAAAATTACTTTATTTATTACTAGCCCAGTTGTCAGAGACTTTGACCTCGCACAAAATGTGATCTCGCTGAAAATTGGAACTTAGGTACTTTTTTTGGGTGTAGAAAACGATAAAAAAATCTTTGCTGCTCTAAAGTGTATGCTAAGTTCACAATTTCGAAAACAAATTCGAAAATTTGGTTTTTGCTTTATATATCGAAAAATAAAAAAAAAATTCGGGAAACTAATAGCGCCACGTGAAAGAACGGACAATTTTACTAAAATCTATATTATAACTTATTTTAAAAAAAATTGTTTTATTATTATAAAAAAAATTTTAAAAATAAGAAGCAAATTCGAAAAATCTAAGGGCGCCAAAAAGTTGAATTCAAATTTTCTAGCGAGGCGTTCGTGGAAAAACTAAAGTATCCTTGCCTAAAATGGACGCAAAAATAAAAATTTAAAGAGGACATTCTAAGTTTTCTAAGAAAGCCATTAGTTTTCAATTTTTTGTTTTTTTTCTCATAGAAAACTTGAACGGAAGTTATAATTTGTAAAATTCTCACTGATGTTTATACAATTGAAGATATATATTAATAGAGGAGTACGAAAAAAAAACCTTGTATATTTATCATCACTAGACAATTGCTTTTGATGTAAAAATAATTAAAATGATAAACATTGTCTCTGCTTAATAAAATTTATGTTGTAAAATATTTATTTTTTCTTACAGCATTCATTCGGCGCCATTTTTATTTTCAAAAACAACCGATGGATTACATAGGGTTCCCAACCCTCCCGGAATGCCCGGGAGACTCCGCGAATAATGTTCAACCTCCCGAGCTCCCGGACCGCAATAATTTCTCCGGTTTTTTCCAAAATAAAATTAATATTCATTAACAAGCACTGAAATTCATGACATTTGATAGATTTGAAAACCAAGCTACAAAACAGACAGACTGATCAATTTTATGGTAAATCTGCCATGGATTTATTAAAACATTTTGATGAGCCTCAAAAAACAAAATGCAAAAAAGATACCAATAAGTTTTTTGCGTCTTGCTTAAACTATTTACAAAAGTGGTATAACTATGAAGATCCGGAATATCAAGCAATGAAAATTTTATCTTTTAAAGAACCAATCACATGGGCAGGCATTACTAGACCGGAAGAAATTTTAAAAATGGACTTAGATCTTGACATAAGCTTTGTTTCTTAACTAAATCCCGGGTTCCCTGGGATCCCAATTCGTGTTTCTTAACTTTCTCGGGATCATTTCCCCTCCATCCCAAAGAGCCAGAGGTCTGGACTTCTGGCGGCGTGGATTAAATGAGAAATGTCAAAAGGTGACAGTTCTCAGCTAAGGTGACAGTTCTCAATTTTCAACATCAATTGATTTAATAAAAGATATTCGTGTTATCGAGGCAATAGTGCAAATAATAAATAAATTGAAGTGTTGTGTTATCGAAACAACAGTGAAAATAATAATTAAATTGAAGTTTTTTGTTATCGAGACTATTAGTACAAATAAATAAATAGTTCTTCTTCTTGGATTTCTCAATCATCCCAGAAAGCATTTCTTTACTTTGACAGTTGTATCCCCACCCTTTAACAAAAACTCGGGCTCCCAGGGATCCCGGGATTTAGTTAAGAAACACACTTATATTGTACGATGAGGTAGGAATTTCTGTGCGAAATGCAACCACATCTCATTGAACAGAATCGAGTTGATTTACGCTGGGTTGACTTCTTTGCGAAATCGAAAGACCGAAATCCCTGCCTTGAATTGAAAAAGCTTGTTACATGTGTTCTCTCTATTCCTGTCTCTAAAGCTTCTTGCGAGCGCGTATTTAACATGATGGAACAAGTGTGGAGCAAGGAAAGGGACAGGATGAACATATCGTTAGTAAAAGCAGAGTTACAAATACTGCAAAACTTCAATTTTTCATGTAAAACCTTATGTGTTAAAAAACCGTGAAAAATATAAATTTAAAAATAAAAATTAACAAAAGTATCTACGACTTTCATTCTACACCTACCTAATCATCCACCCCCCCCCCCCCCCAACCAGCGATTTATTAAAATCCTCCCGGGTTGGAGCTGTTAAGAGTTGGCAACCCTAGGATTACAGCATGTGGCCAATTGTGAAGGCCAGACCCTGTGCGAAACCCTACAAAAGTTTGGGGCGTTAAAACAGGCATTGCGTCGTGAGTGGGATTGGATAGAAGGCGACCATTTCGAAGCTTGTTAATAATGTTGTTTATTATTATTTGTAGTACACAATTTTTTCTTTAGCTTAATGAAGTTTTTAAGACAAAATTTCTTGTTATCATTTTTTTGGGTCAGCGCGTTCAGCGTGGTGTGCGCTCGCACGAAGGTGCTGTCATAGCCAATAAAATTGACGGCATAGTGCAGGCACCTTCGCTTCGTATGTGCGAACGCCATCTGCACGCATGTACTGTAGCATTTTCTTTCGACCTATAGGTATATGCCTGCATTTCTTCTCTACGTGCAGTAATGTTTGTTTGACTTGAGTGTTTCCAGGGCTTTAGAAGTAGTAAAAGAAGTATTAAAAGGGGTTGCTGTGGGGGTGGCTTCCGATTCACCGATAGGGTTGACTTTGGTCTCAAAAAATAGCTTACAGTTAGGGGTATTTCTATACAAAATTTTGGTTGGGTGTTTTCATAAGCAAGTGCGATACACTCAATTTTAGTAATAAGGGTTGCCCTGGGGTTCGTTTCCGATCAAGTTAGAGGGTTGGTTTTTTCAAGTACTTAGCCTTACAAGGGCCCCCACATGAAAAGTGCCCAGGGGCCTCTCAAACGTAAATCCGGCCCTGGAAATATAATCTTGTAGCTATTGGCTCTACCTAAAACTAATATATTTATGCTGTCATGGTTACAACTTTTCTTTACATTGTCTATATGTATGCATATAAACATAAACAGACTTCATTGAATCTCCGTTCCGTGAAATCTGTATGGCAGTGGAAGCATATTTCTGCGATAATTTCTTTTATCACATAAAAGGAGTAATGGAATATTATTAATAGCAATATTTAAAACGCATTGAAGCCTTATTATTAGATACGCTTGATAACATTCAATATAATTCCAAATTTAATTCAACTTTGATAAACACCTCTACCTAGAAATAAACTTAACCCAAACACAGTTAATTGATGTCAATTTACTTACTCAGCACTAACTTGTCAGTAATATTGAAACTAAAATCCGAATAATTTGAATATGACATCAGGTAATTGAGAATTATCTGAACTTGAGTTACGGAAGCGCCTGAAGGTTGAATTCATATCAAAGACCATATTATGTGTGCCAATTCAGTTTACAATTGAAAGGAAACTCAATTTTAGTGCTGATGTGGATGTTGGTGATCAAGTTTCACTAGTTGGCAAATTTAATCCTTTTATAAAAAATGATAAATGATTCAAAGGTGGCAAAGGATGCTAGAAGAATTCTAACGGGAATAAGACGCAATATTCAATGAAGATGGTTAATACCCGGGACAGACTAGCATCATTAATGACGAATATGACGTCAGAATGACGTAGACCCATAAAAAAGATATGGAAGTAAAATGGAGTCTACGTCATTCTGACGTCATATTCGTCATTAATGATGCTAGTCTGTCCCGGGTATTAAGGGCTCCACTCCAATATTAATTTTTGTCATAAGAAAAAAAACCACCAAAATAAGACGTTATGTGCTAATCTCCCATTAGCACCTCCGAAATTTCCGGATTCCTGTCTCAACAGGAAGAAGACACCAAGGTGAGCTGGGCTTGGACTCGAGTAGCGCAATGGCTTGTACTCGCAAAATCACTAGCTGAATGTAAATGATTTGCATCATAAATCTAAGTGATGCTTTGAAATGGTGCAACAGAATTTAAGAACCCCTCGAGAGCTCGACCAGATATCAGTATCGGAACGCATTACCGTCGCTATAGGGTTCGCCGATGACATTGGGGTAGCGACTCGACGAAATCGAAATCGGAGTATGGGGAGGAGAGCTACTACCTCATACAGTTCTTGAATAGGCATAGAGGTTATAGGGCATACCTTCACCAGGGGCGGCGGAGCGCATGGGGATGGAAGGAAAAGTGCACACGCACTTTCGCTTTGGGTGGGGAAATCCACACCCAAAATATTTCATGTACACCTAATAACCCAGAACGTTGAACAGGTGTCTAGGTCGCTGCGACGAAAGAACGTGGTCGAAGGGCCACACAAAAGCAAGGCTTTTCATAAGAAAACTAAATATATTATATTAGAGCTATTAAGAACTTATAACTGTATAACCTAAGCTTTTTAAACCCCATCCGACTAGCATTTAAAAAGGGGATTATGTCAGGGGCTTGCCAAAAGAAGAATTTCCGAGTAGGTTTATCATGAGGACCCCATGAGGCAATGGGGCATGCCAAAAGAAGACTTCTCATGGACACCACACATAAAAAATCAACGATACTGAAGTGAGGTATGCCTTATCAGTTTCTCTTATGGGCCCTATGATGCAAACCAAATGAAATGGGGCAATCCCATCTGCCTTACGTATTCGGAAAGTTCTTTAAGAAGCTTTAAATTAATACCTTTAAGCTTTAGCTTTACTCATACAGTTTTTGTTGTTACATTGCTTCACATTTCAAGAAATTATGTTGGTGACCGCGAAGAGTGTTATTTAACATGCTCAATAGACCGGTTCTGGTTCGATCACAAAGGTCAAGCAGTATTGGGCATGATTAGTACTCAGTTGGGGGACCACATTGGTAAAACGACACTCGCGTTTAAAAATACATATAAAGTTTTTGACAACGGTGCAGTTATTACTCACATATCCACGCCGAAATTCTCAAATAAATAAATTGACCGATTAACATTTTAACGGTTATCTGTTCGCATGCTCCCCATCCACAATCATTATGCTCCGCCGCCCTTGACATTCAGCGCTTCAGGTTGTACGATTCACAGTTCCACCCCCAATGCCCAGACGATAAAGAGGACGCGGACCATGTCCTTAAATATTTTTTATTCCATAAATACCATTTGCAGCCTCCCAAAGCCACCCCTAGCTGAAGTTGCCATTTCACCAGCCCCGCCCCAGCAAATGGTCAAAAATGTCTGCCACTAGTATTTAGCGCTTACTCAGCCCTAATAGAACCTACATACGCAGCGGCAGAATTTTTTTCAATTTTAGCCCCTTCCCACCCCCAACCACCTAACTCGAGGTGGGTCCACTTCCCGCAAAAATGTCATATTATAAAAAATGCTTGAAATTATTTAATCGTATAAGCTTCTACATGAGGGAACAACTTGAAGACAACAAATTATACTGGCTTTGTTGTTGTTTTACGCATTCTCTTTGCGAGCAAAAGGGAATTTCAGAAAAAACAACAACAATGCAGGAGCTGTCAAAGTGTTCGATCAAAAATCTGCTGAAAATATCGTTCAAATTCGTGTGCCCTTCCCATCGTCCTCTCACCCTCTTCTTGATAAACCACTTTGCAGCCGACTCTTGTCGTGTCGTGTGTACGCTCGTGTGGAATCAGCCATAGCGTGCCATATTAGCGGTAGTCTCGGGTATCGGTCCCTTTCACGACTCTCCAGCAGTTTTGGAAAAATTCACCGTCATAGATCGCCGACTAGATTCGCCATAACTTAACTTGTTTGTTTGAAATATTGGAAATTTTTAAGAATAAAAATAAATAAGCGAACGATAATTCTTAGGGGGCGTAATTACCCAATTACCCCCCTCTGAAACCGCCACTGCTGGTGAGCATGGTGATGACGCCAGGATGAAGTAATGCCTTTACGGCTCGTACCGGTCTGGACTTGAACGTCATGCAAAAAGGTTGGGTAAGTTTAGTTATAGTAGGAATCTGACACTACCGTCTTGGTGCGCATCCCCAGCGGTGTCAGGCAGTCGCACTCATTCCCTGGTGCTGAACCGATGTAAGATTCTCATTACTCCCTCGTAAAAAAAAGACACATACAGCATCAAAACGCCTACCCGAGTAAAAATAAATTATGGCCTTAGAACGGGCAAATGCCGACTGTGATTGAAACATAGTCCTCGGCCATCTGGTGGTTAACAGAAGGCTCGTTGCAGGACAGTACGGCCGTACAAGGGGCGATTGACGGTGAAACAACGGCCTTACAGTTCCAATAACGGCCATACGACGGTGGTACGGCGGCCGTATGGTTGCTTTTACGGGTATACGACGGTGGTACAGTGGCAGCAACGTGGATATTCGCCCTCCTATAAGAAAATATATTTCACTGCAATTAAATGTTTGATTTTTTTTTGGTTGTGTTTTTTTTTCAAGCCGTTAAATAACAAAATTTCCCACTAAAATAGCGAGGCGAGCTCGTTTCTCTTGATGATGAAATTCCCATAAAACACATTAAACAATACATTTGGTGCAGATTTTTTTTTTGGCTCAAATTTCCCGTCAAATGCCCGTTTCTACAGCTCAGTACTTGGCCTTTTAAATATTTTGGTCAAATTTGGCCGTCGTAAGGCCGTATGTGCTCCCATTAAAAATGGTTAAAAACTCTTCGGCCATCATATGCCCCTTAAAAAGCCAAGCGGCCGCTGTTCGCCCTTCATAAGGCCGTTTTTTATTTTCACTCGGGTATATGGCACCTAAATGAGGCGCGGTACGCCTGAGTAAAATTTCTACTTTTGCAAATGCAGGCCGCTACAGGCACGTGTCAATAAAAGACGCACGGAAAAGTCGAAAGGAAGAACGACACGCTTACATTTTTTCTAGACTAAAGGGAGCAAAATTGGAGCTTTAAGGAATTTTGTAGGACTAAGTAAATGCGTATTATGTTATAGAATATAAGTATGCACTGGTAACACTGCAGGCTTTAACCTTGCATGCTAGAGTACAACTAGGATTAGAAAAAAAACTGTACACGGTAGAAATAAAGACGCACCAAACGTGGAGTTTCATTAATATATGTAACACAACGATAAACAACCCCTTCTTTATAACCTTGCGGGGCCTGGGGCTAAAATATTATTGGGGCTCTTTAAACTGTATAGCAAAATATTTGTTTGCGTTTCAATCTGTTTTTGGGGCCCCCTCTGACTTGGGCCCGGAGCAATTCGTCCCAGCTGCCCCCCCCCCCCCCCGCCCTGGCAGGCCTGAGCCTAAAGGGTGCCATTCGCATACTCAATAGACCGGTTCTCGTTCGATTACGCAGTTCAAGCAGAATTGGACGTGGTTAGTACTTAGTTGGGAGACGCTTGGTGAAAATCCACTCGCGTTTGGATAGGTCGATTACGAATACATTCTTATCTGTAACGGAGGAGTGCAGACATCTATAGGTTCGATTATAGGTAAGTACGGTTTGAGAAGTTGTAACGAGAATTGCAAAAGCAAACGCAAAGTGAGCATATTTGATTAAACAAAAGATACTCATATATACTGTTCTCCGTAAAAAATAAACATAATGCTTAAATTGATTGTGATCATTACTTAACTATGTCAGAATTCAAGCTAAAGTATTTCTAGGGAAAAGCGACTACACAAAAAAAAGAATCCGGTCCTAGCCTGGGTTATACTTTCTTCAGGATCATCGAGGACAAGAAGAAGGCACACGAATTTGCCAGACTAGGAGCAAATATTGTAGACCCACCAGTTGTGAATGTACAAAATCGCTATGTGTGAGGAAGAAAGACAGCGCAATGTATTTCTTTTCAATATGAAGCTCCAGATGGAGGAGTTTAACATCATATGCCCAGATTAAAAAGACTTGGCCTGATCAAGCAGAAATCATGTTGAGCACCACTGGACATTAGCCAATTGGGATCACGCGGTCAGATTAAGAATACCATACAACACTTAGGCCCGTAACTGTGGGTAGAAGAAAGACGAGAGACTGTCGAATCTTTTCATTTGTTCGGCTCTGGCTCTTGTTAAGCAGCGTACACACGACAAACTTGGTTGACAACCAAGTTGGCACCATGAAATATACAGACACTCCAACTAGATTGCCAACATTCGTTCAAAATTCGTTATTTTCTGTCATTTTCACTTTACAATTCTCAACTAGGTTCGCAACACCACTACAAACATACAACATGGTTGCCAACTTCTACTAAAAATCAAAAAATTTTGATTTCATTCCAACCGTTTGGCAAACTTAATTTTAAGTTGTCAACCAATCCACACACTTTCAATTCTGACACCAACACAAAATGTTGTCAACTTTGTTGCCAACCAAGTCTGTCGTGTGTACCCTGCTTTAGACACTGTGCATTTGGAAACATCTTCTTCAAAGACTTAAGAGAGATTTCGCGGCATAAAAAACATACAATTTTCTCATCTGAGAATAAGTGGTTTTTCTAATAAAATTTATTTTACAAAATGCTTGTGGAGACAAAAAATTTAAACTAGGTGCTGATAGACAATGGGAATATTCTCAACGTCAATTTAGATATTACCATGAGGATATTCTCATGGGTGTTTACACGAGGTATGGTATTTGTTCCCTCGAGAATAAATATCGTTCTCATGGTGCCAGTTTTCATAAGAATATTCTCATAAATTCTCATGTGCATTTACACGATGAGAATAAAAGCTGCGGCTTGAGAATAATTTTTCTTCTCGCACTGCTAGATGTTGTGTGTTATTTTCATTTGTGTTTTCATTGCGTCTGCCAGATTTCGATGCCAGACGAACTTTCGAAATGGGTCTCGAAAAAGTAAAAACGATTGTGTCTGCTCTATGTGTGCTCCACAATATTTGTATGCAAGGCTGGAAAAACTTATACCCGCCGAATTCATACATTGATTCATTCTGAAACAGAATCAGGTGTAGAAGTACCTGGTAATTTCATTCTTATTGACTACCATTGCTTTTATCTAAAAAATTTCCTATATCTCAGGAGCCTGGCCTATGGGATTTACTGATTTGAACCGTTTAGCCCCGCAAAACCTTACAAAACAGCCGAAAGAGAATGTGAGAGAATTTGCTGAATTCTTTCTGACAGCGGCTGGTGAAGTGAAATGGCAGTACAAATCGTGTGGAATTGAAAATTGAAAAATATTTACAATACTATCAATGTTTCTTGCTTCGGTGGCCTCGCACGACAAAAACCGCAAACTATCCAAATATCTCCATTTTTTTAATTTTGAAAACCCCGCGCCGCTTTTCCCAGTTTCACCTTTTTAAATTTTTCATAAAGGTTTGGCGCATCGAAGTCCACCTTGCCTTCATTTCGGCAACTTTGTTTGTAATCCAAAGATTCCGCGGTATTTTGTCCATGGGTCCTAAAATAATTTTTGTTTGATTTTTTCCACAATCATTCATTGGCCTCATATGCGGAAAACATTTCCGGCCATGCCTATGTATATATTATTTATTCAAATAAAAAAAATTCCAAATAATATTGTTTTCTTCTTCATTTCTTAACTGCACTGTTTCCTTTATTTTTTTTCCGCCATAGCAAATTTTAGCACAACAAAAACCAGCGAAAATCGCAAATGAGATTGCATGAGAACATTCGTTCTTTCCAACATGTTGGAAAGAATGCATTCTCACGCTTTTTAATTGGAATCTTCTCACGTCCCCTATTTACACGTATGAGAAAACTATTCTCATGCGACCGCTCGAGAATACTTCCATGAGAACAAGAACGTATTCTCGTGCTTATTTACACGTGCATGAGAACGAATTTTGGTTCACGCAAGAACATTTGCATGAGAATATTCTCATTGTCTATCAGCACCTTAATTAATTTCAATTTCAATTTATTTTCTAATACCCCAAACAAATTTGTTATGCTATTTCTTCCTAAACTATTCGATTGGTGTTTTAGCATTTCAATTCAATCATCAATAAAAAAAAATCACATAGCACGAAAAACATGAAATTCTGCTGCTGACAGATTTTCCATTTTCAATTCTATCATAATCTAGAAATATTCCATGCTGTGAGTCTAACTACAAATATCCTGAAAAACGTTTCATTTTCTTTTTATTTCAAGATTCCTTTTTTAAAGGAAATCAATTTCCTCGTCCTTATTTATTTTTCCCTTGGCATTTTTTCGCCTGGTATCCTTTCTAAACGATCTGCGTGAGTGTAAATAAGAATATTGCCGAAAGCCGAATGCCGAATTCGCAATTCCAAAGTTGAAAAGGACAATCCGCACCATAAATCTTTCTTGGTCCATATATAACTCTAGACAGACGACACGTTACAAGGAAAAGGTTCATTGCCTTTGATGGTCACCAATATTACTTTGACACAATCAAAAAAATTTGCGGGAAAACAGGGCCAATAACGAGCGATATCAGTGCCTGGATAACACATGTTTAAAGTTATCAAGTAGCAAAGTTTATGACAAAGCCATTCCGTAATGTGGTATACAATTTCAATGGCACTTGTACTATTGCAACAAATACGAATAAGGAGGCCAAAAGGACTATTATGTGCCCCATCAACCATCAGGATAGCATATTCTGATATGACCTCATCCGCTATATGATAGTACAGGGAATCCCTTGTTGGCCGGTGTCATCAATTCTTTCTTTACGACGTCCTGATAGGAAGATGCGGGATCCGCATTGGCACAACCTTCATTTGTGGGGACAAAACTTGTCATGGACTTATGCTGATGGGCCACAGGACATTTCCCTTGTAGTTTTGGAAACGTGAGATAGAGAGAGGCCTTATTCGTTCCATGAACCTTTTTGTATTTTCTGTGGTATGTCAGCATTAAGAGACGACCTTTATACGGGAAAGAATTTTAAGGAATTCCCTTCACCGCCTCCCAGCAATTCCCTTTCACATTTTACCTGAACGAAGAGCTTTTAAATCGCGTAGGTATTTTGGGTTCTTCTGAACGGGAATACCTCTAAGGAAGGGCAAAAACATTTGTCGAAGCTGTTCAGACAAAATTAATTTCAACGACAAATGTTAATTTTATTGAAGGCCCCTTTAAGTACCTTAAAAAAGTTAATAAAAAAAATTTACTTTTATGTCTTCGTCCAATAAAAGATAAGAAATTTTTTTTTTGGTTATTTAATTTGCTTTGGTTAATCGGTTTAAAATTAAATTAAATTCTGGAACGAAAGTAGATTGTGGATGGCATTTATTTTGTTGGGAAAATTTAGTCCAGGAGAAACTTGTAAGACAGTCGAAAATTATTTATCGCAATACTGTTTGGTGAGAGCCAGATTCTATATGAAATAGTAAGGCAGCTCACGATATAATGGTTTTATCTTAGGGCTGAACATGTGCAAGTTTACTAGAGTCTGGATAAATTACGGAGTAAGTAGGTATTATAGGCCAAAATTTTGCGAAGAGGTTTACCCAAAGGTGAGTGTACCGGCACAATGGAGCTCCTTGCTGGTGACAGCAAGGCTACTGCCATCATGCTTGGGTATACATAAAAAATTTTTAGACAACATCCTCCCTATTTTCCTAAATATTTATAGGGGATGCTAAACCGGCCACACGATTTACGCTAGCTCGCCGGAAGGGGTCGTGGGGTGTGTGACCGGAACTCTACACATATGATTCACCACTTACCCATTAGTCAAAAAGGAGCTTTCTTCATATCGTTCTTGTCCTAGGTTAGCCCATGGTATTAAGCGCTGGAAGTTCTCAACGACCTGGCGGACCTGTAAATGTTCAACGCGACTTCGAGAGAACCCTGGAGAGAAAACACAACCCAACCATCCTGGATAAATTACCCCCTTAGGCTGTCATGCCTAGTAATACTCGTGTAGTTAAAGAAATTGATAACAAATATATTATATATTAATTACAGCACAAGACAATAGAATTAATTAACAACAAAATGAAGGTAAGGTTGAATTAACTATTAGATAAGTGTAAATAAAAAAAAGTACCCTTACAATATAGGTAATGTGGATGCAACCAACTATTACCACAAAATAACAACTTCAATACAACAACGAAAAGGAAAAAAAAACCAATCGTCGCTCTGGTACCAGTCGAGGATTCCTGTTTCTCTTACAACATACACATTCAAAAAAGTAATACATAAGTGCAATCACGGTAAGTAACTCAATATTATTATTACTCACGGTGTGTAATATACGTACAGTGTACAAGGAGTACAATTTTAAAGGAGTAATATAAGTTTTTTTCTTTTTTGATAGATAATTAGTGTATATGGTGTAAATATATATATATAGGTTCAACAATATAATTAAAATTTGAATATAATTGTACTATAATTAAATGTTGAATGTGTTAAATATCTATAAGTGTTGTTATTTATTTATTAGACTACAAAAAAATGTAAAAAAAAACCAAAACGAGCTAACTGCGTTAAAAAATTGTCTTTAGCAACCTGTTTTTGATGAGAAGTAATCCTCCGTCCGTTTTTTTGCGTTGGTGTCGCCTGGAATAACCAACGTTTCACGGCCTAAACTGGATTCACTTTGCTCCAATTTCTCTGACAGATCGAAATACTTCAGTGGTGTATTCAATATTGCGTAAAAGTTCTGAACTACTAATGTATTCACCCAATATTTATTTCACAATGAATGAATCCACTAGCTGTCTGCTTTTTCCCGGTTGCACTTGAGACTGTGTGCCCGGTTGCACTTGAGATGGATGCCCTCTTAACATACAATTGTCTGAAATACAGCAGACCGACAAATCCTGTTGCACCGAATGAAGACTACTGCTGGTGCTACTCAATGTTTGTCTTCACACCTTGATGACCTCAGCCCGGCATAGATTGTAGCTCAATTTTAATGCCGCATTGAACAATTTCTTCACTACAACCTAATAGTCCAGTCAAATTAGTAAATGAAATTGCATTTTAAGAGGTACGGAATTTTTTTCTGACCATGATAAAACCAAGTTTGTGGGGTCGCAGTGGCTTGGGAAAAGCCGCCATCTTGAAAAAGAGGGAGAGCTTGTTTATATTAAATAGCTCGTTTGCCTGCAATGATAGCTGATAATAATCAATGGCAAAGTTGTAGAGAATAAAATTATCTAAAAAATGAGCCCTCAACGAGCTCTGTAAGTTGATTTGGCTCAAAGTAATGGCCGGTCAAAGTTCAACCATGATCGTGTGGTGAGGGTTGAATGCAGTTTTTTGCAATTAACTCGCCAACTGTTAATTTTTTTTGGGTTAATGCCCAGTAACAAATTTAAAGTCCTAGTAATTACCTTTAGAATGAGCCCTTAACCGTCGTTATCGCTTATGTAGTTTGCGAGTAATCGCAAGCCAAAGTTCGCACTGGACGTGCCTGAAATAACTGATAATGCCATTTTTTTTGAATATTTCGTTAACGGTTGCTTCTATGAAAAAGTAGTAAATAGCAGGAATACGGGCAATGAAAATATCTTTCTAACGAGGTATTGGCCGAAATTCCATGTCGTTTTATGTCCGCGATACAGCGGGTCAAAGGTCAACGGAGAGGTTTACGAATTTTTAGCTATTTAACAACTGAAAATGATAATTATGAGAAATAGTAGCTGAGAATCATCAGCTTTCACATTCTAAAAATAAAATTTTTGTCTAAAAACTATAATTATCAATCAGTAAAACTTTCTGACGAAAGAAAGAATAACAATCGAAGGTTTAAGAACCAAGATACTTTTCCGAAGTAGTGTGGGTTGAGTTTAGTTGAGTTGGGTTGAATTTAGGTGAGTTTAGTTGGGTTTGGTTGAGTTTAGTTGAGTTAAGTAGAGCTTGATAGAGTTTAGTTGAGTTTAGTTGCTAAGAGTTAAAATAATAATTAAGTTTAGTTGAGTTTAGTTGCTAAAAGTTGGGTTCAGTTTCATGTAATGCTATGGCCATTATTGTTAATAGGTTTTTTTATAAACGAGTCACGCTCATAACATTCTCTTGTTCAGTGTTTTACTAAAAAAAACTCAAGGTCAGAATGTTAAAATTGATGATTCTCAGCTACTATTTCCCATAATTATAATTTTCCAAAGTTAGCTAAATAGCTAAAAATTCGTAAACCTCTCCGTTGACCTTTGACCCGCTGTATCGCGGACATAAAACGACATGGAGTTTCGACCAATACCTCGTTGGAAAGATATTTTCATTGCCCGTATTCCTGTCATTTACTACTTTTTCATAGGAGCAACCGCTAACGAAATATTCAAAAAAAATGGCATTATCAGTTATTTCAGGCACGTCCAGTGCGAACTTTGGCTTGGGATTACTCGCAAACTACATAAGCGATAACGACGGTTAAGGGCTCATTCTAAAGGTAATTACTAGGACTTTAAATTCGTTAATGGGCATTAAACCAAAAAAATTAACAGTTGGCGAGTTAATTGCAAAAAACTGCATTCAAGCCTCACCACACGATCATGGTTGAACTTTGACCGGCCATTACTTTGAGTCAAATCAACTTATAGAGCTCGTCGAGGGCTCATTTTTTAGATAATTTTATTCTCCACAACTTTGCCATTGATCATTATCAACTATCATTGCAGGCAAACGAGCTATTGAATATAAACAAGCTCTCCCTCTTTTTCAAGATGGCGGCTTTTCCCAAGCCACTGCGACCCCACAAACTTGGTTTTATCATTGTCAGATGTACCCGAACAAATACCAAAAAAAAATTCCGTACCTCTTAAAATGCAATTTCATCCTCTTTTTTCGACTAATTTGACTGGACTAATCAGACACTTAACAGCCGGCACAGCGCTGAGGGTATGGAAAGCGGGCTGTTGGGTAGAAAAGTAAGTTTGCTAGGTGGAGAAGACTTGTACTGTGATCTTTACCACTGGAAATGGTAGATGGGGATGGGGTAAAATGCCAGCCAACCTTAGTTTCGATCTTGTAGACATACGTGTGGAGAATGTACCGAAATCCCTATACGTGACGAAGAAAGAAATCGCAATGCACTTCCTTTTCGTCCGATGGCAATTCGACGATGCTAATCTATCAATTTTAAGCTTCAGAGTGGGGAGTTTAAAAGCATGCGCCAATACTATAAAGGCCTGACTACAGAAAGTAAAGTTCATGCGACCTCTTGATGATGCCGAGGAAGCACATCGCCAAAATCGTGTCGATCATCGCTGGTTTTAGAATTCCCTTCAGCCGCACCTATGTGGGAACTGGTTAAAGAGACAACCGAACATTTTCTTTGCAGTTGTCCGTCTCAGGCTGGGATCAAACTCCCCACCGTGCATTTAGAATTTTTTTCTTACATGAGTTGGGAGAGGTTTCGAAACTTTAATTAGGAGGTATGTTACCTGAATATAAGAGGGTGGGTCTAAAATCACTCCCAAGCATACAGCCATTATTATCCTTCTTTGCCCCACTTTCGAACATAGGGTTTAGGCAATCTAAGTTATATCATAAATTTCAATTTCTTTCATTAGTGTTCTTCTCCAGGTGTTTTTTGGTCTACCAGCACACCTCTTGCGTATTTCATTCAAGGGCTCTTTTTGTTGCAGGTTGTTGGACCCTATTCCCGTCCATTTTCTTTTTTTATCTGTTTGATAATTAATTCTGGTTTTGTTTATATCAGCTTAGTCTATGAACCAAGTTTCATTGCCATAAACATAAAGTAATATGGATTCCACGCAGGAGTTGAAAGTATAGCAGATGAGGTATTCGAGATCTTCTAGCCGTTCTATAATTCCCTGCCTGATTTTCTTCTCTGATGGCTTTCTTCATTATTTCGTCAAGAACAGTAATGAAGAGTAATGGTGAAAATATCCAACCTTTGTTTTCTCCACTTGTCGTTGGATCATTTACTTGTCCTTTATGAAGGATTCTTAGCTCTGCTTCACCTCATAGCAATTATATTGGAACTTCTTCGGTTGTTAAGCTTCCCAAATAGCTCCCCTATAGATTGTGTCGAATCTTAGATCGAAATCTACGAAGGTAATATATAATTGTGACTTCCATTCTATCTATTGTTCGACTATTAATCTTGGGGTGTTTGAGTTATCTACACCTCCGCGAGCTTTCTTAACTCCTGCTTGTTGTTCTCTTATTTGGCAATTTATCCTGAATTCTACAAAGGATTATCGAGGCCTGTAATTTTGCTACCATGTTTTGTATTGCACACTGCCATATACTCAGGTAAATGTTTCTCACGAGTACGTTTACAAAACGGTGCCCTTTCACCATCAATTGTGCCCCCGTCCACAGTCTTTGAACAGGGTTGCCGTCTTTACCTACTTGCCAACGTAAATATCTCGTAGTAGAAAAAAGAATGACACACATTTGAGCCATCCGAGGTGAATGAAACATTTTCACATTCAAAATTTGATCTCCTCATGTCACCTGCTTTTCCAACCGCAAAATTCATTGAAGGTGTATGAATATGACCGACATAATTCCGCAAATTTAACTCTCAATAACCTTACATACAAAATGCAGAGCCATTGAAATTCATGAAGAAAATTTCGAGCGTGAACTGTTATTAAGGATAAGGATATAAACGCACACACACACATGTATTTTTTCCTGTCTCATCCGAACCACTTCGCATTTAACAAACAAAAGCTCAAACTCCAGGGCAAAATCAGGTAAAGCACATATCATTTCTCCTGTTGTCATAAATTA
The DNA here is from genome assembly GCA_963855945.1 of Thereva nobilitata. NCBI lineage: Eukaryota > Metazoa > Arthropoda > Insecta > Diptera > Therevidae > Thereva > Thereva nobilitata. The sequence continues at coordinate 39,154,579 of OY979695.1, forward strand.
TCCTCAACCCAAGAATCAATCAGGATAAAACTTATTTATGTAAGGGATTAGCCTTTATCCTACCATATATGTACAGGATACCGTTTTTGCATTGTTTGGAAAGGCTCAGGTGATAAGCATCATTTGTGGGTACAAAAGCTCGTTCTGGCAAGTGCCAAAAACTTTTTGGTGGGTGGGCCATAAGGTGGCCGGGGCGGTGTTGCCGGTGCCTAATGGAAAAGTAGCGGCAAGCGTAAAACGTTAGCATTTTATGAGCATTCCTACGCTTCAAGGAGATAAAACTGGCCGTTAAGGACACGTTTTTATGGCTAATAAAAATAAGGTTGAAAATTTAAAGTGACAGCGAAAATTCCGGCACCGGCGATAACTCGATTAGCCTCTGACGGCGAAGCTTTAAACTCGCTGACTGAATTATGAAACGCGATTACACCGGCAGAGGCGGCCTATATTCAATTTTCCTTATCGCCTTACATCAAAATTAGGGGAAAACATTATGGAGATTAAAAAAAAAATTCCCCGTTTCCCACTTTCTTTTTTCATAAATAAAATGATTCCAGCTTCGGAATTTTGCATACAATTTATGTTGAAGTCTCCAAATAATTTTAAAGGAGCTCATGTTTAAAAGCTTTCAACTTAATAGGGTGGAAGTTGAGTAAAACGAAATAAATTTCATCTTGTCTTTTGCTTTTATTTAACAACCTTTGCGAAGAGCAGAGAGGAACATGTCCGTAATATTTTAAAATATTAAAGGAGACTTGCGATGGCGGAAATTTTAAGTGCATTTCTGGCAGTGCAAAGTAGATCCAGCACTTTTCTACTATATAAACACATTCATCAACTTTCATTCGGTTATCACATTTTTTAATCAGATAAAGTTTTCACTATGTTTAATTAACTAACTGCAGTGAAATGATGATTGTAAATGTTCGCAAACTTTCTTTATATTTTATACCCTGCATTCACCCAACGGTCTTCTTTCATAAAATTCTCCTGAAATAATTTTTTTTTCCATATTGAAGTGAGTTAACACTTTTTTGAGCAGGGTGATGCTTGAATTTTTCGTCCTTTGTTGACCAACGGCAATTTTAAGTAACGTGATGTTTCAAATACCCTGAAAATCGCGTATATCATTGTAGATGGATATTAGGTGGTCGGTACTTTATAGGAACCATTCCAGAGTAGCTTAGAGTAATATATTTTTTTTTATTTTTGTATTTCATGAGACGTCCTCCAACCAGTGCACTTCGCACATCTCACATTTGTAATAGATCTTTGGTATATCCCTTAAACACGTGGTTTATTCATGAGATGAACTTAGGGTACCAATCAGCTTTAATATAGCTCTTGGATTAGTGCTCCAGAATTCTTTAGGTGTTACTTACTTAATCTTCAAGGGGGCCGCCTTGTGACCAATTTGGTCCATACCCCCCAAAACTCCGAAGACATCCACCAAACTTCTGGTGGAACGACGAAATTGATGCCAGGTTTACATTTGCAAGTACTTTCGCGAAAGTAAGGCGATTTTGACACGAAAGTAGAACTTTCGTCTTCACTTACGCCATGTAAACACTTGTATTTCGTGCAAGTAGAGACACATGAAAGCGACTTTCGTGAAAGTACTTGCAAATGTAAACCTGGCATGAGGGACGTCGAAAGGTTTGCTTAAGGACAAGAAGGTGCTGCCAGCTAAGGCGGCAACGGCTGGAACCATGGGCGTAGCAAGCGGGTGGCCAGGTGGGCCAGGCCCACCCCAGAATAAAAGTGAACCACTTATTAAAAACCCGCGATGTTCAGGCCCGGTCTTAGAGACCCAGACTTTATAGAATGATACGGCGAACTTTCTTTTGTGCAAAAGGACGGATGACGTCATCATAGTCTATAGACTGCATTATTTCTGACTCTATGTACATTACAGAGAGTGAATTTAGTCTGTTCTCTTCTATAGAAGATCTTAAGTAATTTTTTACCCTCTTAAGCGCTGAAAATGATCGTTCTGCCGAGCAGTTTGACGCTGGTGTGCCCAACCGAGTGGAGCGCAATTCCTACATTTGGATAAATGTCCAAGAAGCCTTTTTCCAATAAGTATTTGTATAAGTCCAGTGACGATAGCTCTATAACCTCATCCGACGACAAATGAGCTCACAGGTGCAGACACTCGTTTTCCAAATTCTCATCCAAATCCCCCGGATAGAAATCTGTAAGGTTTCTGGCTCCTTCACGGATGGCTTTAGATTCCACACGATGTATTTTCGTAAGAAAGTCAAACTTTTTGCTTAACTCCTCATAAGCAGATCCCCGTCTCCGTAGTTCTGCAATCCGCCTGTCTATAATGACGTTAAAAATCGTAACTCTGAATCTGTCCCTGCCAGAAGGTTCGGTCTTGTTTTCCTTGACTTCGTCGAACTGAACTTTACGCTTGCGTTTCCTTCGCATGTCGTATGCATAGTTATTTTCACCGGATTTTTCAATAGCTTTCAACTCATAATGATCAAAGGTACTACCGGATTTCCTGAAGTCTTCTAGGTCTGTTACCAAGGACTGATAAAGTTCGGCGATCGTACCCAGGTCAATTTTTACAGATTGCAGAGACTTGCTCACTTTGTTGAACCTTTCCAGAGCGCGTAGATGCTTTTTCACTTGTGTCATTGGCAATTATCTGAAGAGCTGCCATGATCTCATCCCAGGAGCAACATAGACTTCGGCAGGCGTTAGCTCGAGCAGACTATCTTGTCTGAGAAAGACTCTTCACGACCGTTGAATTTGGCTTCAGTTTCGATGGCAAAATTTCCCATCTGTGTGTCGATACCGAAAAGAAATTGTACAATGAAAGATATAGCAGCTTGTCAAAACTCAGCCGGACATGACCCAACAAGATTCAGCGAGTGAGCCCAACAGGGAACGAAAACTATTGGGCAATAAGTCGCCAATTATTGGAATTTTTGTGCTATTTTTTCTATAATCCTATTTCCACCTGCCGTCAGAGGTGGTCGGGGTAGCTAAGTGGGTGGGCCCTAGGCTGGCTGGGCCCCTAGGCCGGGGCCTTGTAGGCCTAGGCGGAAATCCGGGGCTGGCGATGTTACAAAAGGCTTAAAAACAATATGACAGCAGTCTTTAAAATACTACTTACTTCAACGGCTCTACAAGCGGGATGCGGTCCTGGCCTCTCGAGTCTTTGAAATATTCAGTATAAACTTCCACGCACGTAACACAATGCAAAAAGATTTATTACCAGCTTTAGACAAAGAGTATAAGCAAAATTTAGACGATGAAAAATTGAGCGATTTGGAAGGGCTATTGAGAAATATTTGAATGCTGAGGAGAATTTAACAAAATAGTTTTAATATCTGTTTCCGGGAAAATTGGGTCACCTAGCTAGAAAAGAAATAAAATCACGACAGGCGCCTTTTAGAACAACACGCGAACAAATTGCGCGATTTAATTCGCATTTACATCCCAAAGTCAACGCGAAAGTGCACTTTGAAGCTCTTTTATCACTTTCGAGTTTAGGGTCTGATTATGTTGGAGCGGCGATAAACGACTAAAGCGGCGATGCAAGCGGAGCGGAGATAATACAAGGTTTTCAATAGAGCTGTTCATATTGGAGCAACGCGGTGACTCACGCTTTGGTCGCGACCAACGACAAGAGCTGCGATAAAGCTTGGGTTATTTTTCTCCGCTAGTATCGTTAGTATCAAGATGGGTGTTGATTCCTCCGTCATAATGTCAACCTTCGGTTTGCGCTTCTGTCAGAAACTAGTAAGACTGCTTTATTCGCGCTACTCACAGCTTTTGTTACAGCCTTTGTCACGGCTTTTGTCACAGCTCTCTTACCATCTATCGCAGGTCCAATATAATCAGACCCTCAGTTGATTTTCTTCAAAATTTGTGTTAACACACGAGGTATGGTTTTATTGGTAAGATCAGGCAGCATACTGATCCATCGAGGACAATTTTAGATTTTCCGAGAAAAAAAAACGGCGACAGATATAGATGCTTTTCTTCAAAATATTATGAAGAATGTCCTTGGATTGATTACCTATAGTGTCAATGAAGACAAAGTTTACTGTTTTGCTTGCAGAAACTTCTGTACAAAGAACTTCCGTGCTCAAAACGAACAGTTTGTTACAAGCGGCTATGATAATTGGAGAAAAATAGGAGAAGCATTACAAAAGCATCGAAAATCCTTGATACATAAGCAGTCCACCGAAATGCACGTTTCTTTCAAACACTCGTTGGTCTCAGGAAGCGTACAGGAGAGAACTGTGAGGCAACATGACACAGAAATAGTTGAAAGAAGAGAATATTTGTTCAAGCTTATCATCTGTCTGTGGTCAGTCGGTAACGGTGGTTTAAAATCTGGCCCACCCCAGCAAAAATTCGTTGCTACGTCCATGGCTGGAACTCAAAGAGCTCTTTATGGAATACGAGAAGGAAAGAGAGGGCTAAAAAATACCATCTGGAAGACTAAAAAAGTCGTCGATTAAGGGTAAGCTGGCTAATGCAAGCCGAGCACAAAACGGAAATAGTGCTAATCAGCCAGGGGAAAAAGTGGAAAGGGTTAAGCAATAAGAAGGCTAAAGAAGCAAAGAAAGGCAAAGAAATGCTACAAGCGGGGAGAATGAAGATTAAGAAGGAGAAGGAGATGGTTCCTTTTTTAGGTTGGGCTAGAGACCCACATAGCCGAGAGGCAGCAGTTTCTCGGTAGAGGGCTGTCCGCCTACCGATGCAACTGCGGGCACTTAGTAGCTAATGAATTGGGTAACCAGTACAGGTCTGATGAAACTCTTATACACAGTTGGTTTGCAGTTTCTGGATATTAGTCTCGATTTGAAAAGCTTAGAATGGTCGTAGAAGCATTTATTAGCAGCTTGAGTGATTAGTGAAATCATGCAAGGATGTCTAAATAAAATTGGCAGCTGGGCAGCAGACTTCGGTCTGGCAGTTCGCCAGAGTTGATGCTTTTCACAGGGAAAACGAAAACTCCCACGTTCAATCTCTCCAGGTTGGAGTGGCACACTCCTAGCCTAGATAGCCTTCTATGCCTTTGAAAAGATTTTTGTCAAAAGATGGGGCGGTCAGCTAAAGATGGCTCTGTCGATGTACGCAGCTGTGGTACGCCCAATTCTCATGTATGATTCGCTAGTATGGTGGCCAGCGATGAGCAAGACCTATAACGTCTAAAGTTGGGAAGGGTCAGGATAACGACAACAATAGGGCAACAGGGGCCATGATAACGTGCCCCACGAAAGCCCTCGACGTTATCTTGTACCTACTCTCCCGACCTTCACATGAAACATCTAGCCTCGTGTAATGCCATCAGACTGATAGAGGAAACCCGGGGCCTGGAACTCAAAACCCTATGGACATAGCAATATCTTGAATCTGCTATGGTATGGTCGATGTGTATGTGTATGAAGTAAATTTTAAAAAAAATATTTTTTTTCTTCTTAAAGATGCTGTATTCTAGGGGATAGTGGGAATAGCCCCCTTCTCTAGAACAATTTTTTTCTCCAAATACATCCAGGAATCACCCCTGAAAATATTAGAGACGTAGTCCAACAAAGGATTTATTGAACGTCTGATGACCTATACAAATCGCAAATGAGTATTTTCAATCTTTAAAACGGCGATATCTCATGAATGGCAATTCGTACGGGAAAATGTATAATATCTTTTTTGTAGATAATCGCATAATCTACAAACTCTGCAAATACTATTTTATGATAACACTTACCGTTTAAGAGGTATTAGTCAAAAACGGAATTTTCCCCCCTAAAAATCACGCTTTTTTTTAATTTCAAAATCTCGGGAGAAGCTCGAGAAACGATTTGAAAGCAAATAAGGGGACATTTCTTATGAGTCAAATATCAACTTTTCGTCAAAAAATTGTGAGACATCAACATAATAATTGGTTTAAAACGGAGAGTGCGCAGGCTCATGAAACATGAATTGCTCATGAAACACATTTTGCTGAGATATCCCAAATAGAGCAGCTCATTAAGCACAACTTAAGCCCGGGACACACATATCCGCATCCGCAATGTTGGACGACACACGGAGAGAAATTAAAGGAGTATCCACACATATCAGGGCCGTGCCCGGGACGTCACAGCGCCATGTTCTGTCATGTGTGAACGAGCCCGTGCCCGGACACGGACATGTGTGAACGAGTAAAAGAGTATCCACACATATTAGTGACTTCGACGACTTACGCAAGCTCGTGTTCTCCTCGGCATTGTAATGAACAATGTAAAATGACTCGGAATTGTTTTCACAATTACTCAAATCTGTCGACCTTTCCTTGAGAACTTTACAATATTGAAATCCTCAAACTAAGTCCAAATTTGTGACTATGTCTAAGACCGGCCGTATTCCATATGACGATTTGCAGCTGTGGTATACGGCCGGCAAAGTCAATTTACCTTAATAGAATGGCTGTTCAAAATGAATATTCGCAAAATGCAAATAGATTCGCTTTAACCAAATCTATTCTCAAAATCAACTACCTTTTTTTAAGAAAAAACGATGTTTAATGTAATAACAATTAATAATAATTGAATGGGTCATTTCAAAAGTCTCATGAGTCACGTTACCAAATAAGTCAACACATTCCTTCCTCGTCAAATAATACCGCGTAATCATTTGCACCTTCGACATTATATGAGTTTTCATTATGATTCAGATAAAAAAGGTACTATCACAGCCGAGGAATTTATTGATGGATTCATTAAACATTCATTCATACTAAAGTTAAAACGCATAGCTTATACGTCTTTTTATCAGAACAACTACAAATGTTGAAGGTAATCCAGGTGAGAATGATGGAGAATGTGATCTTGCACCTTAAAGATGTTAATAAGATAATGTTTAAGTGTAATTTTCAATAATCTGCATAAAAATCAATTGCCGTGTGTTAGCATCGCAAAAACTCGAAAATGGCTCGCCTCAAAACAGGGGTGGTTTAATAAAAAAAATAAGAAAAACCCAAAGGAACTACTGAAAAATCTAAAAAAAAATGATCATTTTGGGAATTTTCACTGCAAATTAGTTTTAATAGTTTCATGGCCTACCTATGTATATATTGTTTGACAGCTGCGTAAATGTGAAATTGTCATCAATTGTCAATTGGGTTTTTGAGAAATGGCCGATTCAATTTAATGACAATTTCACATGTACGCAGCTGTCAAACAATATATAGGTAGCCCATGAATCTATTGAAACTAATGTGAAGTTAAAAATCCCAAAATAACCAATTTTTTAGATTTTTCAGCTGGTCCTTTTGGTTTTGTCTAATGGTTTTTCTTCTAAAACCACTCCTGTATTGAGGCGAACAAAACAAAAAAAAATTATTGAAATCGGTCGAGCTATATTCGAGTTTTTGCGGGACTAACGCACGGGCATTCATTTTTATATATCGCTCATTCCATGTCAAACCGAACACTAAATTTTAATTGATCATACCGATTTTTTTTAAATTTTGCAGACGCATTCTACACATGAAATAATGGGACCCATATTTCGGGAAAAAAATTGCGATTTTTTTTTCAGAAGATATGCACGGTTGTAAATTGCAAAAAATTTCAAAAAACGTCGCGCGGCCGACCATTCAAATTACTGTATCTTCGCAACCATTAGTCGTACAAAAAATTATATAGGTTGATTTTGAAGATCTTGAGTCACCCTATGTAGTAGTATATTTAAAATTTGCGTTTGATATTAATAAATTGTTATTATTAGTCTATAAAATTTCATTAGCATTTTTCATCATCAACTCACCAACTTAACGTTTTGGAAAAAATATCATCGTGTTCGTACTTCAATTCTAAAGAAACAGTGAAAATTTGAAAATGGAACTCAAACGGGGTCATATTTTAAAAACTGTCTCTCTATCAATGTATTACGTTTTTCTCACTGTACAGTCAATTGACCTAATTATCTGGAGCCTAAAAGAGCCTTATTACACATAAAACAATCCGCCAACTGTGGATTGTTTTCTTCAGCAATGCAATGGGTGTCCTGCTTGTGATAATCTCATACAAAAATTAACAGACATTTTTAAAGAAAGTTTATATCGACAGAAATCGATATCGACTCGAGAAACCAAGTACGGCTCCAACAGAGTTTTTGGTACCGATGCGATGTAAGAAAATTCCAGCCTAATCAATTCCAGCGTAGTGAATGCAGGAAATGCCCAAGTAAGGAGAACATTGTCAAATTTTTCGAAGAATTACTTGACGATTTCGATATTGAGGAAATCCAATATAAAATGTGGACAGCTACAAATCGTTGCATTATTATCGATGTAATTTCTACGGCAGATAAATTTATTGAAACACTGGCTGCACAACTTGTAAAACTACTAAAGCATGACTACTATGTATATAGTCCAGGAGAGATAGCGGAAAAGTATTCAAAAGTTGAAATAAATATACCCTGCGATTTTTCGTCGCTATAGTTAAGAGAAAAATCGTAAGAATTCAATGAATGTGTTTTGGAAAAAATCGGTCCAGGAGAACAGGTGGAAAAAAGGTAATAATGGTAGCGAAAACACGTTTTTCAACGTTTTAGGTGCGAAAAAATTTTGTTTTTGGAAAACAAAAAATAGTACGTAATAGCGCTTAAAAAGACGAAAATTATGAGATTTGGACAATTGAAATCGGTCAACAAGTTTTTGCAAAAAAAATAAAAACCGCGAAGTATTAAATTTAATTACAGGGACTGTAATTATCGTAAAACCTTGTTTCAGGATTGAAATTGTGGCTTCTGTTAGTGCCTACCTACAATAAAAATTTCATGCAAAAATAATTGTAGCTTTTCGCGTAAATCTCAAAAATGTAAAAACAGCCGTTTCAGGAAAATAGTTTGAACAAGGCCCACGGTGGTGCTAGAGTTATTTTGAAGAGCCTTATTTAATCTCGAAGAGTTGCTCTACCAACCCATTTCCATGAAAAGTTGGTGAGGTTCGATTTAATACCTCATAAACACGTTTGAAAACAGGCATTTTTCTTGATTTTGTACCGGCACAATGGAGCTCCTTGCTGGTGACAGCAAGGCTACTGCCATCGTGCTTGGGTAAACATAAAAAATTTAGAAGACAACATCCTCCCTAGTTTCCTAAATGTTTTTAGGGGATGCTAAACCGGCCACACGGTTTACGCTAGCTCGCCGGTGGGGGCGTGGGGTTGTGTGACCGGTGCTTTACACATATGTTTCACCACTTACCGATTAGTTAAAAGGGAGATCTCTTCATGCCATTTTTTTTCTTAGGTTATCAAAGGTAGTCACCGCTGGAAGTTCCCAATGACCTGGTGGACCTGTAAATGTTCAACGCGACTTCGAGAGAACCCTGGAGAGAAAGCAAAACCCACCCATCCTGGATACTTTACCCCTTTAGGCTTGCATGCCCATTAATACTCGTTTAGTTAAAGAAATGGATAGCAAATATATTATATATTACTTACAGTACACGACAATAGAATTAATGATAACAACAAAATGAAGGTAAGTTTGAATTAATTATTACATAAATGTTAAATCAAATCAAAAGTAAACTTATACTCTAGGTAATGTGGATGCAACCAACTTTTACCACTTGTAATTTTGATAAGTGAACTGGTGTGTTGAATGTAATGAGGTCAAGGAGGGACACAAAAAAAACTCTGAGCCAATATTAAACTTGCCCAACCAAAACTAAAAACAAAAACACAAGAGAAATAACAACGTCGATTTGGCCAAACGATGTTGCAGGACAATATATTTCGGACAATTTGTTCAGTTAGAACCGACGAATGTTTGTTTGCACCCCTACCAAAAAAAACAGTGTAAAGATAATTTAAGTTAAAATTTGTTATTGTAATTTTAGTGTTAGGTAATTTAAAAACAGTAAATATATATATATAGGTTAAGCAATATAGTATAACTGGTGTCAATTGATATAGGTATAAAATCAAATTCAGGAAAAATGTGTAATAATTAACAACAAGGTATGCAATTCTGGTTAATCAAATATTTTCCCGAGAAAAGCGATTTTCAAAATTAACAATCCAGTAGAAAATTGGCACCGTCAAAAAAAAAGACTACAATTTGTCTTTCCGTCTTTTCTAGATCGACTGCCACATTTCAGAAAATTTGTTACAATAGTTATATAGTCAATATAATGCCATATAGTTAATAAAAAAAAACAACAAAATGTAAAATACCATAAACAAATTATGACCTCATTTTCTTACTGGCACTGACGTTCCTCGCCGATAATGTACGATGATCAACAGCCAAGGTTAAGCAGATTTCTTACCTAACTGTTGTTCGATTCTGCTGGCTGCGCCAATCAATGTAGGCATCCACAAGCGAGCGGCGAGTTAAAGTCACGACCAATACGGCTTGAAAACACCGGTCCTGTTGGTGGTAATTTTCCAAACAAAAATGGTGCCCCGCTACTTCTGGATGCACTTTCCCGACACAAAAGGGAGGCTTCCCGGCAGCTTGGACCTCCGGACTTAATTTTTGCTGTTGTCCTAAAGAACCTAGAACTCGTGTAGAAAATCCTATGTATTTTTTTAAAAACAATTCCAGCTCGCGTGGCCGTGGCTCCAAAAGCCTGACCTTTCAACAGCACCTCTCAGCGGTTTTCCACAACCTCTGCACTCTTGTTCTCTAGATATAGAATACTCCAACTTCACTTCACAGCATTTGGGATATTCCGAAATAATTCCTCCGTCTTTACAACTTCAATAACAATAATCAGTTTTCCCGGATTTTTCAATATTCTAGTGACAAGTTTCAATATAAATTAAATCATGAGTAATTCACCAAAGTCTCAAAATTTAAAACTGCTTCTCTCGGCCAAATTCTTCAAAAACAGCCTTTCTGTTCGAACTCAAAATCCAGACTCCTGAAAAAACTATTTTCTCCCTATTCTCAGAAAAATTTTGTTTTCCTGAGCCTACGCGATTCAAAAATTTTTCTAATACTTAAGCTTCCTAAGTGATTACTAATAATTTCTGAATTTCCCGTGAGATGGGGGAATATTTTGTAAGGAGAATTCTTTTATGTAATTAACCGACCGTTACAATTTTCAGAAAAAACACCTTTGGGCGAAGGGGAAGTGGAATAGACCAGGACGGCGTAGACCAGGACGCTCAGAGCATAGGGATGCCAAACTGGATGACATCGGCTCAGAATCGGGACCGGTGGAGAGAACAGTTGCGAGAGGCCAGGACCGAATCCCGGTTGTAGAGCCGTTAAAGAAGAAGAAGAAAACGCTGAAAAACGTGTTTTCGCTACTATTACCTTTTTTCCACCTGTTCTCCTGGACCGATTTTTTCCAAAACACATTCATTGAATTCTTACGATTTTTCTCTTAACTATAGCGTCCAAAAATCGCAGGGTAGATTTATTTAAACTTTTTTTTCTATCCCTCCTGGACTATATATGTGGCTAAAGCACAAAGTCGATTCTATGCTAACTTGAAAAATATTTTAAAGGCAGGGGAATACGTAGTCACGGTAGATTTTGCAGAAAATTGTTCATTTGTAATGCAAGAACCTGCGCAAGCATTCCATTGGAATAATAATCAAGCTACAATATTTCCAATGTTCATATATTAGCGGGAACAAAATATAACAAAACACTGTAGCTTTGTCGGAATTACTGATTGTCTAAAACATGACACGTCATCAGTTCATCTATTCCAAATACATTTGATCGCTTTTTTTAAAAAAAAATTTGCTGAAGTGAATAAGATCTTCTACTTTTCTGATGGCGCCCCTCAGCAATTCAAGCATAAAAATGCTTTTACTAATATGTGCTATTATAAGCAAGATTTTAACATTGATGCAGAATGGCACTTTTTCGCCACTGCCCATGGTGAAGGGCTATGTGCTGGATTAGCAGGTACCATAAAACGCCTGGCTGCCAGAGCATCATTACAAATGGGCACAAGAAAACAAATACTAACCCCACCAGACTTATTTTCCTGGGCATGCTAAAACTTTCCTCATCTTACTTTTAGTTAGGTTGAAAATGATGACTATTTGAGATTGAAACTAACAGTAGATGCTCGATGTTCTAAATCTAAAACTGTCAAAGGAACGCAATCTTTACACACTTTTTTACCGCTCCAAAATAAGATTGGATACGCACATATTAAATCTGTGTCAACATCTGAAGATTATTCAGAGATACGAATTTTTGACTCTTAGCAGGTATGTATTTAATTTCCTCCTGTCCGAACTTACGGTTATCCCAGCTTGAAAATTACACATGATAGGTAAAAACTTCTCAGCTTTTTGAAAAAAATATCAAATCCAACCAAAAACTTTGCGCAATTGCAAAAAATTGCATTTTTATTCTAAAATCGCCATTTTAGCCACTTTCCAAGATCTTAAATGAAAATTAAATATTTTTATCAGAAAGCTGAAGTTTTTTATACAAAAACAGTGTTTGTTTATTATTTAATTCATTTCGAAACCATCCAAGAAAAATGAAATTAAAGTTAAGGAATTTGGCTAAAATTCACTTTTTGGTAAATTTCGCATTGTTCGTGTGGCAACACTAATTGCCAAAAAAAATTTAAATTTTCAGGAATTTGTCTGGTCAATCCAACTAACAAATTTCTGAAGTTTCAACAAAATCGGAGGGGGTGTCCTCCAAAAACAATTTTTATTTGGTGGAATGACCCATATATATATAGATAGATAGATAGATTGTAAAAGCATGAAAGCATGAGACGACGACAAAAGACTAGAAAAGGGACATCCTTTGCCCTGTACAGACAATGGAGAATTACTAAAGTTCTCAATCCAATACCCCTTTATAAACTTTAAAAACACCTATAATGCTTTACTTAATGTAAAACTCTAAAAAGCCACAACGAAAATTCGGTATCCCAATTAAACTGACACAACTATGCAAGTTGGCCATAACCAAAATGACAAAGCATGTAAGGATATCAAACACTAGCCAAGTCAATCAAAATCAATAATGGTCTACCACAAAGGAATGGTCTGGCGAGACTCTTGTTCAACCTGATGTTGGAAAAAATGTTTCGAGATTAAAAAGGAGCTATTGCTAAAGGCAATGGTGTAAATAAAGTTTTGACTAGTAAAGTTTTTGCTATAGAAGGGCTTACAGTTTCTGCAAAAGGCTACATAAATGCGGATGCTAATTCACACTTGATAATAAATCCCATTCAAAACGAAATATACATAAAAGAAAATTTCATTTTAAATTGACTAGAAGATAACACAAAAGATCTATATACGGATTTTATCATGAAAGACAGACTCTACACCAGACAAATTTACCAGATACAATTCTAGTTGACATCGACTCCCTTAGCATCGCCTTAAAGTCGCACTTGAACAGGACACGAAAACTGATTTTTGCAGTGCTTTAGAAACTCTTTATTTGATTTAGTATACTTGTTCCAAGACAGCAATAATGTTTCTCTGGGAAAATTCTTAGATTGCAAAGTCAATTTTCACACTAAATCGTCTGACTAGACATGGAGTCTTGTCTTTCGTCCTTTATTGCTGTGAATTTTTTCAACAAGAATTTATCGATTTTTTTTAAGTTTAAGCACAAGCACAAAGTTTCTATAGCTGCTAATGGTAGCCGCATGGTACATGGATGTATAGTTCAGAGGGTATTGACTGCCAGAATGAATTTACAGATTTTATTTATAGTTTGGCAAGTCACACATGACGTTAGAATGTATAAAAACAAGTTAGTTGTCTTAAGCTTGAAACATATAGAAAAATGCTTGTAACCACCCGCACGTTTGTAATTTAAATCAACTCAGCTTAATCCGATTAAGGATAAAATCTTGTTATGGGTGTATCTAGCAACGACGAGGATACTAGGAAAGTGGATGTTATTTCCTTAAGTAATGTGATAATATTAAAGATTGCATTAAGTGTGGAAAGTTTGAAGAGGTTGATTTATTCATTTTTATTCATTTTTGATTTTGGTTGTTTTAAATGGATTTCTTGAATGGTTTAATCAGAAACTACTAAAAATACGTACTTTCAATAAAAAAACATATTTTAAAATAAAATAATGAAGCAAATATTGAAAATATTAAAGAAGTTATTTTTGCATATTAAAATTCAAATATGAAAACAATTATTCTTAGAAAGGCTCTCGCTACAGGAAGCATAGCTTCGGTAAGAGGTAGAAAATCATATTGTGAGAATAAGCAAAAGCACAAATTTTCTAAGAATAACTCGAAAATAAATTGAGAAAAATATTATACACTCGTATGTCAGTTCTTTACTTAGAAGAAAAATATAAACTTTTCATGTCAAGAAACATACCAATGTAGAATTTGACAGTTCCTGTTAAAGAATCCACTTTGCTATAGAGAAAAAATATAACAACAAATTCCTATGGTGCTATCAATCTAGTTGTTTGGAAGAGCATTAAGATACATATGTACATATATCCAGGAAAGAAAAAATGTACTAATTTGACAACTTACACTTTTTAACCAATAACTACATTTCCTCTATTGTGTCATTACGGTCAATGCAAAGCAGACCAGTGCTGTACTCAGCAGACCTTGATTTTTCAACCCAGCTGCTGCAGCGCTTTATTTCTTTTAAAACTCGGTGAAGATGACAATATTTGACTACGAAGATCCTGGGAGATAGAGGAAATTTACCAAACCATTGTTAAAACAAAACAAGCTGAGTATGAGAGTTTCTATCAAAACACAATTCAAAGTATATCTGACTTAAGGATCACCCTTTGCTTTGTACTACCAGTCCGTTAGTACGACTAACTGCCTGTTCCCAATGAGGCCGTCAACCATAATTTCGCCTCAACGCACGGTGAGAGCATTCCCAGTAATACCGACATCGCCACAGTAAATAATTATTGACAGAGGCAATTTTCTGTGCAAGAAAATTGTGTATAATTTTTTATTATTCGAATAAAAATTGGAGTTCTTGCATAAGTTTGTAAAATGAGCTGTCGCCGTAAAATAACAATAATTCAACACAAAAAATTAAAATAAAATGAATACAAAAGCATAAAAAAGCACAGATAGATAGAAAATGAGAGAGCTTTTGTTCATAGAGGGGTTCAGACTCTCGAAAACCTGGTATTTTTAGCATCTAAAAGTAGTTTTTTTTTATATGAAATTTCGTACTTGGTGGTTTTTAAGGGGCTGATTAAGGATCCGCTATCAATTTTCCAAAAAAACATAATGGCGGATAAAAAATGGCGGACGGTTTTGCTTAATAATCAGCCAAATTTCATGAAACTAATTATAGGAGGCTTTTGAGGGCGATGATTAAGAATCCGCTATCAATTTTTCAAAAAACAAAATGGCGGATCCAAAATGGCAATTTCTGCAACAGGAAATTTTTGTATGGAACGCAGAAGCTGCCTGAGCTATTATCACCTCCAAGTAGATCAGTCTTTGTTCCATAACACCAGGACCTGTAACGCTGGGTATTCTAATATTATCTTTGACCAAAAAGTCTCGATAGGATTAAGCATTGTCGAATATGGCCCTAGCCGCAGCAGAGACGCCATCGTTCCATTAATAATTGTTTCTAGGTTTGAATGGCAAGGTGCGTTGTCTGAAACAATTGCCAAATCTTCCAGTTCATTTCCAATATCTTACCAGTGCTGTATCAATGAGATGAATGCTGAAATTTTCTGAATTACAATTGACTATGTAATCTGAATTACATTTGATACTTTCTAAATTACAATTGATACTTTCTGAATTACAATTGACAAATCTGAATTACAATTGACGCTTTCTGAATTACAATTAGAAAAGGGTAGTTGAAGATAAACCTAAGAAGACCATTTAGAAGCAATTTGAGGTAATCAAACGATTGTGACAAGAACACAGCTTCTACGACGAATATGTCCCAAAAATTTCGTTTTATAAACGGATGACCATTCCTATTGCGTAGGCGAAATTGTCATCCAAACATTTAAACATTGTCATCCAAAATGTAAATCCCTTCTCAGGCTTCGTAGTGACCCAACATTTCACCAACACACCATGCACCAGTTCCGCGCAGCATGCCTCCAGAGGCAAAAGAAGCAAGAAAGACGAAATGACCGAGGATACTTGAAGTCGAGTTCAACTCTCATTATCCCGACACGACGCCTCATTACTGCCCAATGAATTCCCTTCTACGAGGGACGAGGTCCAACCGCCCCACTCTCCCGCAAGACGTCAAACAAGGCTTTGGTGGAATTGTAAACAACAGGATCATACTTTGGTGGACTGCCCCTGCAGTAAAATTCTTCTTGGTGGACGTTAACAGTGCCAGTGGTTGCATCCCAAGCAAAAATGAACTCGTCCGCAGCTAGCATGCAGCCGGTACGCACGCAGAGTGTCATCCCGAGTGAAAATAAAACTCGCCAGCAGCTAGCATGCATCGGGTACGCACTAGCCTGCACGGGCGGCGCCCACAGCTAGCACGCATATCGAACAAATGAGCAAGGCACATTTTTACTAGGGATTAAAGAGTTTATTTCTCAACCTGTTATCAAAGGATGATGTGACTTTCCTGATGGCGGATTTAGAGGAATTTCTTAGTTTATTTACTCACGTCGATGCATTCTTACCCTCTGAAGGCAGCTTATTTAGTTTTTATTGTGTTCATCCACTCCTAATTAAACCATTTGTTCGATTTTGGTTTTGTGATGAACGCCTGCGGTTGCGTGCCCGAAGAGGCCAACCGCAGACCCTTGTACAATAAACAGCAAAATTTAAATCACCGTTCCAAAACAACAACAATCACACAAAGGCGGTAGCCAGGGCCTCCAGAGAAGGGGGTCGGGGTATGTTGAGACCCCGGAGATACCACCTATTTTGATACACCACCACTTACCTGGTTGTGAACGCCGCACGCGTACGTGAAACACCTAAGAGGGAATGTAGGGTACCTGCAACAATACTTTCGAGGCGAGATACATCGTCCGCTGCTATGCCATCCTGAAGGCACCTTAGCCCATCAATTTGTATGAAACATAGCGCTGACTAAGCAGTGATCCGATTTGCCGACAGGTGAATGAATTTCGACAGATCTTCGCTTTGTATGAGAAGTAGGGACAGGGTCAAGCAAGTGCGTTCCTTGACCTACAACGTCAGGAGCTGTCGTGAGCTGATCCTCAATTTGATGAAGATTATTGGTGCGTGCAAAGACCTCGGCGCTATTTGAGTAGCCCGGCCAGTTTACATTGAGAACCGTGGTTTAAATCACCAGCAAAAATGACTTCACAATCCTAAAAGGACAATAAAAATCCGTTGTCTACTCGGAAATAAACTCAAATGCTGAAGCAAATATTTCGTTACTTATATCAGGACTTCTTTGTAGAAAGCAGAGGAATATGACGTGGTTTCGAATGATGATGTTGAGCCGGACAAACAGTGGCAAGAGAAATGACAGAGATTTTTTTGTAGAGTGGAGAAAAGAAAGAAGAGCTGGGAGAAATGGAGAGACCAAGGAAGATTTCACTAAGCAGATTCGAATCACGTAGCTCTGGGGTGCTATTCGGGCGCGTTAACCCCTAAGCTACCAAGACCGGCTACCTCTTCTAAATCAGAAATTGTGATTTTGATTCAATGGCCAGGTTTAACAGCCCTGGATTTTTTATGTTATGCTATTCAAAGGACAAGATCGACGAAGTTGTTTAAAAATCGGGCAGACCTACCATACTCGGAATGGAATTCCCAGTTTCCATTTTTCGCGCTTAGAAAAAATTATAATTCGCTTCACTTTTCATAGAAGTTTCTCTCCTCTACTTTCACCCAAATGGAAACAAAACTACCATTAAATCTCTAAAGTCAAGCAGCATTTGTCGGCATTAAAACTTGGATGGGGGCCCACTTACGAAAACCTTGTGATGAAAAATTTGGCAAATTTCATTCTCACTCTCTCGCTCGCTCTTGGCACTTACTTTCCAGTTCCCTTTGCACTCTAGTCCTTTTCATGGAATAAAAGCATTATCTTCTACATCTTGGGCAATGCATATTAAATAACGTATCATATCCACTTTCAAACAACAACAAGCACATTACATCTATCTTTCTGAAGTCTGTGGAAATTAACTCTGATCTATATGAGGATTTTTCGTCACTTTGTGAAGAACGGAAAATTAACTTTGTACATGAATGAATTATCACCACTTTGATGTATCTTTCGCACATATCCAAGGGTATTAAATGAGGATCCTCTGGCCCATCTAAAGCTATTGTGTTAATTAACATTTGCGCCTTTTAGATTTCTTAGTCTTAAATAACATTTTCCCTTCACTCCTCCAGTAAATAGGATGTCGAAATATTGTTCGGTATTCGTTTCAAAATATAAAAGGCACGAACTTAAACGATTTCATCAAAAAGGCGGTCTTAAAACATTTCAATAACCACAAACAACACTTCAAGTGCTTTTTTGATGATTCTTTTAACTGTTTTCAAGTGAATTTTGAATGAATCTAATTTGGTAAGTTTTACACCTCAACTGTATCAGTTTTAATACATTGGCGGTTAGGTCTACCGCACGAGATCGCATAAAATGCCTCGATAAACGCAAAATGGCACATGAGTATTTTCACATAAAATTAAAATTTAACATGGAAGGAGGTTTTTGAAATGGGCTATTCGGAAGGTGAAAAATTCCGACGGATTATTACAAAAGCGCCACCATCCGCCCCAAACCCCCAGCTGGTGCCGCTACAAGAGCCCAGCCATCGCCAGGGTCTCAGCAAGAGCCTTTTATATTCTTGGCAAGGATGAAAGCAGCACAGGCAAAGTCAAGACAGCGTTTCCTAAAACACCTGAAGTGACATTTAAAATCGTTTCTGAGGGTTTTGCTTGTGGGTTTTATGAGACTTTAAAGGTAACTTAAACGACATAAAAAGAAAAATTCCTTCCACTCAGGGAGTCGACGCTTTAATGGAAATTCTTACCAACTCCTGACATAATTTCCACGAATTTATAGCCCCATTCTGCTTCTATGTATGCTCCATAAGACGGCGGCCCTTTTTTGTGCCAGGCTTTTGGTTAAAATTTACATTAGGGTTCTTCGTTGGCGGAGCACTCAAGAAATTTGTAAAAACCGCGCGTTTTCCAAAGGTAAAATTACTTTGAATTGTATTAAAGGCACACTCTTGCCGCATCGAGCTTACACCAGGTTTATTGACAGCCAGAAGCTTGCCCTTCGTTTAAGAGGATGAACCTTTACCTGTGGATAGAAGAGCGGCAGGAAACGATAAATTGGAAAGTTCGCGTATGGTGCCCCGCATTCGTATCATTAACAGACAGACTGAAAAGGATACGTCTGCTGCCAACGAAGAAATCTGACTTTGAATAAGGACAAGCCACGATGATAAGCCTGCTGGAATTGCAGTTATACAGCTCTGCCCCAGCAGCTACTTATGCTCCGCACTGCCTGGCGGGAGGGGGTGGAGTGAAAGGAAGCATTTGAAGTTTTCCAAGCACGCTCCTGCCATTTTCATTACTGATTGCCAGATACGTGATCCTTGAAGGGGAAATGGGTCGATCTGTGCGAAAATTTAAGAAGCTCTTTTTAGATAGATTTCGTTTTTTAAAGGACTCGCTTTGATGTGATGAGTACTTCTTTGCTGACGTTATATTTCAGTGCTTCAGTCGTAATAATTCTGATTTGAAAATGGGTAGTTTTACTTCTGAATTGCCTTTCATAATTCTCGACACGATTTTTGATGTGAATTATTTTTTAGTCAATTTTTGCATCTTTAGCATTTTCGGGAGACATTTTCGATTCGATTGTAGAAGCCTTGAAGACAGATTGAATATTTTTTCCTGTAACAGAATTAAGCTTAGGAGTCAACTTTTGCTCTGCCAGTCCCTGATATAGCTCAAGTCATGATGCTATATCTAGTAGTAGGCTTGGAAGATACAATAGGTTAAGAGGAGTCTGGTGTTTGACTGCGGAAGGTTGCTCCACAATAGAGTTGTTGTATTCATGAACGAATATTTTCACTAGTGTGTGCTTGGAAAGGCGGCGCGTAGCCTGTGAGAATCATCCAAGTGTTATAATATTGTGTTGTGCAAGTAAGGGGCAGTGGATAGCTTTAACTCCGGTGGAATAGTCGTAATGATAATATCGGAAAGGGCTTATCAGGTCTATTCTGAACTTCGCTGGAATTTGGAATGACGCCACACAGCTAATTGTATTCTACCTGTCATGCCTTTTCATTTGAAACCCATGTCGGGGGTCGGGGAACACAATTGCAAGAATCGGCCGCCATCTTGGAATCGTCGTCTTCATTTTTTTAGCAAATGGCCTGATTGCATTGTCACGCGAACTATACATATGTGCAAAATTTCAAGTTGATCGGTTATATGAAAGTGGGTCAAAATCATAATAGTAGAATGTCGGTGACGCGAACCCATAAGTTTTCCCTCTGCCGAAAATCACTTAACGAGCCTAAAGAAGTTTTTACTTCAAACATTTATAATAGGGATTCTCTTGCATAAGGTTCACTATTTCAGTTAGAGCCGGTTATGTCGGTGACACAATCTTCGGGCCTAACGGGAACAGCCTTATCGCAGTTATGCCTGCATAAACAAAATGATTCCCATCAAAAGACCAATATAGGCTGTGGTAGGTATGGCGACGGTTTAGCGTGAGAAAATGTTCTCCACCATGGGAGAAAGATAGGAGGTTTTTACCCATTTCGTTAGGAAGTGTTTTGTCAGGAGTCATTGGCTCGTTAATTGAAAAATATGCATAGAAATAATGGACTTAACAAGATGCTACTTCTGTCGTCAGAGGTTTACAACAAGCTTAAAAATGAAACCGAAATGACTGCAAATAAGTCCATTTTTGATAGAGCAATGAATAAAATACTATAGAATAAAGACATTATTGATTCAAAAAAATGGTATAGCTATCGAAATCAACTAATTTTAATTTTAAATCACAATCAGTAATCCAAACGAACGCTTGATAAAGAAACAAATTTATTCAATGAACAAAAAAGTTTAAGAGATAGTGCCACACAAACTAAATTTAGTTTTAAAGATGATGTGTTAACACAGACTTCACCAGCAACAAGGGATTTACTAAACGAAGAAGTCTTTCAAGAAGCACATAATATAATAACCCCTCCAAGAAGAACTTTGTGACCAGCCGCCAAAAGACGATTATCAGCTAGTGGTATAGCAAAAACGCCAGTGGATATAAAACAAAATGACTTTTATGTATGTCTTTTAAGTAGTAACTCTATGCACATTTACCCAAAAAATACCCCATCGGCTTTTACAAATGCACTAAACCATGCAAGTTTAATGGAAACTGGCGTGTCGGAATAACTGAAATTTCATTACCAAATTTTGAAATAACAAAACGTGCAATCTCCAGCAATAAAGGAAATGTGGGTAAAAGAGTGAGGCGCGAAGACGACCAGTTAAAGGAAGCTAGAAAGCAACATCAAAACGATTTTAAAATACTTAGCATCAAAATTAATGAAAATGTAAAACTTGAATGGACGCCAGAAAATCTTGAACAAATTAGTTACAGAGTTGAACAAATAAATCTTTCAGCATTTTTATTAACCTTTTATAATGAAGTTATTTCGTTTTCCTATAGGAGCCCATGCTCGCAGATTGCAAGACATCCCATGGTTGGCAGCCCATTAGTACGCGCCGGCAAACGATCACGTGCACCAGCTTTGATCTGACCCCCCGAAGGCGTCGACGTCGTCATCTATTACCTGCCTAGTCCCAAGCCACCGACCCAGTGCCCTTGACCAAATTCCAAACCACCCAGTCTCAAGGTCAACGCCTTTGATCTAGTTCCCACGGTGAGCAAGGTCAATAGGCCACCATCCACGGTCAAACAAATCGTCAAATTTGTGGCCAACATCGAAAAAATTCTATAAAATACAAGTTTTTGAAGTGGGCCGCTGTTTGAAGAAAATATCGTCTGGTTTAATATTTCCATCAAACAGCTTAAAGGTGTGTGTGCATTCTTTATGTGTGCCATGTAAAGCATATGAAAGTTCGTTTTGTTTACAGGAATTGTCGCTCGGGATGTTTGAAGAAAGTTTCCCTCGTTGATGGGCAACAAATGTCAAAGCATAAATGTATGCGCTGTTTGTCGAAAATTGGTTCGATGATTTGTTTGACCGTGGATGAGGGCCTAATCGCCTTGACCTAGTTCCCACGGTGGGGGAAATTTTCTCACGCTAAACCGTCGCCATACCGACTACTGCGGCGCCGGCGCATTCGAAAAGCGGGAAGGGAGTAAAGGCACAAACAGATTGACGCCGCGGCGCGGCGGTGACGACGGTGGCATGCGGGAGAATTCCCCCTACATTTAATTTCTCCGCCCGCCTGCCTTTGTGTTAGCACATATGGTGGTCCGTGTATTTTAAACGTCTTTCCCGTCACTGTCGCCGCCTCCACACGAACCTGTTTGTGCCTTAAGGAATAACTACTTGTTGTCCGTCTGTGCTCTTTTGTGAGGTACTGCTGGTGGCCTCTACATACCTTTAGCTTTTTCCGATTTCTTTTCAAATTTTAAGAATCGGTTTTAAAGGACTGGCGACAACACACGCTCGCACTTCACACTGGCCTGGATTTTGAGGGTTTGTGCAATGGGCAGACTTAGCCCCCTGATCTACTCCTACATGTGGAGATGCCTTCTGGGCCAGCAGAATTAGATTTCAAGATGTTAGATTAACTTAATCGCAACAAACTGTACTCATATGTTTAGCTGGGATTACAGAAGCCTACTCCCACCCACCCACATCAAAATAAACAACTATTACCCACCCATAAATTATATTTACATTACAAAGAGCGCTTAGAAGCCACATCTGCAATAACGCGCTTGAACTAATTGTTAGCAAATCATTTCAAAATGAAGTAAGCCAAATTTATTTGCACTTAGTAAAAAATACAACATTAAAACTTCAGTAGAAAGCCATTTTAATCTTACCTGTGCTTAACCCCAGCAAATATTTACACTCTGGTAATTACGAAAATGCCTCGCATGGTTAACTATTTTTTATACTCTAACGCTTGATTGTAGCTAGATTTTCAGGAACCTAAGGAGCACACAATTTACATACACATCCACCTGACTTTTCACTATTCAGGGTACTCAAAAACTTTCAATACAGTTCAGTTAGCATTTAAATACGCACTGATTATGTTTGCTTACATGTTTCGAGTGCCAAGCTTTCATATACCATCATCATACTCGCACAACGTAACAAGTTTACATTTACCTTAATTACAGCATCGCTGACAAATATGCCAGGATCAACGCTTCTGAAATTGTAAGTGGCCGTAAATTTCACGTCAATGCAGCAAATGCATGCAAAAGTTTTTTATTTCACTATGATGTTTACTATACAAAAACACTGTGAATGTTTTAATTAGTTTTAACGTTTGGGGCATAAAGGAAGCATTTAAAAAGCGCTGGAAGTCATCCTTTATGAGAAATCCTTAATCCGTGCCTTCAAAGTCGGAGCTTGTTTAAACATTCACTAATACTAGAGAGAGGACAAAATGCCAAAGAATATTTGTTTACGACGCTTTAACTCAAAAAGTTCATTATGACGAATTTTAACAAAACTTTTCCAGGTGAGATGGCCAGCAGCACGGTTAAGGCCATTAACATTTACGAGCAGCAGCAACCTCACCCACGAACCAAGTGAGGAGATTTGACATCTCGCTATCGTCTCTTACCTTGCTGTAAACTCGCTTGTTTGTACACATTTGTCTTATAGACGATTACATTTGAGGTGACATACAAGTTTTTTATGGCTTGTGCATTTACCTAGGAGGGGTTTAAAGTATCGGCAATAGGGTTTGATATACATTTCCTGCGAAGTGTACTTTTTATGGCATACATGGGTTTTAAATGAACCTATGGACGATTATTATTGTTCTAGTGCGACATGTGTAGTTCTTAATGGTACCGTAACAGCGTTACAATCGATTATTTTCAGTATTTATAGAGCGAATAAGAATGATATACGAGGATTGTCTGAAAAGTTTCGAGCATACCAAAGAGAGAAAACTTTAAAGTTAAAAAACTTGTCTTAGCGGTGCACTAAACTGTTTAACCCTTCCAAATGTTAATTGAGTATTACTCTACAAATTTGAGTTTACATGTCGTTCATCTCGTTCGATGAAAATCTCTGTCCTTCAAGCTCAATTTTAAGATTTTGAAACAAAAAAAACTCGCTGAGCCAAAACTGATAAATACCGTGGGTTCGAAATGCAATTAGTAACTGCAATTTGTATTTTGAACGACCGACGAAGTGTGAGCAATTGTGTCGTCTTGATGGAGTAGCATTTTCTTCCTTTTCAAATGCGACTGCTTTATCGTAATTTCCTTTCTCAGCTTGTCAAGTAATTATGCATAGTATACTAACGTGACCATACGTCCCGTTTTGAACGGGACCGTCCCTTTTTTCGGTTCTTCGTCCCGGTGTCCCCGAAAAAGACCTGGGGACACAAAATTGTCCCGTTTTCAGAAACCGCGCGATAATTGGCGGGCTGGAGGGAACGGGCGGTGCGGGCAGTGCGTCGACGATGATAGCCCATCCGCCGCGCCCGAAAAAGGATAGAGGAGAGGGGCCATATGTTATGATTGCACCATGCACTTCATGTGCACTTCTTACTATTTGTAATTTTCTTCAGTTTGTTTGAACTAGCGTAATATTTGTAGTTTTAGTTTACTTGAATATTTTTGGTTTGGAATCTTATTTCACTATGCCAAAATGCAAATTTACTTTCAATGTTAATTTACAAGCAAAATACCCGGTTATTAAGCAAATAAATACTCTCTCGAATGTCAGATGTGGTAAGTGTCGCACAGAGGGCCTTATCATGGTTGCCGCGGCGAAAAAATGACAGCGCCGTTTGTCGCTGTCATTTTTCGTATCATAGTTGGCGAATGCAGCGACAATTTTCGATAAAAACCTTATGGTTGTCGCTTGAAAATGTTTGAACATTTCTTATAATTAAAAAAATTTAAAATCAGTCGTGAAAAACGTAACTTTGTCTCTTAAAAAGGCCAACTGTGATACACCTGAAGGCGTTTTCCCGGACAAATGTCAGTTTTTTCGAGAACTATGATTCCGTTTTACAGTCGCCGCGCCATTTCTCACTTCAAGCGCCAACCATGATCAGGCCCAGAATTTAGTGTTTCCCATAGTAGTGTGCAGGTGATATTGAACAGCATTTAAAGTCTGACAATATGAAAATGCCGATCGTTCCGTGCTGCTGCTTCAAGTTCTTCAGTGTTGAACTTTTTTAAGAAATCTGACGCGTCAACATCAAAGGATTTGGAGCCGATTTAGACGGTGCGCTCCAGCGCATGTGCTTCACGAATTTTGTGGATAAAGGGAAAAGTGGGGTGGTACCTCTCATCAACCCCACTTCTTCCTTCATCTTCAAACGTTCGTGAGGCACATGCGCTGGAGCGCACCGTCTAAAACGGCTCTTGGATATCGCCGCGGCAGAAAGCGTCTGGGCCTATCACACAATACACTGTAAACAAAATATGTAAATTCACAGTGCAAATGTACAGTAAAATTACAAATCGAGATATGAAATACTAATTTACTACACAATTATTGTAATTTTACCATAAATTTTGTAACTTCACATAATGAAATAGGAAATCTCCAATACTGCATAACGTAAATGTTGATTACATGGATATGATGTATATTTTACACGTTACAAAACGTTTATGTAGGAAAATTACAATATTTCTTATATATTTATCAATGTTATGTACTAAAAAAATCCTAACACTTTGTACTATAATTTTACTAAAGCGGTGTAATTTAAGAACATAAATTTTCAGAGTAAAATTACAAATCGGCTATTGGAATGTAAGGTTTAAATTTTTCCTCTCGTGGATATAATTCACAGGTAACAATGGAATACTAAGCATATAAACCCAATTTCTTTTAAGTTAAGGCCAGACCTTTGACTTTGTCAGGGTCTGGGCAGTTCTTGTAACAGCCAAGAAATTTTGATAGGCATTGCCTCACGTACATGCTTAACAAGGCATTGTGAGCAAAATGCTAATTTTTTATGTATAGGAAGTGGGCATTAACTAAGAATAAAATTTGGCGCTTGGAAATATTTCAGGCAGGGCCAAGCACATTGGCACAGGGCGGTAATCTTCAGCTTTGGGTTTTTCCCTTTTCGTCTCTCTCCGGTAAAAAGTGGCAACAAGAGTTTTGGAAATTTACAAAACTATGAAGGGAAAGCTCCAATACTGATTGTATTTTTACATCTCACAAATAATTTATATTTACTGCACAGTTGGTAAAAATACGTAAAGTAGAATTGGAATTTTCCTAATAATATATATTGCAAATTTACAAAACTGCTTGTGAATAAAACTTCCAGTATTTTTTTTGTAAAATTACCACAGAAATTTTTTACAGTGTACAAGAAACCCATAGTTTTCGCTCTGCGTCGAAATTTATTCAATCATGTTTCGACCTCAAATTTAGATGTGCACGTACGAAAACAGACGCTATTGTAGTAAATGTTTTGGCGCATACAGCGATCAAGGAATTAAAAGAGGATCTTGGTAAGTCCAGATGTATTACAGTTTCAACCGACGCGACGCATGAAACCACGGTAAAAAGAAAATATATCCTGTTCTCATGCGCCTTTTTCAACCTTAAGAAAGTGGGCACGTAAAAATTTTAGACTTTCAAGACCAACCAGGTGAAACGATATCAGTAGTTAATTATTTAGTCCGAGTGTTGACAGAGAAGAGTTTGACTGCAAAAGTCGTGGCATTTTATGGGGACAATGCCAACGTCCATTTTTGGGGGCGCAGCTAGCCGAGGAACTAATAATGTGTTAGAGAAATTACAACCATCTCTGGAAAACCCATAATTGGATGCGGAGCTCATATAATTCATATAATAAAATCTGCTGCAGGAGGCCTACCCGTAGTTTACGAATGCATTACTGTAAATTATTATTGAATTATTGTTTATTATTGTATATTCCTTTTTTTATATTTACACGGTTCGAGTAGAAGCTCTAAAGGAGTTTGGAAATTGGAACAGGATATCAGAAAATGCTGGGCTATAGCAAAACCAGTTGGCTTGCGCTTATGCCTACGATAGAAAGGGCTTTAAAAATGTACCAGACATTAAAAAACTACTTTTTGAGCATTGAAAAATGTCCCCAAATATTTAAAAACTTCCAACAAAGCCTTGAAAATGTTTATTTGAATGAGTTTGTGATCTGAAGTGATCAAGGGCGGCATCAAACGCGCCGATAGCTTATTCAATATATTTATTTCAGACCTGTCGCAAAAACTCTCTTCTATGCCGATGACCTCAAAATTTATAGTGTCATAAGGTCCCAGAACGACGAAACTTTCTTTCAAACAAAGCTAAACGCGTTGCAAGACTGATGCACCACCAATAAATTACAACTCAACAGCAGCTAATGTCATGTAATTATCTTTTCCCGCAAAGGAAACACACAGCTGCAAGAATATTATCTCAACGACAAAGCCTTCCAGGGTTGTCCAACACGCGGCCCGCGGGCCGCATGCGGCCCCCGGCCAAATGAAAACACAATGAATTTCAAATGTGTGAACTTTACGCAGTACTTTTGTTTATTTGTAAAAACATTAAGTTTTTAATTCTGAAATAAATCCGACATGAAAACACAATTTTTTGCAATGAACAGGAAGTTTGCACTTTCTACTA
The DNA here is from genome assembly GCA_963855945.1 of Thereva nobilitata. Classification (NCBI taxonomy): domain Eukaryota; kingdom Metazoa; phylum Arthropoda; class Insecta; order Diptera; family Therevidae; genus Thereva; species Thereva nobilitata. The sequence goes on from OY979695.1 coordinate 39,182,311, forward strand.
CTAAAATGTGGCCCCCAACATCGAAAAGGTTGGACAACCCTGAACCGTGTCGATCAAGTATCTAGGCATTGTTCTACAATAAACTAAATTTCAACTTGCACTACGATAATATTGCTGCCAGAGCTGTCCAGGTGTTTTATAAGGCCTTTAGGAGTAAATTCCTGTTTATCAGTCTGTCTATAGTACCTTAATTATATTTACTAGTTGGGCTCCCAAAATCTTTCTCTGCGGATGCCGCGAAAGATGTCGAGCCAGGAAAGTGGGTATCGAGCAGGAGTTTCAATGACTCCTGCCTGACTGATTGTGGTCCATTGTTGCAGCAATTCTAGGCACATTGGGCTTTTAGAGAGAACCTTTCTAAGTCCTGCGGTGTCCGAAAAACCTTCTATTATCTCACAAAAGGTTTTCCAGGATTCCCTCTTTGGCTTACGCAGTTCGTAGTTGAACTCCCTGAGACGCCTTTTGTAGTTGTCCGAATCCGAATCCAAGTAAAACGGTTTGGCTTTATTGAAGGCCTTTCTACTTTCAGACCTTAGTTTGATAAGCTTACTGTTTCACCAAGGAGGTTTAGTTTTAGCCCTGTATTTCTTAATGGGACAGGCTGCTTCCAATGCATTATTTAGGAGGTTGCTGAGATTCCTCACCTGATATTCGAGTTCTTCAGCGTTCCAAAAATGGGTAGGAACATCCTCGGGAAGTTATCTATCCACCAGTTGTCTATATACGGCACAATCTGTGCTTCGGACATTCCTGTAACCAGGGGCCTTCTTCACAGTTGAGAACGTATTGACATTAAGGGCGTTTTCAAAAATTCAGCCGATTGCAGCAGTCGGAGCAGTCAAATGAATCCAAATGCCTGCTCTGATTGCTTACAAATTTTAACTTCAGTTGAATATTTGAACAGTTGACTACTCTGACTGCTGCAGTCGGCTGAATTTTTGAAAGCGCCCTAAAAAGACTATCGAGAAAAGGAGTGTTCACTGAATATTCTCCAGTTTTCTACACAATTGAGCAGATCTGGGGAAACAAGAGCAATGCCCAAGACTTCTTGTCTTACCCTTGTAACGAAAGTAGGTTGATTTCCCCTGTTGCACAGCAAGAGATTATGTTGGAGTAAAAGGTCAAAAAGCAGCTCAACTTAGTATCTGCGCTGCCCCAAAATGGAGTTTTGAGCATTTGCATCACATCCAATAATGAGGCTGGCTCCGAATTTAGCCGCTTCCTTTGCCGCATCAAAGAGATTGGAGCTGTCTATATCTCCCTCATACAGGCTCAAAATATGGGCGAAATGCCGAAAAACAAACAATATTGGGGTTTTGTTCACATGGTTAATTTGGTTATGGTAGCTGCCATCTGGTGACGTGTCTATTTTCCTATGGTTAAGCCAGGTGCCAGCTATTGCTAACCATCTTTCGATGGCGAACTCAACTTTTCTGCTCCCGTTATTGTTTGATTTCTCGTGTAGGAAGGATTTGCCGGGGTAGGAATAATAATATGGTTCCTTATCCACTAGTGCTGCACACGAGACGAGACGATATTTGGCCCAGTCTCGTCTCTGTCTCGAAAAAATGGGCATTTGCAGGTCTCGTCTCGATCTCGTCTCGTCTCGTCTCGAAAAGTCTCGTCTCGTCTCGAAAAGTCTCGTCTCGTCTCGAAAAGTCTCGAATCTCACTGTCAATAATAGAAATTGCTCAGTGTTCTGTATTTCGAGAAATAGCAATATATGCCATATTAATGAAATTGTATACAGTTATTCCTTATATTTCCATGCTAGTCACTTCCCAGACGTAGACACGTAAATCTGCCTTTTGCAGTGGCACCAAGGCGGGGTAGAGGGGATCAATGAATCGAAAGTCAATTTCTAATTTGTGAAGAGTTACATTTATGTAGAGTCCGTTCCAAAAGAGAAGATATATTTCAGTCATTTCATTTCATTTCAACGCATTTCATTTTAAATGCATTGAAATGAAATGAAATGACAGTAAAATACCTCTTCTGTTTTGGAATGGACTCTGCATTTAAATGCTTATGGAATGCGTACTCTTCGCATTGTCTCCGCAGCCTGCTCAAGTCATGTATTGGTGCCGAATGTTGTGCTCGTCAAAGAGCGCAGCGTAAAGATACTGAAATAGTTGGTGTCGATACGATTTCAAAATGACGATTTGATTTCGAGACCTCGAGATGTTTCGCGAGATCTCGAATGGTAGTCTCGGTCTCGTATCGATTTTTAATCTGGAGGTCTCGTCTCGATCTCGTCTCGAAAATCGAGACGAGACGATTTCGAGACAAGTCTCGTCTCGTGTGCAGCACTATTATCCACTAATATGGTTCCTTACCCGTATGGATAATGGACGGTTCCTTACGCACTCACTTGGCTTGACTTTTATGTCGTAGGAAGGGACTTGATCATATTCCACTCTTTGTTCTTCATATCATGTTTAACACACCGTTAAAAACGTTCCAAGAACTGTCATCCTTTGGTTGACCATTTTATGCTGTAAGACCAACTTCAATAAATTCAAAACTTCATTTTGCATCAATTAATGTCGAATGAATCAAAATGTTTCAGTGTTACAACAACCATTTTAAAGCTTAAAAAACTAACAGGAAACTGCTCTCCTTACAGCCAGTTAGCATTCCTGTCATGCACGAAGACTCCACCGATCGGAAACTTAATTTAATTCGTATTTCCTGAAAAATTTAGTTCCGGATTCACATGGAAATAAGAAGAAAGTGAACCAAAAAACTTTTACTGAAAGATTTACTCGATGAAAGGACGCCTTTTTCTCTAGTTTTTGCATTAGCAGAAAGAGCATCCACGGCAGAGCTGAAGTCGTTGAACAGCGCATTCTTCTGTCGGTTTTGATGGAATATAATGCCAGGAACGAACGAAATGAGATTTAACTTGGGCAAGGTCGGTGCTAGCACTCCTTCATGATGCGCTTTGAATGTGCGATAGCTAAAGTTAAATTAATTTCCGAGCAAAGTTAAAATGGAAAAATTAATTAGAATAGAGACCATCCGCACAACAGAAAGCTGCCATTACAGCTCCCATAAAGCTGATGCTCGGGCGGCATTCGTATTGTCTTGAACGGAAAAAACAGGAAGGATACTCCTCAAGAAAAAATCCTTGGACTAGAACTGTACAAAAGTTTCCTTATCGAATGGCTAAGCCCATTTCATTTGAGGTCGCCACCTCGGGCGTTTCGTGTTTTCTGTGACATAATCTGTAGCTGCTCATTTGTAGACAATAAACGTAATTCCTTAAAGGGATTTCATCATCGCTTTTCTACTATAGTATAAGAACGCTATATATGTATGCATGTATAGGATGAATCGATTGTTATTATCGCCAAAAAGTTCATATATCTAACCGACCATTCATCAAAATCCTACCGTTTCATTCTGCATAGCGTGGCCCACTTCTTGTGCAGAATTATTTCATTTTCCGCATGAGGAGAGAATTCCTCGGGAAATGCCTGGAAAACTCTTCATTATCGCTTTTGTTGCCGGCAGAAAGTATTTTTCCATTATTGTTCGCTTAACATCTGGAATCGCCGGGAATACTAAGCGCCAGTACGTGATGGCTCAGCACTTAGATAACAACTTGGGAGATATAACATAGAAGCATAAAGAGTTCAGGGAAAGTTGGAGCCGTCGTCGTCTCCCCAAACTTTCACGTTATGTGCCTTCGGGATTCCGTAGTCCCAAAGTTATGAATTGCAAGCCTTAAGCTGTCCCAGATAACAAAGGATGCTTTCAATAAATGTCGTCATTAATAAATGAAGGCAATTTGCCCCTTTGCAGTTGCCCTTTCTATGTTAATAAGGTTATGGCCATCAGCTTCTTAGAATGGAATAAAGATGATTTTGTGGCAATATCTCCATCGAATAATCGATCAATTATTATTATTGCTGATTCCAACTGAAGCGGTTATTTATGGCCATTGTTTTCATGAATAGTTGCTTTACGTACTAAGCTTCAATTTCCTTAAGAAATCATCAAATTACTAAAGAGCATTAGCTCAAGGCTGGGCTCCTTGCTAGAAAACACTAGTTTGCAATGAATCACCGCAAGCACACTCTACAAATTTGTTTTCAAATCATTTCCATGATTGATTTTACAGTCATGGCCAACGTCAAAGGCAGAACTTTAACTACATAGCGGAAGAATGACTGATTCTCTGTAAGGAAACTGAATCCTCCTCCTTTTAGTGCTATTGGAATAATTTGAAGAATTTTGTGCTCTCTTTGTAAGCTTCAACAAACTCCTACCAAGTCTTGACTGCTTCTTATTGGTTTAAGTAAATTGATATGAAGTCTTCAAGTAAACACCTGTCGGTATCTAGGAATCAGTTTCGTTTTGAGTTCGCTTTGAAAAATTATTTCAACTCAAACTTTTTAATAATCTTGATTAATTTGCCTAAAGTGTTATTCTAACCATTGAAGTTGCTGAAGTAAGTAGCCGGACTATTCCTAATTTTCAGCGTTCTAACTCTTTTCCTAGAATAATTTTCTATTGTATTTCCCTTTTCGATTAATTAGATCTAAGTATTCTGCGAGGTGGAATGTTCGCGTGGATTGTAATTTGACGGAGTAGAAAATTCATAAAAGGATGTCGAAAATTTATTGCGAAATCATTTAAGTTTTGACTTAATGATTTTTGAGTGGTAATTAATAATTCCTCCATGAACGCATACCCCCCCCCCTCCCCACCTTTTCATTGGCTTAGTATTTACCTAAATATTGATTAATATTTTTAGACCATATATGATCGTGCCCTTAAATATGCACGGTGGATTCTAATATCATTAGAAAATGGTGCACTGTGATAGAACCTACGAGCGTGCTCTGAGAAGTTTTGAATCTCAACATGAAGATGGCGTTGCTTGTCAAAACAATTCTGTCACTCGTTTGTCACTTCTACCAAAACCACAGAAGAGTCACTGCCTAAGAACCTAGAAGCTCTGCTAGCAAGTCCTAATCCCACTTCCGGGCGATGCTCCCTGTGCCATAAAAGAGTTTTAAATCGGTTAAACGTACGGCTAACAACCCACTACTTTTGCTGCAAATCGGCCAAACAATGCCATGGAACCGGATGGACAACACAATAACGACCTTGGCTTTTGGAACAAGGACACAAATTGGAACATAGAATGTAAGAACGGTGCTTTCTGTTAACAGCTGGGTGAAGTCCTGAACCACAAGAACCAATATAATATCAAGATCATGGGACTTAGCGAGACAAGATGGCATGATGCGGGGGAGCAGACGCTGCCCGAACGGTGGGTCTTTTTACAAGCTTTATATTAACTTCGTTCTCTGTCTGATGGGGAGGAATCTTGCGATCGATTTTTCGACCACTTCGAGATATCCGATGATGCTCAAATTTGGCACATACTATGTACCTACCTTTGGTTCTAAAGACAAAACAATATAGTATATTCAATTTTATGGTACATCCAATATGGCGGCCACCATAAAATGGAGGATTACTTATTCTTTACAACCCGCCGATATGGGTATCACATGAAAGAGTTTGACGAGTAGAATACAGTAATGACGTCGTTTTAAATACAATATGGCGGCCATCACAAAATTACGCATTATCTTTTTCTGTACAACCCCTCGATATGGGTATCAAATGAAGCAGTATGATAAGTAGAATACAATTAGCTCTGTGGCGTCTTATAATTCGAAATTGCGGCCAACGCAAAATAGCGAATTATTTTTTTCTTTGCAACTTGCTCAATATTGGTATCAAAAGAAAGGGTATGACAGACTAGAAAACAGTAAGCTGTGTGACGTCATTTTAAATCTAATATGGCGGCCAACATAAAATGGCTGCTATATTTGCCACCAATTCATGGTAAGAAGAACTTATTCTTATCCCAAGAAGATGCACAAGGAGACACGTGGCCGTTAGCCACAGATGGAGAGCTATTGTGGACGAGATCAGGAATTTTAGGGGAGAAGACATTAGGTGCGTTTCATTTTCATTGGAGTACGTACTCCGGAGTAGTTGGGCGCATATCGGCGTAGTTGCAGCTACCCCAGCCTATATTGTGGTGTAGCAGTAGTTAAACGTAAATATCAATGAAGTCGCTTTAAATTTTATTCAAAAAAATTAAAAAAAAACTGTTTAGGCAATAAATGGAGCGTTTCATTTTCATTGGAGTACGTAAGCCGGCGTAGTTGGGCACACATCAGCGTAGATGCTGCTACACCAGCACATTCATTCATCACACTCGGCTACAATAAGTAAAAAGCAAATAATCCTCATTCATTTATTATTATTATGACACTTCATCGTAGAATTTTACTTCACTTTCAAACAATGTTCCCTCTAATTTTTTTGCTGACTGCGCGCTACAAAATATATGGGAGCAAAAATATTCAAAAAGTTTGTAAAAGTGCGCAAGTGGAAGGTCATGTGCCTGTTTTAGAAGTCAAATTTTTTTTAGTAAATACTGTTGAAAATTACATTTTAAAGCATTTTAATAACACACAAATAAGAGATAATATTACATATTTAATAATACCTATACATAATTACAATGCAAATTATCTTATTATATGAATTAATTATATTTTCGGCAAACCACAAAAAATTTAGCTCTGCATTTTTTCCCGCCTGTCTTTCATACTTGTCCATTCTTTATAAACTTCATCTATATTTATTTTTTTTTCACTTGCCAAGTATATTTTAATCCTCATCAAATCATTTAAATAATCGGCATTTAATCTGTTCCTAAGTTTGGATTTAATTAGATTCATTGTGCTGAATCCTCTCTCGCAGTCAGCACTAGAAGCTTGAAAAGTTCCCATGATATCATAAAGTATCGCTATATTTTCAAACTCCGAATTTTGTAGTACATATTCTACACTGTCGATAAATGATTTTATTGCTCCTGTCTTGGTTTTTTGTGAAATCAGAAATTTAAGTTCAGAATATTCTTCACATATTTTATCTCGGTTTTCTGTACTTGAAAAAAAATTTGAATATTTATTTCCAAGGCATACCACATTGTCTTTTCCGAAAGCAAAATTATTAATTTCCTTTGATATTATATGTACATCAAAAGCTTCCCAATTTTTTACCGCTTCATCAGGAAATCTTATTTCCAAGTGATTACACACTCGTTCAATGAAACGGATTATTGAAGCATTGTCAACATTATTTCCAAACTTTGTTAAAATTTTTTTAACATTTTCACTCCAGAAAACATTTTCTCCCAGATACTGTGCTTTTAATTTTTGTATTTTTGCTTTTATGTAATTATGTGCATCAATAATATTCAAGCAACTCTTCTGTAAATATTTGCACAATGTTGCTAATTCACCTAGAACATCATTAAGAACAAACATTGCCACAGTATACTGGGGATTATTTAAAATTTGTAAGCAATATTTACAAATTGGATCGTTACATACATTAACTTGTTCATTGCAATATTCAATTAGGGTGCCGTAATTTTTAATCAAAGCATCCACTGCAAAATAACGAGATAACCAACGTACCTCGTTTAATGGTTTAAATTTTACCGAATCTCGATCCATAACAGCAGCCAATTCTTCAAATTTTCCTTTTTTAATTCCTGATCTGCTAAACATAGTGTAAACTGTTCTAAGGAAGGTCTCAATATCTTGCATAAGAGATACATGTTTCCATGCATCATCCAAACCCAAATCTTCTCGATGCGCAACACAATGTTGTTCAGTAAGATGAGGTATTTCCTTTTTGAGAAGTGCTGCCACTCCATTTTTTCGTCCTAGCATAACACTTGCTCCGTCCGATGTAAACATAACCATTTTTTTAATGTCCAGATTAAACTTCTTGTAAAAATAATTAATTTTTTCCAAAATAGAAGCACTGTCTGTATGTGTTAGCTTCAAAATACCTCCAAATTCTGTTTTGTAGGTCAATTCATTTTTCATTCGAAATTTAAAGTATAAAATTAATAGTTTTTGAACTGAAATGTCTGTACTTTCATCTATTATAAGTGTATGGAAAGCTGCTTCTCGCAGTTTATTCAAAAAATTATTCATGAGAACAGAATTAATGCATTCAACAAATTCGAAAGCATAATTTTTACTCCTCCAACTTTTTGGTATATTTACGTACTCTTCCATATGTTCGTGAATGTCTTGCACAGAATTCATTGATGCATTAATTTTAATAGCTAATATTACATCTTTTATTAAAACTTTAACACAATCGACATCTGATTTTAATCGTTCACTGTGTTCCTTTTTCAAATTGCGCTCTTCTGTTGTTTCTCGCAATATATTTAAAAGTCCACCCTTCTTCAAATTACGTAATTTATTTACGGCGTCCAAATGCGTCTTTTGCTTCAGGTGACGTTTTAAATAATCTAACCTCCATTCATCCCATTTTCGCCCTGCACTAAATTCATTGGAAATTTTTGCTTCGGAACAGAAGGAGCATGAAATTCCATTTTCTTCATTGTATTTAAAAATATTTCCCAATTTAATGGTTTCTTTTTTATTTGATGACGGGGTTTCACATTCTACCAATTTTGAAAGCCATTCTATTTTAAATGAGCCACAGAATTTTTTATTTGTTATATTTTCATCATCTTTTAATTTTTGTTTAGACAGCTTTTATTTAAAATAATCTAAAATTAATTATTATATACAATGTAACTAAGACACGCTGTTATAAAATATATGTTTCATTATTTACCTTTATAAACTCAGTTATAATAATAATAGTACGATAATATAACAATAATAGAGGAATTCAACAAATTGTTACAACAGTTTACTTTAAATTATCGATCTTTGCACTTCGAAACAAACTATAAAATAAGAGTAGTATACAACCACGCATGCTATGCTCGGGCCAGGATTCCGCAAGTGTGCATCGTTTGCGTGTGCGTACCACAGAAAAATCCCAGTCATAGCGGTTTGCTCTTTTTCGATTCCCGGAATTTCGCAACAGGCTGTGAATTTTGTTACGCTGAATAAATTTATTCTGAAAGCTTAGAGCGCTGAATTTAGTTTTTGCTCCTCACTTTTTACACTATTTTATTCTTCCATTTTTCACAAGAAACTCATGCAAATTTCTAATGTGAATGAATTGTCCCACACGTGTGTACGCCTTCTGTAAAAAGGTTCACGTCCATGCTTGAGGAATCAAAAACAGAGCAATGCATTCGTTTAGCCGTGCACACAGTCGTGTTCACGCGTGCGGAATCCGGCCCCTACAACACTCACACAACAACAAACTTCTCTCTCTTAACATTTTTACGTTTTATAGTGTGAATGTTACGTTTTTTATTGTGAATTTGGATTTTTGCCATTTTTAGATGTAGTTAATTCTTTTATTAAATGTAATAAAAAAATGGCGAAGAGTTGTGCGCAGAATACAAAAACGGCTGCGCAACTTACCATAAATTAGTGCGCGGATGCGCACCTGCGCAGCTTAGAGGGAACATTGCTTTCAAATAGCCAGTCAAATTGACAGGCGAAGAATCCGTTCAGTTTTCGCATCTGCAGTCATTCTGCAATATTCAGCAATTGGGAGTCTGCAGCTGAATATTGCAGTATGACTGCGTTTCCGAACTCGCACGGTACATTGTACTTCCACACAATGCACAATTTTTTTCTCAATGTAGATTAATCAATATTCATTAAATAATTATTTTCTTTCAGATTACTTCTTATTTTAGGATTCAAAACTCACGATTCAGAAAATTAAAAGGCCTTTCCGCCAAAAGCGCGTGGGATCTAAGTCCGCGTAGTGAGGACGGGCCTTAACGAGTGCCGTAATCAAGCTTACTTAATCAAGTTTCAAAGATAAGTAAGTTGGAAACGGGAATATTGACAATTGCGTGGAACGGAATCCTAGAACGTTTGCAAGCGACTTATGCTTCGCTTCAGTCGGCTGATCAAGACCTTAACACTAGATACGCCCTTTATGAATCATTACATGGCTACGTTAAAGCAATGCGATCCACATTTTCAGATATTGAGCCAAAAGCCAAAGATCTGACTGGCTGTGAGGAATATCAGCAAGAGACTTCAAGACGAAGCAAGCGAAAAAAAAATACGACCATTACAGCGGCTCAACTACATTCGACGACTTTGGTGAAAATCAAACACCTGGACAACGTTATGAAATTCCAGTTGTTTGTTGTCATTATTGATAACGCATATCATAAACTTTTTGGAATATTCTGACAGCTCAAATCTCTTCCAACAGAAGAGATTTTGAAAAAATCTTCAATTATCGTCACTGCTTACGCAGATGATTTGGAGGACAGCCTAGGCGACGAATTAGTGCAGTTCGCAGTTCGACAGCAAGAAGCACGAAGCTCTGGAACTGCAATTTTACAAGCTTTTGTTAAATAATTCTTTAGAATCTTGTTTCCCAAAAACGTAGAAATTGCCTTGCGCATTTATTTGTCTCTCATAATCACCAATAGTCCGGGGAAATTAGCAAAAAAAACGTACGAAAGGAGACAAAATTCCAAAATGGCTGAAAATTGGACCACAGCTTCCTTGGGACTTTTTAAGAATACAATTTCGGAATCACAAAAAAAAACATGGCCGCCGGAGATATCACTTTTTGGCAAAAAAATCTCTCAAAAACTGGTTTTTTGGACAAAAAAATTATGATCAATCAATTCGAAACATTATTACCTACCTTGAAATTTTTTTGAAAACCTTGACCTTCCCAAATTATTCAAAGAATTTTTTGGCCGAAAAATGATTTTTGGAAATTTTGACCTTGAATAACTTCGAAAGGGTTAGATTTTCGAAAAAATGACAAGAGGGATTTTTTGTAGGCAATAACGTTTCGTATTGATTGATGAAAAAAAATATCGAAAAAAAACAGTTTTTGAGTGCCTTTTTTGCCAAAAAGTGATATCTCCGGCGGCGGCCTCTTTTTTTTGTGATTCCGAAATTGTTTTCTTAAAAAGTCCCTTAAAAATCCCTTTGTCTCCTTAAAATGCTAATTTTCCCGGACCACAAGTGCAGTGGTGAACGTTCCTTCTCATTATTAAAACGTGTTAAGGAACACGATGATCCAAGAACGTCTTAATCATCTCACTTTGATGAATATTAAATACGATTTGCTCAGAGAAGTCGATATGAATAGTATTTTTTCTAAATTTGCTAAAATTAAATCCAGAAAAGTTCGTTTGTAACTGTTTTGTTTTATTAAATACCTTAAACTTGATAACATAAAGCAAACTAAGGGTATGGTATCAAAAAACTCCCACATTAAAGCTTAAATCTATTTGATTAAACAATTTTTTAGTCATAAAATACCACAGGACGCGCTTGTTCATTTATTAAACTCATATCGCAAAAAAACTAATCGATTTTTACTAATTTTCGAAACAATTTGCAAAGTCGACCCATTTCACGCTTAAATTTCATTGCGGCAGGATCTTGTTTTGCGGTTAGTATGTAAAATTTTATTATGTTAGTTGCCTCTAATGTTTGCCATGTTATCGTACTACGTATCAGGACATGCAGGACATCCGCTGACATTTTCAAATAATCCTTCTGGATTAGCTAAAATACTCGTTAAACAGTACTCTTGTTCCAGTTGTCGAGTTCATTGCTTTTTTTTGTGTTCCAATATAAAATGTGTGCACTGTAAACAGCCATCTGTAACAGATAAAAGGAGATTTTCCCATATCCCTTTACACATTTTCGCATAATAGGGAAACATGATACCAATTGATCCTGCTTATCAACGCCTCTCTCACCTTCAGTGTATTCTAAAGCACATTTTCTAGGGTTATAATGTTTTCCCCATAGGCGTTTTTCTTTCTTATTTTTTCTTCACATTTCCCCTGTATCTATTATATTCGGCATTTGAATATTTCGTAACACGTGTGTATGGAAGAATGAGCATTTACACTTCCATTTCGATGAAAAGAATTGGCGACTGGTTTCAACTTTAAGTCATTTTATTGGTGTAAGTGAATCAAGGTGTTTTATGTAATTTCACCTTTGATTGTCTCAAACGATTTCGATTAAATTTTTGTCATACTTGGGTAGATTTAGAAATCACTGCGGAAAGAAAAGTCATTTTCTTATAAAGGGTGCCTTTATTTTTCTGTAGATCGTATGGTGTTGATGTTTCTTAAAAAAATTTAAAATTAAATTATGTTTTATAATTTCCACAGATTATTTCCCAATATTTGCAGAATGAATGCAGAATGCATGTTGAGATGAAAAATGACAAGCTTATTGACCTGTAATCTCTTGCCGATTCATACCCGCACCTGCTCACTTTTAGTATGAAGAACAGTTGGTTTGATCCTACTCCCAGCGTACGTAACTGTAGTGTAGGCAATACTTGTAGATTGAAGTGGATTTTTAGGAGAAGTTCTACGGCTTGCCCTGACGACTCTGTCCATGAGACGTCTCCCTGTTTGATATAAGATGGTTGGCAGCGTTTGTTAGAGAGAAATTTACCAAGCCTAGCTGATACTTGTAGACTCTCAATAGCTTGGCAATGGTCTTTTCATGATTCCAGTTTTATCAAATTTAAAACTCTATAACGGTGTTCTAGTCTTCTTGTATTAAGAAAGATAACTTCTGTAGAGCTTCTTTGCAATTTTAAATTTTACTATTTTTTTTCCTAGCTAAAACCCCAAAAGGGCATATAGGCTAGTGCCGATAGTTTTTTAGAAATCGAAAATGAAGAACACGATGTCATCGATAATTTTGAAGAGCCTAAGGAATTTGAAATTTCCATCGATGAGAAAGAAAATCCGCAATGCAAAAGAAAGAAATTTAATTTGAATTGTACGAAATGCTACAGATCTGCTAACGATTGTAGTTTTAAGATTCAAAATTCCCGCAGTCACTCTGGCGGCATTTTAATCTAACAAATATATAAGTAATTTTGAAAGGAAATTTTTGTCAGTTGGAAATAAATGGTGGAGTTTTTTATTCGGTTGAATTTTTCTAACAAACTAAAAAATACGCTTTTATTTTATTCCATATACTGACGGGAGCAATAAAAACTTTACATTCAAAATTTTTGTTTTAACTATCGGTCGACGTACTTTCTTTTTTGTTCTTACTTTTTACCAATTTTTTTTAAAAAAGTGTAATTTTTTAATTTGTAAATTTTTTAATTTGTAAATTTTTTAAAATGTGATATTAATTAGTTCAATTTCGATTTTAATTAGTTTTTATATCCTGTTGACGTTTTAATAGTCATTTTTTGTATGTTTGCTCTTAATGTTTGCACCTTGGTGATGGTGGTTATTGCCACCGAAACGTCGTGTTTATATTAATAATAAACAAAAATAAAGAATATGGATTGGGTAAAGGCCCCAAAAAACTAAAAAAAATTATTTATTCTATGCACACCAATCTAAAAAAAACCATATTCAAAATTATTTTTTACTTTTTAGTTTATTTTAAAATAAAAGCGTATTTTGCAGTTTTTTAAACTATATATTTTATTTTCTATTTTTTAATCTATTATATGACTTCACTTATGGTGACCGCCATATTAGATTTAAAATAACGTCACACAGCTTACTGTACTATACTCGTCATACACTTTCATTTGATACCCATACCGAGGGTGTTGGAAAGAAAAAGGTAAACCGCCATTTTGTGTTGGCCGCCATTTTGAATTTGGAATGACGTAACACAGACAATAGTATTCTACTTGTCACAACCTGTCACACACCTTTGATACCTATATCGAGCGCGTGGTAAAGACAAAGCACAAAGGTAATCCCCTTTTGTGTTTGACCCCATTTTGAATTTGGGATGACTCCACACAGCTAATAGTATTCTACTTGTCATGCCCTTTCATTTGATACCCACGCCGGGGGTCAGGGAACACAATTGCAAAATTCGGCTGGCATCTTGGAACCGCCGTCTTAATTTTTTTACAAAATGGTCCGATTGCATTGTCAGGCGAACTATGCATATATGCAAAATTTCAAGTTAGGTTATATTTTCTACGTTTTATTCGGTTATGTCTTCTTTATTCGGTTATGTGTTGGCCGCCATTTTGAATTTGGAATAACGCCACACAGCTAATTGTATTCTACTCGCAATACCCTTTCATTTGATCGGGATCGGGAAACACAATTGCAAAATCCGGCCGCCATCTTGAAACCGCCATCTTGATTTTTTAACAAAAATGTCATATTGCATTGTCACGCGAACTATGCATATGGGCAAAATTTTGGATTTATCGGTTACATGAACGTGGGTCAAAATCAAGTTGCAAGAGGCGTAGAACGTAAAAAATGGTGAACAATCGTACTAATTATTTAATTAAAAAAAACTAATTAAAATTTCGAAAAACGGAAACTTTTAGTCACCTGTTTGGGGATCCATGCATCTACAAAAAAAATATCAGATTTCTATCTCTTCTAGTTTGGCTCCAACGCGTGACGGTACGCACAAGCAGACAGACAGACACTTTGTTTTATTAATATAGATGTAATACCGATTTCCGCGACTCTCAATATGGTACCATTCATTGCCATGAAAAACTTTAGTTTTAGAATGTTTTTCCACCCTTTCTGTAATTAAATTTATTTAATGTAAGTAATATTAAATGTCAGTAAGTTCTGTCATTAAAATTGAATCCCTCATTAACAGAAATAATTAAAAAATTTGAAAAAAATTGAAAAAATCGAGAAATACGTGAATCGAAAAAACAGGTTTTCGGTTTTTCTTAATTTTAAGCGGTTTAATGAAAAATAAAGTATTACCATTTATAGACAATTTGAAACTAGACATTTCAATGGTCAAATGAGCACTTATTGAATATCAAAATTCGAAAAAAAACATCAATAAAGTTGTCCATGCAAAATTATTGTATTTTTTTCGAAAAATGTTAATTTCTAGGAAACTACCCGTTTTCCAAACAAAAAAAATCATGCTTATTTAACGTAACACAAGGTATACTCTTACAAATTTTCATGTAAATTGAATTATTTTTACGGGAGAAAAAAATTAAAAACATAAATTAATTTTTTGGGAAATTTGAGGTTATGGCAAAATATGTTAAATACAAAAGTTTTAGATCTTTTTATCATCTACAACTTTGTATTAAACATTTTCCACTAGGAGGTCATGTTTCACCGCAAATCGGAAAAAATCGTTTTCAACCGCTAAATAGCATCCCCATTTTACCATTTCCCTTTTTTCGTGTTTAAATTTTTTTTTTCTTTTAGTTATAACTTTAACCACATTTCATTGCTCCCTGCTATTAATTTTTTTTTGGCATTTAAACCCGCTTTGGCACTAGCCTAATACGGCAACAAAATTACCTTTTCCACACACCAAAATTCCATATATATTCATTCACGTTACTAGCCTACTAATTTCACAGTGGCGTCAAATAAACTTAGTCAAAGGTCTGTAAGTTAAATAAAAGTTATTAAAGAGGCAAAAACTTAAAAAAATTAAATTTTTTAGTTTTGTCAAAGTTCTAAAATGGCCATTTTAAATAAAGTAACGAAATATTGCGTATGCTCACAAGAAAGTAAGTAAAAAACCTACAATTTAAAAAAAAATTTACCGTACGATGATTTGGCATAAAATGGCGGAAATTTTAATATTTTTCGAAAAGTGCCAATTGTTGCCGTAAAAATCTAATTTTTTTTTACATTTCAAACCCGGGTGAAAATATAAAACTGAAAAAGGACTGAAAAGAAACTGAGAAATGCATTTTAGACGGAATTCTGTCAGAAATAAGGCGGAAATTATTATTTACACTGAAAACTGATATCAGTTCAGTTACCCTTCATGAGTATCAAAAAAAGGAGTGGAAAAAGGCGGAAATTTTTATCATTTTTAGATTTGGAATATTCTTAGGAGAGACTCGGCATTTCTTGGACTTAGAAATATTTTGGAAATATTTTAATAATTGTTACTCCATTCATCCAAATGTGTAAATGTTTCCGTCTAAACTCCGCCTGATGTCCGTTCACACTCTTCAGTCGAAATTACCTATCATTTTCTATGCATTTTCAGTTCCGTCTCCTGTTCACTACCTCAGTATAGTTTCCGTTCGCTTTCCGACTGCTCTAAAACATTGAAAAAGTTAGTAATTTTTCAGTCTGTTTTCAGTCTTATATTTTCACCTGGGAAATACAGATTTTCTCCAATTTTTATCAAAATCCGATTATTTTCCCGTTATTTATTGCATTTTTAGTAAAATAAAACAAAATTTCATACATTTTGGTTTTTTGAGGTTAGGATTCATTTTTAAAGTATTTATACCGAATCAGTCGATAGTCTATTCATTCACGAGTGTTGTGCAATTTTTGAAGTTATACTTCTTTAGGCGCGTTTGGAAAATATTATGAGAGTGAATTTTTATCGAGACGCAACGCGAGACGGCGACGGAGAATGTAGGCGAAGGGGTATGTAGGGCAAGCATTTCAACTCCCATTCTTTAGCTGATGTCTGTTCACGATGTCGATCGGTGAGGGGGTTTTTATTCTGAGGCTATGGAGGGAAATAAATTTCATGTACGATTCATCAGCCAAGCGAAGGTTTGGGCTTTTTGTAGGTATAAGAAGATTCGTAGTTGCTGGGTGAGGGGTTCTGTCGCGAGGCTATGGAGGGAAATCCGTTCCATGTTCTACCCATCACCTAAGAGCGAGTTTCTAAGGGCCAGTTTTACACGGGCCGACTTTTTCAGGAGATTTTTCTTGGTTGTTTGTCTGCGCGTGTGAAACTGGCCAAGATAATAATAAAGCTATATGGCAACTGTGCAATAACAAGCGATAATTATTTACTGTTTTACTAATGATTTTGAATGGTTAAAACTTAATATAATTATTCAATCAGAAATTAGTTTGAATATATAATACAAAATATTTACTGTTATTATTTGGGAAAATAAAACAATGAACAAGATATTAATGATTTTATTTAGCTTGACCTCATATATTTGTTTGGTTCAAATCTTGCGACAGCTTCTTCAACTACTTCTACTAAACCGATTCTTATGAAACTTTGCACACACATTGAGCTAACGTGTCAGTGCAATTTGTAAAAAATTTTGTAAAAAAATCAAGATGGCGGTTCCAAGATGGCGGACGAATTTTTGAATTGTGTTCCGATTCCGTTGAAAATCGGTATCGGGGGGGTTGTAGGGCCACAAATGATGATTCTGTCGTCAAAATTAGAAAATTAAAAATGGCGGAGCCAATATGGCGGATGAATTTTGGAAATGTGTTCTGAATCCATTAAAAATCGGTATCGGGGGGTTTTTAGGGCCACAAATGACGATTCTGTGGTCAAATTTTGAAAATTCAAAATGGCGGGCCAATATAGCGGATGAATTTTGCAAATGTGTTCTGAATCAATTGAAAATCAGTATCGGGAGGTTTTTAGGGCCACAAATGACGATTGTGAGATGCGTTAGTGGTCAAAATTTGAAAATTCAAAATGGCGGATGAATTTTGGAAATGTTTTCTGAATCCATTGAAAATCGGTATCGGGGGGTTATTAGGGCCACAAATGACGATTCCGTGATCAAAATTTGAGAATTCAAAATGGCGGATGAATTTTTCAAATGTGCTCTGAATCCATTGAAATTCGGTATCGGGGAGTTTTTAAGGTCACAAATGACGAATCTGTGGGCAAAATTTTAAAATTGAAATTGTTTTGTGCGCTAAATTCAAAAGAATAGAACCGGAAAAATGCTAGTAGGGGGTTTTCGAGGTCGCTGATTACGAATATGATGTTTAAAATTCAAAATGGCGTATCCAAAATGGCGCAATGATGAAACTTCTTATTGATATTGCGTCAGCCTATCTATAACTTTTCTTGCTTTTTCGTATCTATAACATATCATTATCCAAGTTTTCGATGAAGCATTACTGCAAAAGTAACTTGCAACGGCGAGTAAAAGTTTTGGTCGAATCGCAATCATAATAACATGAGCTATAGAATTTTATCTTAGTACGATTTTTAAAGAATTCCCCTTTTTACAAAATCCTGTTATAAATAATGGTTAAAAATTATGTAAAACATCAGAGCAAGCCTACATTAAAAGATATAGGCCCCCAGTGACAAGTTTTTATGTGTTTAAAAGGAAATTCTGCTCTCTTTTACATGATCTTCAAAGAACTCCATAGTTTTTTTAAGATAATGTTATAAACAATGGTTAACGAATTATTTAAAAATTCTGAAAAAGCACATATTTAAAGGTACAGATCTCAGCTACAGCCTCTATATATGTAGAACATTAATAAGAGTTTTTTCGCTTAATAACAGACGGTTAATTGCACTTCAAAATTCCATATTTTTAAGGAATAATCATTTGTTTGTTACTATTTCATAAATAAATCATTAAAATTTAAATATTTTGACAAAATAAATTATTCTATCGTAAAGTATGGGTTTTCAGCTATAAATTGACCACCTACTAAATGTCGACAAGAAAGTTGCACCTATTGTTATTATTAATTGACGTTACGTATGGAAAAAGTAAAATGCTCCGAAATTCGTGAAATAAAAGGTCCGCATTGAAAAAAAACGATTTTTTTAATTTTTTTCAATACATACTTCTTAATTATGACCATTTCAGGAAACCAATCCACAAATTAAATTTAAAAATAATTTTGCTTTTTTAACAATTTGCAGAAGATTTAATGAAACAAGTGATATTTTGCCAATTATTAGTTAATAGTAATTGTTTAAATATGTTTTCTATCATTTAAATACATGGATCGAGTAAGCGAAGTATTTTTCTTCAATAAGAACTTTGGTTTTTTGCATTTGCTTTTACCAATCAAAAGTTATAGCCATTTTTGTATGGAGCGCGTCTCATTTTTTGTTCATACACACATACTATGATGCTATGTATTAGACCTTTATTAACAAATTCGCATCTTCCAGGGATTTGATCGTACAAAAAAGTTTCTTAGACATTATTTACGTAAAATTTCCTCCTCTTTCGAATGGCGTTATCAGTTTTTTCGGAAAAATTATATTTTAAAAGCTATTCGCGAAAAACCATAATTTAACACTTCTTTTGTTTCATAACTATTGCAGCGGCACTTTTTAGGAAGCGGATTTTTTGTCATATGTTATTGATACAATTTAGAGGAGAATTGCAAAAATCCGCCCCGTTACAAAGGATTCCGAAGTGAATTCCTTATTTTACTGGACTATTTCGGGGAGTTTAAGGTCGGAAATAATAAATTTGCTGTCAATATTAGAAAATTCAAAATGGCGCTAGAATTATGGTATGCATAACAAATCACTTCACCAGAATTTTGTAAAAAGTAAAATCCAAAAATGACTGTATTAAGACTAAAAAGAATATAATAAAAATAGGTAAAAAAAACTTTTAAGTTAAATGGTTTTATTTTAAATCTGCTGTACCAAAAACTAGAAAATAATAAGAACACAAACATGGACCTTCTGGAATAGTAGGAGTGCTGTCTTCTAATGTCGTTTGCCAAGGGGCACTTTGTGTCGCTGTGTCAGCGAATTAAGTAATATTCTGGGACTTTTAACAGACTAAAATAAAAACATGGGTTTCCTCTGCCGGAGAATGAGTTGACTAGTAGGTGATTTTAGTTAGGATTAGAATCCGGTATAACCGACAGGCTGGAACGTGTCGGCATCATGTTGCTTCCACCTGCCAAAAGCAAATAAGAAAAAAACCAATAAATTATTTGCATGCAAATTAAAAATTAGTCTTAAATCACGCCAAAGAAGTATAACTTCTAATGCGCGTACATAAGTACACACACCAACTTTTTTTTATTTTTCTACGACCAACAGAACTGGAGATATTAAAAAAATAAAAAATTGCATCAAAAATGGACATTTATGCAATTTTCTCGTGCAGCACAGCACCGATTGTGCAGAAATGTTTTTTTTTCGCTTTATCTTAAAATATGTAAAGAAAAAAAATAAAAAAATCCAACACCGCAACTACATCATAACTTCGCTTTTTTTTGTTTAATTTCCTTCTACTACTGTAAATATTAGATGTTGAAAACCCAACTGCTATGATAAAATCAAACTAAGTGTGATTTTGATTTAAATTTTTAGACGGCACGTTCATCTTATAGTACTTTAGAATCTTTATATAGTCACTATAAATACGTATTAACTCCTCCCTCAAATTATACTGTATGCACTTATTGATTTTAGGTGATTACAAACGATTCACATAACCATTTAATTAATTAGAACATTTGCAATGGCTGCCTCTAATGAATTAAACTACGATCTACTTTATTAAATTCATCAAACCAATAGAGGGTTTAATCACCTATAAAACGCCCGCTCTTCGTCCTAGATCCATTTTATCACTGTTCAACGAATAAAATCCCTTAAATTTTACTAATGAACGCATTTTCCTTAAATCATTTAATTGCGTACCCGTAACACTCTTTGAATTCCAAACTAAAAGCAGGAAATACTGAAAATAATTACCATTAAGTAATTGGTACAGTTACATTCTTTGATTCCAGGTAGTTTCAGATACAGTTAAGTTAAAAAGCAAGAGTGATCATAGTATTAATTCCCAGCAAGTTCGTGACCAGCACCCTAATCAAAGGTGCAAAGGCAGCCCCAGCAGTTGTGATTCGTTCAATATTGTGGACCCTAGTTGCCTGCTATGATTCCATGCCAAGAGTCTTCTCATTCTCTTCCTTGAATTACACTTTCAGTTCAACATCCCTGGGGCCCTATTCCTGGGTTATATTTTCTAGAATCACCTTTTAGAGCTAAGAACGTAATAGAAAGCTCAACGTGGCCTGTGCCTTCGTAATCTTGATTGCATTAGCTGCACTAATAGCTAGAAGCGTTCACTTAAACGGAGTATCCACACCATCCTTACAGGATTTAGAATCCATTTCGTACTCGTACAATGTCGAGGAATTGAATTGAAACTTAAAAGGGGACGAATGGACATCTTAAATCTTGATTTTTTTTACTTCTGATTTAAAGATGCCTTGGATAAACCGAGAATAAAAAGTTATTCCCTCTAAAGTTGAAACTGTGGGTCGAGTTTGGTTTACTTTTAGCAGTGGTCTTTAAAACATTTTTTAGTGTAACTTTTCCGCCCGCATCGTATACTCTAGAAAGATACACATAAAGGCAGGACTGTATCTACTAGAATGAATCATGTTGACTTGGAATCTTATGTTATACTTCACCCAATATCTAAGAATAATGGGAACGCACGACTTTGGAAGCAAACATTCATCCGTGTTTCGTACAATGGCCGTGATAATGAGCTTTCGCTTTGAGCGGAAACTTTTTCATCATAAGAAAAATCTCCCGGGATCTTACTTGGCACTTGGTAGTGATAACATTGTCGTGATGCTGTCTTGTATTCTCCTATCCTCAAGGAAGCCAAAAAGTTTCGCAACTCACTTCTAGAGCATCATAACAACAACAAAAAATCTGAAGAGTATAATACATACACACAAAAAAATGAACAAAAATAGCCGCCGTGAAAAAAAAGTTTTAATCCTGTTCATCCTTTCCGGCGAGCCGAGAAGCAGGAGATTTATTGTCCTTACTAGGTCGACTGGGCTTGCCCATAGATATAGGGCCCTTAACTACACGACGAAAAGAAATATGGAATATAATAATTCACCGACAACTCCTGGAGTTTTTTTTACAGGATATCGAGGAATGTCCTGCTTTTCTGTACAGAAAGCTGTCCTCCCTTGGGTATTGGAGGTTACGCGTTTAAGGACAAGGATTGTTTACTTGTGTACTTACTTAAAAGAAACAAACACTGGGCTTTTTTTGTTGTTGATGAAAGCAACTGTTCAAGGCAGTTCGGGATATAAATAATATTTTACTCTTGAGGATATGTGTAAAGGCAAGTGGTGATTGTGATTGCTGTAGATGTCACGGAATATGGATTTCCAAAAAGGAATGAGGTCTCTAATGTAAACGACGTTCATTGTTCAATCACAGATTTGAAAGTGTAACGGTGATTCATTTAATTATTAGGTGTAAGGCAAACTGCCTTATACAGACTAAAGAAAGACCCTTTATCGCTATAAACAGGGCATGCTTTAGGCTATTGATTTGATATCTGACTTAGCAATGGGGTTGCTGTACCATCTCCTCAACCTTGAATGTCTCAGGAGACAGAATGCCGGCTCTGTATAGAAGGCGACGAGCCTTCCACACATTTGCTTTGTGACTGCTCTGATCCGTCCAAGTTTGGTATTCTTCAACTAAGTGGTTTCCAAACTTTCTGGTACTGCGGCCCCTGTCACAAAAAAAATCTTTGCGCCCCCCCCAATAAAATATGTAAATTTGCATACTATATGGGGTGCGCCATCTAGATCTTCGGTATTTCATCATTGAATAACTCTGACATTTTTTAGCCAATTTTGACAAACGAGCAAGATTTATTTAGGATATTCTCTACCATTTATTTCAAATCAGTTTTTGAATACAAGGTCCATTAAATGATACGCAAAAAGCAGCTCTTTTTCGGCCAGCATTTCGGTCGTTATAGCAGCTATTTCGGCTCGTATGTTACTTTGAGTTCGTTAATGGTCTTCGGTTTTTTGGAATAAACTTTGCTTTTTAAATAACCCCACAAAAAAAGTTTGGTGCCGTTAAATCCGGAGAACGAGGAGGTCATTCCAAATCACCATTTTTCGACACAACGTGTCTCGTGAACTTGTATAGCAAGGTGCGCCCTCTTGTTGAAAATAGAATTTCGTCAGACCTTTTTCACGTATTTTCGGACACATAAAGTGCGCCAACATCCAACGATAGCGGGCGCCGTCGAGGGTTTCTCGAGCTTTGAAGAAAAATGGTCCGATGATGGTTTTGGGGACACCCCCGCCCAAACAGTGACTTTCTCGTCGTGCAGTGGTGTTTCATGAATGACGTGTGGGTTCTCTGTTCCCCAAACTCGACAGTTTTGTTTATTGACTCCGCCAGAGAGTTAAATGAGCTTCGTCCGTCATGTCTCAAAAATCTGGCTAGGCATCGATCATTCTTGCGACGACGGCATTTTCATATTGCAAGCGACGCACGCAGCTTGTCCGTTGGC
The DNA here is from genome assembly GCA_963855945.1 of Thereva nobilitata. Taxonomy (NCBI): domain Eukaryota; kingdom Metazoa; phylum Arthropoda; class Insecta; order Diptera; family Therevidae; genus Thereva; species Thereva nobilitata. The sequence goes on from OY979695.1 coordinate 39,205,348, forward strand.
AACATTCTTTGAGTAAGTTGCACTTTGTTTGGCAGGAGATGAAGATCTTGCTTCATAATCCTCCTTAGAGTCGTTCCACTCACGTTTAGCTCTTGAGATCGGCGGCGATACGACCCATTTGGATTCCGCCGCTTCAACAACTTCATTGCAGCGTCGTGGACGCGGTCGAATGGGACCCTGCCGAGTGGCTACAGACCCGTACTCAAAGAAATTCTTCACCAAACTACGAATTGTGTTGTCTGAAGGCGCCGAATTTCTCCCATATTTTTTACGATAAGCTCGCACAGTTTTCACAATTGGACGATTCTTTTCAATGTAAAGCACCACAATTTCAGCGCAGCGCGTTCTTTCGGTGTGTATTGACTAATAGCTAAAATGGTACTGAATAACGTTTCAGAATCATGTAAATTTGTCGAACGAAACCAGCGCGCGTTGCCAGATTTTTTTTCGGGCAAAGCGGGATTTTAAAACTGTTTGAGTAAAAAAGCGGGATTTTTTCTTCAAAAGGCCTGTTTCACACGGGACGACGTCCAACCAACAGAAATCGTACGATATTCATTTTTTTAGAGAAGAGGGTGAGAGGGGTGAGAAAGTTGGGTGGGAAAATCTTCCCTCCCCATCGTCCTCTCTCACCCTCTTCTCTAAAAAAATGAATATCGTACGATTTCTGTTGGTTGGTCGTCGTCCCGTGTGAAACAGGCCAAAGCAGAACATAATAAAATACGTAAATAATCAGTAGCTTTTGCATTTCTGACTTCTGGCAAAGAAGCAACAACAATTTCAAGAACTGAAATGGACTTTAGCCGGAGAATCCACTTAAAGGCTGAACTACAATGAGGCGCTGGCGCGTGGTGCTGGCGCTGTATCGCAAGCTGTCAAAAGTAAAAAACGTAGCCCACCCGAAGTGCAACTACAATGTGTAGCTGGCCTTGGCGCGTGCTGCTTGCGCTGCCGCTCACTTTTGCCTACTTTCTACTTTTGGTGCGCGCCAGTACACCAGCCAGTTGGGAATTTTGATAAATGAGGGCGCTGAAGTCAAAAGTATCCCAAAAAACATTCGTATTTAATCAATTTTTGGTTTTTCCTGTAAAAAAAATTCTAAATAACTTCTTTTAAAGTTTACTTTTTTTCTTTAATATTAGGTTAAATAAGTCTGCACAGGATAGCTCTAGATTGAATTGGATCTGCTTTCACTAAATTTACGGAGCATTTATTTCTGGCATCCGACCATTTGCAATTCATTTGGGGAAAAACGCGTTCGTGAAAGCAATTTCAAGTTGGGACACTTAATATGAAGGAAACTAGTTTAAACATAATTCTTGGTATGTGTTTTTGGAAACTGTTTAAACAGCTAGTGTTATTTCTGTGCTGTGGTGTCTTTACAATTTCGCACTACTACGCCGACAAGATGCCTTATTTAGAGCCGTGTATACCCTTCGAGTGCCGGCTAATGATAATTGGTCAAAGCAATAATGCTGATTCTATTATTAAAATATTGATATTTTGTAGTCATTATTTTTTTTATTTGAATTAGTTTGCTTATTTCCACTTAAACAGCGCCCTTCAAACATTAAGTTTGAAGAACTTTACATTTATCCGAATACCTAGTTACTTTTGGTGAGGAGAAAAATATTTTAGTGGTTTTCTGGTGGTCTTAAAAGTCGAATCTAGTGGTCTCTCGAGGAAAGCTGTTGTAGTCACGTAGCAGGTAAAGTCAGGGCGTAACATATGACTAGCCCCTGTACTTCTCTTGTTTTATTGTTCGTCGTTCAAACATAGTAGATCTTGCTCTAATAAAGAAAGAATATAAACAGAGATATGAACAGTAATGTAACAATCCTTTTTTGTTTGTGTGTTATTAAAATGCTTTGAAATGTAATTTTCAAAGGTATTATTAAAAGAAAAATTCACTTAAAATACAGGCACAAGACCTTCCCCACTTGCACTCTTTTACATAAGTTTTGAATATTTTTGCTCCCATAAATTTTGTACCGCGCAGTAAGTGAAAAAATTAGAGGGAATGTTGCTGTCAAGTTTAATAAAGATACAGCATTCTCAACCATTTCAAAATTAACTTCATTTTATGGCCCCTTGAAATGTATACAAACGACCGCAATAACAAAATAAAATTGAGTTATCCCCGAAAAGCGGGACTGAGCCTGAACGGGACATTTGGTTTTGGGCTAAAAAACGGGACGTCCCGCTAGGCAATAGGCTTAAGTTGGCGGCCGTGTTCACCATATGGATTGCTCGATACTCACATACTCACAATATTTGAAAAATGTCCATAAATTTACCAATGCACTCCACTGCAATTAAAAAACAAAATGTAGAAGTGCCTGCAGATCGATCTTAGACCGGTTCTACACTTTCAATTTTCTGTTCAATTTTGCGATGTTCAATACTTTTTTTAGCTAGTTTGGTCTTGAATTGAACAGCTGGTGTAGACACTAGAGTTGAAGCGAAGTTGTGTCTACACTAATGTCAAATTTATATAAAATGTGCTTGATGTGAATTTTATGCATTTATGTCAAATTTATATCAAATGTGATTGATGTGAAAAAGAAGATATTGTTTGACTGTCACAGCTATGCGTTTATATCTGTACTGCTACGCATATACCCACACTCATAAAAAAGTTGAAGGCAAGATCAAAAGTTGAATAGAAATTTCTGTTCAATTTTTTCTTGCCTTCCATTCTATGTTCAAGAAAATGACTCTTCTAATTTTGCATACGAGCGAAAGAGAAGGAAGTGTTGAACATCGCAAACTTGAACAGGCACTGTACTTCGGATAATCTCTAGGTATTTCTCCGTGTGGAAGACTTCGATATAATTTTGTACAGAAGCTTTAGTCAGTCATCGACCATAAAGGATCTCCCGTACAGGCAAAAGCTAGGTTTCCACTTGTACACTTTTCGAGTGGAAATGTAACATTCCACTAAGTGTAGGCAAGTTTATGAGTGTAAACACCAAAATGTAGGTTTACATTTAGTGGAACGTTACATTTTTATATTCCACTTCCACTCATAAGTGTATATATGTAAACAAAGCATACCACTTAATGGAAGCGAGTGTATTCAAAGTTGTCTCCACTTAAAAGTTAACAAACCTATTTTGATAATTTCTAAGTGGACCTGTACACTTTTTGACAACTGTTTAGAAGTATTTATTTATGAAAGTATATTGTAAAGCGAGTTAAGAAAAGGGTTTGTGCTGCGTAATTTATTCATTAATAAATTTCTTCTTGATAATTTGTTCAACAGAATAACCGAAATGAGTAAAATTGTGTGGACAAGAGATATGACATTGTCTCTAATAGAATCATTAGAAGAATCCACTGTCCTTTGGGATGTTACATGTAAAGAATACAAAAATAAAATAAAAAGAGATGAAGCATTATGATTATTAATTGGAGAAAAATAAAATGAAAAAATATAAAAGTGGCGCTGGAATATTTTTGTTATGTGTAAACAGTACTTCCATTTTTGTATTTACACTCAAAAAAGTGGAAGGAAGAAAGTGTTTTTCTACACTTTTATTCGAGTGTAATGCTAAACAAGTTTACAAATGTAAACGTTTTCTACACTTTTGTGGACTTCTATTTTTCTTTTGCTCCATTTAAGTGTGCAAGTGGAAACCTAGCTAAACCAACATTTTTTACAACAAGCACGACAATGGTAAGTCTAAACTCTGTGTTCCATTCTAGAAACTCATAAAAGCTTATCTATGCACTAACTACAAATTAAACGATCCGAAGGTGAAGGTAAAGGTGAGCAGCGCTGAAGATCTTTTCATATCCTCAGCAAACCTGGCACACAAAAAGCCAGCCCTATCCAAACCAAAAGCCCTATAAAAACCAGAGCTGTACTCTAACTATATTATTACAGGGGGCCGTAAAGTATATAAATAGGGTTGAATGGGGCTTTGAAACTCTGCACATTTTTCCATTGCCGGCCTAAGGGTGTAAATCTGGATCAGTTATTAATTCACCTGAAATGATGCCCCAATGTTATTTGCCTATGATGTTTCAAGCGATTGACACCATTAGTAATAAAGGCCGTCCATATTTGAGCAGCAACACGAAGATGCTTTTGAATGTGGAAATCTAAGCCTCTGTGGCGCTTGTTTAGCGTTTTGGAATAGGTGGTCGTTGGTCACATCGTGCACTGAGACAGAAAGAAGAGATAGAGATGAGAAGACTTTGAGACGTGATCGACGCGATTCTTACTGATCCTAAGTACCCTAACAAAGATTATGCTAAGAGTGTGTGAATAAATTAACCCCTGGAAACACGGGCAGATATGGTAAGGGATTTAGATTCGAAGTCATCCGATTGAAAAGACAGAAAATAAACTCCTAATCCAGTGTTTAACGAAGTAAACAACAATAACTTGGAATTTAGCCAGCAGACTCACCATGTAAATTTTGTTTGAGGCGTTGAGGTGCACTGTCAGACTTACAAGAATGCAGCCACTAGACCCTTTTTGTCTGAACACTGTAAACTCAAGTGTTTAGTTTCTAAACTCTTAAAGCGTTTAAATCGTTGTAGTCGAATTTTAAACACTTAGCGGCGTTTAATGAGTAAACACTTTGTGTTTAATTAGTAAACGTTTGTAGCGTGTTTTTTGTTATGAATAATAAAAATTATGTTGATAGAACTATTAATCAATATTATATTAAAACATAATAATATCATTGCAAAAAGTGAAAAAAAAACAAAACAAAATTCAACTGCGAGCGCAGGCCTTTCCAAGTGGTTCCCCAACTAAGTACAAACCACTTCCAATATTGCTTGACTTCCGTGATAGAACGAGATGCGCTTTACTGAATATGCTAAATGGCACCCTTGGCGGGCATTATGCTAGGCTTCCACTTGTCGTTTTGAAATTGACAAATGACGCATTATAACGCCATTTAGAAAATTGGCAAGTGGAAATAGCGAAAAACTGCATGTCATTCAATTGACAAACAGTGCTTGTCAATGACTGACTAGGAATTTACTTGCCAAGTGGAAATAGCTGAGTTGTCAAACAAAATGTTACTTTGTTTTTAATTGACAGTGAAAATTTATTGGCATTGTGTTTAATAGTTTGTCAATCAAAAGACACAATATCGACTTCTTTGGTGCCGATCAAAGAATATTAACGAAAACATGTTTTGAAAAAATTTCATAATATAATGAAAAGATTTCGGCTAAGGTTCAAAGCACCTTAAATTGATTAGTTTTTCTAATATTAATAGGCTCGTTGGAAGGAAACCCGTTCTAAATAAAGTTACCTTTTCGGGATTCGGTAGAGTAATAGCTTGCCAACAAGAAATCACTTGTCAAAATTCAAACACTCTTAAAAAACCCTGCAAACCCTTTACAAAGAGCACGAATTCTTCCAACCTTAGATCACCACTTTTTTGACGGGGAATTGTTTTCCACGTCCTACAGTTTCTGGAAATTGAAGCTCATCCCCGAATTTCCAGGAGTTACTGAAAAATTTGGCCTTTCAGGTTAAGTGTAGCAAGTCCTTTATATCTCATGAAATCGTTCGAATTTCATCTGATTCACAGGTTATCAGCGGCGCTGCAACATGCTCAGGACAAATGCGTTCTAGTGTAGAGAACGAAGAACGAAGGAAATTCGTTTGCTAACGTTCAGGAAAAACAAATTCTCTAAAAAAATTCTGTGGATTTACCTCTATTATAGTAATTTGAACTAGCTTCTCTCAGGATTACTTTGGCACCAGTTCTGGTACTATCAATTTCCCGCTAGTGCTAAACATACTACTATTTTCTAAAAAGTCAGTTTATCCCGTCTACGTTCATTATACTGGGAAGTTGATCATGTGGACCGAAAGGGTCAAACAATAAAACAATAGAAAATTAAATATTTACCTTTCCATCCTCATACAATAGCTCAATTCAAAATTGACACTTGAGATTACAGTTTCAAATTGTCAGCGCTAGTGGAAATAGCTTTTAGTGAACTGGCAATGGCATTTGTCAAAATATCATTGTCAATGAATTGACAAATTAATTTTTAGCAATAATTGACATAAGTGGAAATGAATTGGCAATAGTGTCGTTTAATGACAAAAACTAAAGCTTTTAAACTTTGTCAATTGAACGACAAGTGGAAACCTAGCATTAGAATAATTGCGTGAAATATGGGTCGCTCATATTTTTTCTCGTCTTATCACTGCAAATCTCAGCTTTTGGAAGTGTTTTATTTCAAAACGCTTAAAACGTTTTATTTTGACATCACCCATTTGATTAACATTGTAGACATTTTTCAAACGCTTAAATGTTTTAAAAGTGTCGACAATGTTAAGCAAATGGGTGACGTCAAAATAAAACGTTTTAAGAGTTTTGAAATAAAACACTTCTAAAACCTCAGATTTTAAATTCGTAATATTTAAGCAGCTTTATGGTTTTACTTTCATATTAAAAAAATACCAGTCAACAAAGGCGTAAAAATTTCAGGATAAACTAAGTTAAATAAATGAAAATAACAATTGAAGTAAAAAAGGCCAAAAATGAAGAATAGGTATAGGCCTTCCGCACACTTCTCCATAACATCAAAACAAAAACCGGTTTTATAGGCAAGGGGTCGCAGGGAAGACAGCTTTTCTTCCATCATTTTCCATCATTTGTTCACCCAAACATTTTCTGGTTTCACCGTCCTAACACAGGCATATTTTCGTTCTCGGCGGTCTACGAAAATTTGCTTGTACCCAGAACTATTACATAGGCCAACGGTGGGCAACCTCCGGCCCGCGGGCCATTTACGGCCCGCGAAAAGTTTCTATCCGGCCCGCGAGATCTTTAGACGAAATTATAAAAAAATATTTTTCAATATTTTTCGTTTAGTTTAAATTGAATATTACATCCATTGGGGTAAGTTACACTATGCGTCTTTTATTATCCCCATACACCTGCTTTATAGACAAGAGGTCGCAGGAAAGTTTGTTTTTTTCTCATTTTGCCTCAGAAAATTAGAACACAATTAGAACATTGTTCTCGGGGGTCTGAGAAAAATATGAGAAACTCCCCGTCTCATTAGCGTTTATTGTACAACTATTACAATCTTTAAACGAAAAAGAGACAGAAAAATGAATATTTAGAGCGATAACCATTATACATTATACATAAACCTGTTTGAGTTGAGGACCGAGTGACGGATAGTGTGATTTATCCCATTAAAGCATCTTTCACTTCAAATGCAGACTAAAACTTTAATGTTGGGTAGGACACGATTATAAAATGAGTTGGTAAGAGGTGCCTCTTTTTTTCGAGCCAGTACAATGTCATACTTCGTATTGCCAAAATGACAAAAACCAGCAAATTAAAGAAAGAAACTTATATGCATTAAGCTGCCTCAGAGTAAGTAAGAAACCTATGCCTCCACAAAGTATATTTATATTTTACAATCTCATCTCACCTAATTTCAACTTGGAACTTTTGCTGCCGCATAAGAAGTAAGGAATGTCTCTCCAGTACGTATTTACAATCTTGTCTCACCTCATTTCAAGTTGGAAATTTCACTGCCTCAAAAGAATTAAGAAATGCCTCTCCAGTTCGTATTTAAAATCTCACCTCGCCTCAGCTCAAATTGGATATTTTACCGCCACAAAAAAAAATAAAAAATGTCTCGTGTTTTCAACTTCATCTCACCTCGCCTCCTTTAAAGTTGAATTGAGGACTTTTTAACTAGCAGTTGGATTTTTTACATCTAAACTTTATTTAATTCAAAATAAAAAACAACATTAAAAAACATAAAGACTTATTCAAAAAACAAAACGGAAAACAAAAAAAAACGCAATGAAAAAATGGCGTTTTTTCAAAAAGAGGACAAATGCTATATTTTGTTTCGGTTTGCTATATCTGTTCATATATTGTAGTCTAAAAATTTGTTTAGGTTTGATATACCACGTTGAATTTTGCATAGGCAATTACACTTTTCTTTTAAAATTACTCCAGCTTTATCCATTTCTTTCAATGAGAATCGTTTGATACCTACGAGTATATCTCATTTTTCGATTTTTTTGACTTGTTGAGTTTTTAAAAAAACGGTCCTCAATTTAACGGCCCAAAAAGAAGTTGGAAAGAGGAAACTCTTGTCTCCACTACGTAATTACAATAACAGTTCGCCTCATTTATCTTGATACACAATTTTTAAACCGGGATATTTTTTAAAAAAATTGAGGCCTCAGTAAAATTTACTATCGTGTAAGGGACAAATGTACTGCCTCGTGTAAGTCCGGTTCAACTTTAAAAAAATTACAGGTCACAAGAAAGTGTCAATTGACTACTACGGCCCGCGCAATAAAACGTAACATTTATTCTGGCCCGTGTTATAAAAAGGTTGCCCACCCATGACAAGGCATTACAATCGATACGCGAAAATGATGGAGAAAAGTGAGTTCAGAGTGTATTTTTGAACTCATATTAAAACCGGTTTGAAATGATGGAAAGTCTGCGAAGGGCCAAAGTCTCTATACAGCAAGTTATGATTATATCCTGTTTGGGGCATCACCAGGAGTATATCCCTAAGTTTTGAACCTCGAAAACCTTGTGCTACTTTTTTTATAAACAATTAAAGTTTTTTTACCGCGTCTTTCGAGCTTAAAATGTGAATAACTCCGGTTCTATAAATCGGATCGGGCAAACTAAAAACCAGTATCTTCGTAATAAAATTGCCTTTGTTATCTAAATTTTGAAATTCCCGCCATTTCATGCCATTAAGTCCAAAATGAAAAAGTTTTTTTTTTCAAAATGTAGATCTCGAAGCCAGATTTCGAATGTAATTAAAAAGAACAATTTTGAATGTAATTTTGGTTAATTCTTTTATACATTTTGTTCATTACTCAAATGACAACAATTGCATTCTTTTGACCATTTTGAAAAAACAATTTAAAACAAATTTTTATCAGATCTTGTAGAGAATTATGGGACCTTTAATTTAAAAAAAAATAAAGTTCATTTTTGTTAACGTGAACTCGAGATATTTAACTTTTTGTATTTTGGCCAATTGTTAATTAACAAAAAATACATATTTTGAGCTATAATTTGGACTGTATCATTTTGAAACCTATTCATTTCATGTGATAAATTTAAAAAAAATTTAAGTTTTATAGAAACTTATTTTCAAGCATTATAGTGTAGCTATTGTTAATTGCATTGTTTTTTTGGTTTTTTCATAATGCTTAGTTGCAAAAAGCAATAACTTCCTTGTTTCTTAAAATTGTAGTTCTTTTGTATGATAACAAAAATTACCCGATAAAATTAAATCCATTTTGTTTCTGAAAAAAGTACCTCTAAATCGATCACCCAGTATTTAATTTTTAGAGAAACACTTCCCAACCCCTAAACACTTTACCGTATAAATATAAAACGCTAGAGCGTTTACCTCCCCATAAGTGCATTTTATTTTACTAGTCACTGTACTTTTTTGATAATGTTCGCATCCTATCCGCCCAACACAGTAAGTAGACTGGCGACAGCTCCTGCAAACACTTCTTGATCTCCCAGCCCACGCACAAAAGCTAATTTATCGCTTTGCTTACTTCTTCTAAATTTGGTGACAGTAACTAGAACCATCATCGGATATTGATAAACCTTGCAATTCGTCAGTTAGCTCGCCAATTCATGAAAGTTCTAAGCTCGGGTTTGAAGTTTGGGTATTGGCCAAACAAAAGGAATATCAGCTCAAAAGACTGAGATAATGTCGGGAGTTCGGCCAAGGGGCAATCTGACGACGGAACTGTATGCGCACCAAACCAGGGGCCTTCCTGGCGGTAACATAAATCAGGCCGCCGCAGCTGTAGCAAGGGTCAATCGACCGCCCATGTAGGGTTTAACAATTGGCCCAGTAATGGACCAGTACTGGGTGCCAGTTAGCCAGTACTGGCGCAATAACACCACCCATGACTGGCCCATTACAGCAAAACTGCTGGATGATAACTTCGGCCCAATACTGGCCACTTGTAATGGCTCACGATACTGGGCCAGCAAAGACCGCCAAGAATAAAAAAAATTTAGTTTTTTTAAATTAATAATTAGTTGATACGGTAAATAAGGGGAAATTCATTAATTTTTGATGTTACGTAAGGAAGTATACTATAGTGCAACGTTTTAACGTTGCTTACGGCCTCCCCCACGATCAGGTGGCAGTATCAGGTATCAATATGTTCGGCTTCGAAAAGTTAGCAAGACAATATACTATTTTATTTTAATATATGATATAGTTTAGTTAGACCCCCCACTCTTGAAAAGTAGATTCAATCCATATTTTAAAATATATGACATTAACGGTTGCCAGCGTTGCTGGCCCAGTATAGTGAGCCATTACAAGTGGCCAGTATTGGGCCGAAGTTATCATCCAGCAGTTTTACTGTAATAGGCTAGTCATGGGTGGTATTATTGCGCCATTACTGGCTAACTGGCACCCAGTACTGGTCCATTACTGGGCCAACTGTTAAACCCTACATGGGAAATACGCATTAACTGTAGACTCAATCAATATTTTAAAATATATGACATTAACGGTTGACAGCGTTGTACCAAGCGTGATCCAATAAAAATTACCGAGTCTTGGCCGACCGATGACAACCATACTTTGGCCAATCATTGGCTCCGTTGTGAGATCTGGCAAAACCTACATGGGCGGTTACTGAGAGAGAAGCGGACCTGAGTAAGAGCACCTCTGGCAGCCAAGAAGGCGAAGCGGGGGTAAATCAGTGCCCCCCCCAATTGTGAATCAGTTGTATGATGCAAATGCTCAAAACTCTATCTGATCTTCTCCTACCATGAAAGTAATACTGTCTCTTCCTCCGCATGTATTTCAAACATTCCAATTTGCCCCATGGTTAGTATACTGCGCTGCCAAAGGAAATTCAGGGCCAAATTCAGATTGCTCTGATGGGGAGGAACTGATCCTTTCTGAGGGTCCAAGAAATCTCTACTGGTTTACCTTTGGGTCAAAGATGGAACATGAATGCCGCCCTGCACTGATCTGGCTTAGAAGAAGAACGGTTATTAGAGAGCTTCTGAAAGCCACTCAGGGTCGGTCTTGTTAAATTAAAGACCTTCTTGCCTTCATTCGGAGGGCCAACGGTCTTTTCCGTTAGTGAGGTATGTGCTTTTTTTAGTGAGGTATGTGCACAATAGGCCTACATTGCCCCAGTTCCCACCACACGACTTTTCTACGTACTTAAAAAGAGAAAAAAAATCAATGTGTTATCGATAGATATTAATAGTGAGCTGAGAGCTGTCAAATGCATATTACAAAAACGACGTTTGTCATGAGTCAGTATATCATGTAGTATACAATAACCACATTGGTATCGATACCATGCCTTAAGTACCATATGTGTGTCAATAGAATTACGTTCAGTTACCAAGTTACATTCATCATCGAACCGGTGCTTCCCATCTCTTCTACAATTAATCGACCGTTACGAATTTCACCGAAAAAATACATCAACGTGAAAAATTGTACACTCTCAACTGCATCAGGTGCACCCCATAAAATAATCGATAAACAAATTTATAGACAAACGAGTCCCTGGACAAAACCTAGGAAGTTTTGAGGTCAATATTTGTCCTTCACAAATTTCCTGCGATACGTTAAGTGTTTTAAATAGAAGCATACAAATATGTATTAGCAAAAAAAGACTATAAAGAAGCCATCAGAAGGATATAAGCTGCAAAGTTGAAATTGTACAATTATCTCCTCCATCAATATAGGCGCTCGCTCTGCCGCCATAGAGAAGCTCACTGCAAATATTCCTTGTGAATACATAGAGAATTTTGGATTACACACCATTGGTACAGTGAAATGTGTTCCGTTTATCGTCAATTTTTGATGTTGCATTGACAATTTTGCTTCCAGTTAACAATTTGGTCCTTGGTCGGAAAATGGCGGAGAATTCATGTCAGTTTGGCATGGAAGAATTTTTTTCTAGTAAATTAAAAAAACATTAATTCACTTTTATATTAAAGCTTCTAGCTTCAATATTTTTTTTAATTGAATCTCCCTTAATATTTTACAGTGGAAAACATATCTGAAGGCTTAATGCATTCGAAGTCCTTAAAGCCGCAATCTGTTCCTAATCGGATTGCGTCTACGGGATTCAGTTTCTGCAATAAGAGCTAACTCCCCGTTGCCTTCACTGTAAGCTCTTCATCTAGTTCGATTTATTGACTCATCCCTGGGGACTCCACTTCCTTTTCAATTTGTTAGTTGGATCGAGATATGCTCCATTTTATAGTTGCAGAGATCCTGTATACTCTAGGGTAAGAGTGATGTCAAACACCTTGTCACCCATAAACATCCCAGTGACCTAACATCTCTGAGAATTTGTGATTTATATTATATGATTTTTGATGAAAACACGTTATTGCATTCGAGTTGACCATAAACGAACGAGTAGTGTTTGTGCATGACCGATAACCAAACAGTATGGTTTCAGGTATCTGGTGGATATCCTTAACTGTCCTCAATTGTTCTCTTGTCCCAATGGATATTTGTATCTAGATTAGAGTGTGGAATTTAGTACGCTTCAGAGGTAGTGTTTGTTAGGGATATATCTTTGCTTGAACAGTTTATATCACAGATACAAATTTGAAATGGCGAAGCAATAAGGAAGACCAGCCGATAATTTAAGGCTTAAAATATAATATAAATTCATCTTGTCTATTGAAAAACACAATGCACATGCAACTGAAAAATTGAATAAAAACGAAATATGTTGACTTTTAGAACAAGTGTCGAAGAAAAAAATTGACCGAATTGTATGTTTTTGTAATTAGATTTGTGAACTGATTCCCATTATTTTTATTTGTCGGATTATCTTTCACAGGTATGATTGTATGAATGTTACCTGCATCCAATGGAAATATGGTAAAAGGATTTAATTCTTGTGGACTGGAGTTTCTTGCACAATATAGGTACTTACTAAACAGGAAAACTTTGGAAAGAAAAGCTTGCTAAGATGGAAAAAGCTATGAATTTTATAAATATTGAATGAGGACACAATATTCGACCAATTCGAAACAGACCCGACTCCTGCGTCCTGCTTCGATACAATGCATTTTCTGGATAAGGTCAAAGTAAAATAAATTATTCGAAATAGTTCATTCATTCATTAAATATTAATTGGTTCATCCAAATTTCTTTAAATTTGGGAATACGCTTTTTTGTCCGTAATTGATAAATTATTTAATTTCTGCTAAGAGTAAATTTATAGAGGCCCTTGCTTACATATTAGCGATTTAGTTAGATTTTTACTCCGGCCCGGACACGGACATGTGTGAACGAGTTCATATAAAATGTACGCACGTATATTGTTTGCACCCCTGACGGAACACTAATATGTGTGGATACTCTTTTACTCGTTCACACAAGTCCGTATCAGAAGTTTCAGAAAATATTGCACTTCCTGCAAAATGCAAGGAGGAATAAATTAAAAAATATCAGTGGCAACGTGTTTTTGTGTTTTTCACTGATGCCTGAAGGGTACTGAGAATGTCGGTGCCCCACTGAGTCGAATGTGTGGAGACATGTCGAGACTTTCCCAATTTGCTTCTATTGAAGTAAATCGTGCCGATAATTTTTTTTCACTGATGATCCCGGTACGGCACCGAAGTCGTCGTCACGACACGGATATGTGAGGGGTGCACCCTACATTGCGAAGTAGACTAAAGCATGTAATGTAAATAACATTATACCCAAAATTAAGACCACTTGAACCGAAGTTTTTGAGGTGAGAGTTCAAGAGCTGCGTATACAGCATTTTAGAATGGGGAGTAAACCCGATATAATGAAAACATAACGTCGCGTAACGGAGCGATCTCAATGAAATCGTAAGAAAACTTGGATAGCCGCTTATAGAGTACTTTAGAATGGCGAGTAAAACCAATGTAACGGACACGGAAAGTAACGTAACGAAAAAATTATAGCATGTTTAAGAAATCAATGCAGGCATGCCCAAATTATGGAAATAAAGTATACAGCAGTATCAGTATTCTTCTTCTTCTTTAACGGCTCTACACCGGTCCCGATTCTGAGCAGATGTCATCCAGTTTGGCATCCTTAAGCTCTGAGCGTCCTGGTCTACGCCATCCTTCCAGCGGAAATTGGGTCTCCTCTCGCTGTCGCACCTCATAGGTCTTACCGCAGACAACTTTCCGAGCAGGCTCATCTTCACTCATACGAGCTAGATGTCCTGCCCACCGGAGTCTACCGAGCTTTATTCCCTTCAAAGCCTACCAAGCTAAGAGGTAAAGTAATCGTGCCGAAGGCTACATGGTAATGGGTAGTTTTTGCACTGTCGTTTATCGGCTTCCTCTGGACACCAGGCGCACCCAGTTGTATAATGCCTTATCCTGATATGGAGGATCTATCAGGATGAACCTTCCCTTTCGTAACATAGGGTGCCTTCCATTCAGACACAGGGAGACACAGTGTTACACTGTGTCCGACACAGAAGTTTTCCATCAACGACACAGCTAGACACAGCCGGGCACAACTAAGACAATGCTACCAACCCTCGCCAATTGAAATGTGATCGAAAATTTATAACATACAACAATATTGTTTCATTTTTAAGATTCCCAGCATTTATAAGATGTCGGGTAATTAATTTAAAGAAGTGATCAATATAAAATTTACGATTTACTTGTCAAGCGAAAGCAAAAACGAGGAAAGTGCGCTGTGGCGGATTTTTCATGAACTTAAATGTTCCATTTGGACTTACACAGAACGACACAGAGCGCCACGACAGGCGCGGATTCAGGGGGGGGGGGGGGTCACGGGGGTCATGACCCCCCCAAAAGCAGTGCCGCGGCCAGACATTTGGGAGGCCCTGTGCAATTGAAAGTCCAAAAAAATTTTTCGCTCGCTTCGCTCGCTACTTCTCCTGTGCAAACGCCCGTCCTCGTGATACAATTATGGCCTATATGCTGATTTGTGTGGCTCATACTAATTTATGTGGCCCATTCGATGAAGTAAAAATGCAAATAATGAATTCAAATGATTTTTATTGCTAAAGCAATTTTTCACTCGCGAGGCCCCAAACACGCGGGGCTCTATGAAGTTGCACACCTTGCACATATCCCAGCAACGGCACTGCCCAAAAGCGCTCGCTGCTTAAAAAACAAAATTGACCCAGCTCAAAAAATAAAAACAAAAAATAACCAAACGCCCAAAACCGACCCAACTTTTTTGCAAATTAAAAAAACAACCTTAAAAAATGGCCTTCATGGTCAACAACAGATTGATCTATACTCTTCTATATGTTTTAATTTGCAAACTCTGAAGTTAGCTGCACTCACAATAAAGGGCGCGCCTTCCTCAAAAACACATTAGGGCACGTTTTCGTAGAGCACGTTTGTTTTTAATCCACCAGAAAATTCGGTTAGTTTTGTTCGTTTTGTTAAATTTGTTTTTGTTTTTTTAGGAGTAGAAATTTTTTTCCGCCACTTTTAATTCCGTGACCCCCCCCCCCAAAACAAAATTCTAGATCCGCGCCTGCGCCACGAGCGGGTGGATTAATTTGGTTTTTTTTCTGTATGTCGTGTCGGATAATTGATAATTGCAACTATTTCGTGGACAAATATGAACAAACGATGGACAAACGAACGCGCAAAGAAAAAGTGCGAAATTCGCAACCGGGACTGCCAACTTCGCAAAATTGAAAAATTTAAATTATTTATTATAATTAATGGGTGGGTGGACAAATAAAAATAACTGCTGGGCAAACTTGGACAAACGATCTATGCGGTTAAACAATGTTTTTTGCAAAGTTGGGTGCTAGTTGAAAAAATTTGCAAAAAAATGTTTTTGCTTGTAACTTGTTAACGGTGCCTGGACAAAAAAAAACTTTTCCGTGGACAAACACGGAAAAAAATAAATTAGTACGAAAAAAAAAATTTCCAAAATTCGTATTTCGTGGTGCCCAACTTCACAGACCTGAAAAGCCCTTTGTTCGCTTTCTTAATGCGCTCTTTTGTGTTTTCATTCCAGAGGAGTTTCTTGTCCAGGACTAAACTACTACTAATTGCCCCTTTAATCCCTCATGGGACACAGGGCCTGAAATTTGCCACTCCTTTTAAAAATCGAAAAATGCACATTTTTAGATGAAAGTAAACAAGTGTATCTTGTAGATATTGACATGAAATATGGCGTGTAAATAATAAAATAAATTTTCTTGTTCAACAAAACAGGAATTATTTACAGCAATTCTTTTCGTTGTAGGAGCATCTGTCGCAATAAATTCATAACATTTCCCAACCCTCAACTCGACTAGTTGAAAAACAATACTTGATAAAAGTACTTCATGTTAAAGTTACAGAACTTAACTTTTCTGAATATAATATCCTTTATACAAAGTAATTTATTTCTGAACTCAATATCTCGTTTGAACGTTTGAAATATGGCTGCACTATATATAACCAGTAAACTCCATCTTGTAAATGAGTTTCCGAGTATCTCTTATCCTGCCGTGCAAGCTAATCCCCATACTTACCCAAGAGATAACTTTCATGCCATATACTATAGAAGGATGAGTAACAAGGTTGGTGAAGAGAAAAAAAAATTTCCACCCGCTCGTGAAAAGCTCTACATATTTACGGTGAAAAAAATTAAAATTTCCATCATACAGTAAGCCCCAAACAAAAACGTACATACATACCTGGAGAAAAGGAAATTGTTATAAAGAATAAATCAAGTCGCAGGCATGTTATACTGTTTATCATAATATGGATTTTTAAAGTCGATTTGTGCAATTTTGCACAAGCTTCAGCCATAAATCGATTGTTCGGGCCTCCATTGGCCTGGCATGTTTTACGTACGGGCACAAATCCCTGCATTTGGCAAATACTTGGCGGGCCCTTCTCGATATACCACTCGGGGAACATAAATTGATTCAATAAACTGCGGTTATTAAATCACTAGAACGAATCCCGAACCCCAAATCCATTCCGTTTCTACATTGATATACCAATTCTCGAAAATTGAAAGTGGCACTCTAATAAGAGGCATTAGCTTTTATGGATGTTCGGGAACGACCTCCTTGGCGCAAGGAGAACGCTATCAGGTTTCTGTTTCCACAATGCTGTTGTGGTGCACATAAAATCCTTTAAAAAATTCAGCTTTAACCCTTTGCATGTGTGTGTGTGTATGTTGCATGAAAATTTAATCCTTTAGTGGTTTTATGTTAAAAAGTGTTAAGAGCTTATACCAATGCTGTTACATCAACAACCACAACCATTTTCATGGAAAACGTATTAATTTTCGGATAATTGACTGAGTAATCACAGGCCACTTTCCTTAATAAACATCCGCAGTCACTACATACATATATGTGCTGTCATATGGCCGCAGCAGGGCCGCTATGAAAGGCTAAACCTAAAATTATATGCTTACTTTATCTTGATATAAACAAGCCTTGATTCCGCACACACTGACTCCGAAGAGTTTGTTTGCACCAATGGTTACAATTGGGGGTGACGGTGGGGCTCTAACTATCAACCGAGAGTAATATGTGCAGTGTCAACTGCGGTAGCTACGGGGGTTGACTAATTCCAGATATTAAACTCGGGAAAGCTTCATATCAGTTTATTGTGAGGGATTTATTACAAACATTGTGCAGAGCTTCAAGTTTCTTTATTATTTACCCAACGACAAGGCGACATAAATGCTGTGTCCACAAAAGATGAGCACTGATATGGAACATTTTTTTGGGGTTGAATTTATAGGGGGGTTTTGTCAGTACAAGTGAATTATTAAAAGTTAATTTTTAGGGTTTGTAATTTCATAAAAACAGTTTTCCTTACTTAAACTATTATTGCAAATTAACTAAAAGAATGTTTCAATGAAGGTATCGAGTGAATTTTGCATTATTTTTTCTTTTTCTAAAACATTACTGAAAGACAGAGTCGTCCGCGTACCCTGGCTAAGAGCACTAAGCATGCTTATTAGGACAAAACCCAGGTTTTGTTCACATTACCTCTACCGGCGTGTACCCTTTTATCCCACGCCCAATCCCCCCATAGAAAAAAAACCAATGAACTGTATACCCGAAGTGGTTAAGGGAAATCAACCATCAAACAAGGGAAATCAACCCTCCATGGAGGTTGGCCTCATGGATTCTGGGGGAGGCTAATTATTACCTGAGAAGGGCAGCGGAGTGGATGGTCCACAAGTTAACTTGGTTTTGTAAACAACGATTATGCGGTGACGAGTGGACAAGTGAAGTTTTATTTGGAGGAAAAGAAGAAGAAAGAAAGGAGCAGAAGAAAGCCAACTGTTTCGGACGTTGATGAGGAATAAGTGACCGAAATATCGGTAACGAATTCAGGACAAACTAGTACGACCGAGCCCGTACGACCGAGGTGAGACACACGAAGATGCAGAGTTAAAATGTGGATTCCATGTGGAATGCAAAATAAGGCACACAAAGAGTATTTAACTCCTTGTCTGATTCGCGTATCATTATAGAGTTGAGCCTGACTTACACCAGGCAGTACATTTGTCCCTTACACGATGGTAAATTGTACTGAGGCCTCAGTTTTTTAATGTCCTGGTTCAAAAATAATGTCCTACCGGTAAATGAGCGTGTATAGATAAATGATTGTGTGATTGTAAATACGAACTGGAGAGACATTTCTTACATTTTTTGACGGAGTGAAATTTTGTACTGGGGGGACATTTCTTATGCTGGATCCACAGGTTTGTCAAGGATTGGCAAGCGTTCGCAAATTGAAAACGCTTGCATAAAACAAACCTGTGGACGTATCACAAACGCTTGCCGCAAACATCCTTTGCAAGCGTTCGCAAATTGAAAACGTTTGCTTTGGTTTGCCGAGCAACCACACTCGACCGGATCGCCAAGCTTACACAAGCCAAGCCAAACGCCTTAGCCACACGTTTGAATATGCGAATGCTTGCCATGCCTTGACATCCGGCATTACATTTTTTGAGGGAGTGAAATTTTGTACTGGAGAGACATTTCTTATTTCTTTTGCGGCAGCAAAATTTCCAACTTGAAATTAGGCGAGGTGAGGTTGTAAAATCTAAATATATAGATTGCAGAGACATAATCTTCTTTACCTACTTTGAGGCAGTTTAATGCAAATTAGAATCAAACTTGTAAAAAAGTTCTTCATTGGTATTTATTTTCTTTCTTTTTTTAATTTGCTTGTTTTTGTCATTTTGGCATTACAATAGCGCTTCGCCTCATTTGAAGTATGACATTGTACTGGCTCAAAAGAAAAAAGAGGCACCTCTTACAAACTCATTTCATAATCGTGTCCCACCCAACACTATATCATTAGGAATGCCGCATGTGGCGCCGTGACGAAAAATGATTGCTTCCCGATATCGAGTGGAAATCGAAAAATTATAGAATTTCAGTTTGGATATGTGAGTAATAACTACGGAGGTGTCGAAAGGTTTATATTTTTGTCTCCCCTTCGTAACTACCTTTTCTTTCTTCCAAACGCGAATGTCATTTTAACAAGCCGTCCCCCAACTGAGTACTAACCATGTCCAATGCCTCTTGACCTCCATAATCGAAAGTGAACCAATCTATTGAGTATGCTTAATTACACACTTTAGGGTTACCAAAATAATTGCCAGAAATATGAAGGAAGGTAAAACAGCAAAAACTAAAGTTTTGTATGAGTAAAACTAAAGCTTAAGAGTAAAAAGTTTTCCTAATACGTAAGGCAGGTGGTAGGATTGCCCACTTTCATTCGTAATGAGATTTGCATCATAGGACCCTTATGGGAAACTAATAAGTCATATCTCACTTCAGTATCGCTGAGTTTTTTTGTTGTGTACGCATGAGGAACCTACGAGGAGTCTCTCTATCCCCTCATTTGCCACATGGGGCCCACACGCTACATGAGGCACGCCTATTTTAATTTCTAGTCAGGAGCTAAGTGGAAAATTACTGTGAAATCCAAAGTGCAAGTGAAGCCAGCGTAAAAGTAAGATCGCGAAGTAGAGTCCGATTGGCTCCAACCATATGGAGGTTGTGCCGGCGGAGCCAAGCACCTAAAGAGGACCTCCACATGAAGGTAATCGCCATCGGTAGGACAAAAGCATTACTGCATTTAAAGCGGCTCTGTTTAGGGTCATAACTTCCTGCCTAATGATATTTGTGACAAAGGGGTTATCGAAATAGAGTTGGATTAGACTTAGTTCTAGTCGAGGGGTTGTGTGTTGCGCAAATCTAGACATATTCATTATTGAGAAATCCTCAGGCGCCGTTTCCAGATTTGCCGAAGTTGAGCATCTGCGCCCAGTGTGGAAGTATAAAGTGTCGAATTGGTCCCAGTTAAAAAGTGAGAAGGAGTTAGTGGCTTCAGGTCTAACGCATCACTTCATTATGTTTACTTTAGTTGTAAGATCATCAGTTAGTGAAGTACGAAAATGTAGAGGGCCCCCGAAATCGCCGCCGGTAGTTTCAAGTGGTCTAGACTAGAGGTTACTACTCCGTGGTAGCGGTGATAACAGGGGCGCACAGAGGGGGGGGGGGGTCAACCGATGCAATTTGCGCCGGGCCTCGTCGTCGAGGGGCTCCCAACGGTGTGAAGACTATTTTCTCAAATGCAGTTTTACATGAGTTCTAATCGATTCAAGGCTTTTCGTCAAAATGCTATCAAATCGCACACTGACATAATTTTGACTATATAGTTGTATTTGTATAGATTTCTGACAGATTATTAATCTTCTTTATATAGCGTACTGGCTTAAGCATACAACAACAAATAAGCCCTTATTATAAGATGATAAGTAAGCCCTTATTACTGCATGCATATTGCTACAAACACAGTACCAACGCTAATGTAAAGCTAGCAACACATTTTGATTACGAGGTGAATATTCTTCGTAACAAAATTTTTGTAGTTGGGGAAAGGGGGCCTCCAATTCTGTGCGCCCCTGGGTGAGAATGGTTGTGAAATAGGTTTCCCTCGAAGAAGGCGGTTGCAGGCTCCACACCCTCAGATTGCAGTTTTAGCTGCTTGTAGTGCTCTGATTATCCCAAACCTACGTATGAGATTAAGGGTTGCGTTAACTCCCCCCTGCAGAGTACGTTCATGCGCGTCTATGATGATGAGACTTGTTAAGTGCGATGTCTTCGGGATAACAATAGGGTTTGCTTCCTTGTATTCAATATCTGCTAAATGCAAACGCCTCGTTAGACGTAAAATACCGGTATCATCCAATTGGGGCTGGAGCACTGCTATTTTCGAAGACCCGGGGATCGATTTACAATCTTTTAACGCTGCGATTTCAGAGTTGTACTCGTTCGATTGGACCATCTTAATCCAATAACACTCTGCTCTAGAAAGCTCCTCGGCATTAATAAATCTATTTGTTCTACCGTTACCTCTAAGAACGTCTCTCTAAGAACGCAGGACATAAACTGTAACTCTCAGAAGCTTCTGAAATGATTTATATCAAGAAACGGTAAATGTGACGCGCTAACTGTTGTGATGTCGGTAGACTGCCAACAAATAGAAAAGCATGAATTATTTGATAATATGTCTTATGGAGGCCAATTATCTGAAGGCTCAGAGAGCCATGACGGTCCACTTATTCAAGCGGTGGATTTAACTAATCTTCTACCATCTAAACCTCTAGTGAGCATATCAGCAGGATTGCATTTTCCTGGGCAATGCTTCCATTCCAAAATGTTTGTAAGCTGACCAATCTCACCCGATGTTTAACGCAGGGTTTTTTCGATGGTCGTTACATATCCAGTGCATTTAAATCAATCGTCAGTTTGTTCCACAATGAAAGATCTCAGTATAGCACCGACGAGGGCGGCCGTTAACTCTAATTTTGGTTTAGTTTTATTTTTGTCTTTCTTTTCTTTCAAAGGCGCGATTTTATTTTTTGCGCATACGTAGTAGGTTACATGTATTTTATCAGTGTGATAAAGGCTTCGCACATAAGCAACCAATCCATATGCTTAAAGGCTGGCATCAGACAAAATGTGCAACTCCACACTGATAAAAAAAATTTCTTGGCTTAAAGCACTTTTTCTTGAACCAAACAACTCATGTTTTGGATATAACGAAAACAAAATTGTCTCGGGATAAGCAATACTCATAGTCTTGGTTTTATTGTCTTGGATGAAGACAAAAGTTGACTTGAAGTAAAAAAAAATACGAAAATACGATATTATAATTTAAAAAAATTCAAGTTCTAAAATAGGTCTTAATGGTTGTGATACACTTTTAGAACTTGAAAGTCCGGTAACCGAAAAAACTCCGATGAATTAAGAATTTAGTTTCTTGAGTAAAAAATTAAACAATCTTAGTTCGAGAAAGAAATATCTTGGTCGAAAAATATAAGTATTGAGCGAAGAAATACTTTTGCTTGGCTCAAGAATTTCCAGTGTCTTATTCTGAGACAGCATTCTCATGTTAAGACTGAAAAAAATTTCTACTCAAGACAACGAAACGAAGACTATCGAATTGCTGGAATCAAGACAATTTTTTTATCAGTGTATACTTCGTCTTTTAGGTGATAAATATATGCATCGCACAATATACAATTTTTAAAAATAAAATAAAAATATGAAATTTCGCTATTTTATATGGTGTACGCATGGTGCACGTTGACTTCTGTTCGCCACTGTATCTTACTATATTATTTTTAACTAGTGGGGCCCCTGTTTAAACACAAAACGTAAAATAGCAAAAAAATCAAACACACAAATTCTCTTCTGTAAAAAATCCTCTTCTGATCAAACGAAACAACAGAAAATAAAAAAATTCTCTTCTGAAAAAAATTCTCGTCCGATTTCTTGGAAAAATGTTAAAAGTGGCACAACTAGAATATTATTTTTAATTATATTAAAATAAAAACAAAATAGATTGATAGTACGGTTTTCTACATTTTGCATGGGATTAATTACTTAATTCGTTTGTTATTTTTCAGTTTTTTTAATTAAAGCCGTCGATACCTTTACTTTCATCGCTCGCGGCGCACATTAAGGCTGAAACAGATTGCACGTAACAACGCGGCGCGACAACGCGACAAATGGGGTGACACGGCTGCAGTGCTGCGGTGTGACCCAGAATGCACAGGGAAGCGGCATTATGTTTGACACTTCGCTGAATGAAATTGAAAAGCGCGGCAAATTTAAATTGTTTCTAATAAATTTTAACTTTCATAAAAATGTTAATACCGTATCAATATATGGAGAAACTTTTAATAGTATATAATGTTTATTTAGTATACTGCCAATTTGTTTTTTCTATTGCAACAGTTTCCAATGAATTCATCTCTACTACCATAAATGACAGCTAAATCAAAATAAACATATTTCTTTGGTACCCCTGATTTTAAAGTTAGCGCGAAACCAACTTTTTGGTTAGAGGCACTGAAGTTGTGCAGCAAAATTAGGATTAGAGATGACTACGCCGCAAAATATTTTGACGCGTTGCTGTGCTGTTCTCAATTCGTGTTGTACAATGCAAATCAGCGTTGCCTAAATTTTGCCGCGTTGTCGCGCCGCTTTGTTACGTGTAATCTGTTTCAGCCTTTAGCTTTGACGCCCTATACCGGTTCTACACGTTCAAATTTTCATTCAATTTTTCGATATTCGAACTATCAGATTTCTGGACTTGAACTTGAACGAAATCGGTGTCTACATACGCGTTCAACAGTACAGTTTAAAAAATGAGTTTATCCGAGTCGGAACAAGAATCGCAGTCGCCGCTGGGCGTTGTGGTGTTATTCTCCAAGTGCAAAAACAAAACGAACATGGATCGAGGAATGGAGAAAAAATTAAGAAAAACGAAATTCCTTCCATTTTTTACAATAGGTTAACCGATAAGAAATCGTATAAAAACGAAACTTTTAAAAAAAGTTGAAGGAAAAACCAAGACTGGAAGGAAAATGTTCGGCCAACTTTTAGTTGCCTTCAATTTTCGAATCACGACGAGTCTCTTTTTAACTCTACATGCGAGCGAAAGAGAAGGAACTTCCTAATTTCGAAAAGTTGAATGAAAAGTTGAACGTGTATTCATGCTCTTACGCATTGCTTCCCTTATCCTGAACCTTACGAACCGCCCCTGCAATTCGTCTAAATTAACGTCCCAGGCAAGCCCCAACATCTTCTGATCAGCTGCATAAATATGTATGTTCGTTAACCTGTCCTCGCAAATCAATGGCATTAGTGTTCCATTTCCTTAAATGCATTCCAGGTCGCTTAATTAATCCGCAGCTATCGTTATAGATTTTGGGCGCCTGTTCCGAGCTATGGACACTAAGGAAAAGATTATTCAATGTAGAAGGAAGTTTTTAGTAAAACACTTATTTCCTTAAAGTTTTTAGAATCATCCAGGAAGAGCTTTTGCAGGGTGGCGCACAAAAACAATGGGCTACAATTAAAGTAAGGAACTTGGTGAACATTAACGCCCTAAGTATAAACGACAATGAGATTTCTGCGCTCTCCACTCTTTGCTCTACATGAACCACCCTGTATTACCAAGAAATACTTCCTGAAATTCCTTTTATGATTTGCAAAAATTGATTTAAAAGTCTTCTACGCTCACATTAGCACAAAAAACCGTCATATTCAAATAATTCTAAATCTACCTCGTCCCCAATATTATCAATGATCATCGGATAAAAAAATGTGAAATAAGCGGTTTGATGGCACTCTATAAAATTGCCTTCACAGGGATTTACGAGTATTTTGGATATGCCTTGTAAAATTTACTTCGGGTTTAACGTTTCGCATTCGAATATCCTTTTCTAACCTTTTACAACTACTACCACATTACACCTGTTATATGTATGCACTTGAGTTACCTTATATTGGTGCCAACACCAATTTGTTCCGATTCAGTACATTTACTTTTTCGCTAGAAATCCTGCATTTCGTGTAGGCTACCAAACATGAAGCTTTCAGTGTATTATATTTTAATGTCAATACGGATTTTGTTGCCGGCATTACAATTTAACTACGGTCTTGCAGTTGGGGGATGTGTGTATATAATGAATACTGATTCACGGAATATTTTTTTTTGTCAATAAATACATCGACCCAAATCGATATTACGTCAACCATAAAATAATTTACTGTATCTAAAATGTAATTTTCATGATGTTTATCTTTGCTAGGATTTTTTTCCTGTTCTCAGAAAGACGTCATTCTTTATGAAGTTGCAGAAATATTCACAAATCTGAAGTACATTTCTAGTCATTAATCATCGGACGTAGATACGAAATCCTGTGGGTTTTCGTTTCTGACTGAGATGAAATAATTTCCTCTTATTTGAATTTCTGATTTTTTAAGGATTTCTTCCTCTTCCTACAATATTGCATGCATATAGACTTCGTCAGATTAATATTATACATTTTTGGAAATGTTGACATAACCTCCAACGGACACTCACAACCGTATTCAAGCAGTCCTAATAAGGTTTGCAATCTAGATTTATTTTTGTTATCATTCATTGTAATTGCCTGCATGCATAATTATATCCAATTAGAAAAGGCGATTCTCGGCTTAACATCACTTTATTATATGGATTAATCCGAAGCTGGAGAACACATTTCTTCAGCATCACCCTATATTAGTGTCGAGTTATGTCATGTCATTTGGACCGCAGGATTTAGTCGAAGTGGAAGATGAGTAAGGATCAGTAGTTAAAGAGATCAAGTAAGAGGCTTATGGACTTGTTTAAGCTTGTATTTATGAATTGTATTTGATAATAAGGATAAATTAGGAAAATTTCATATTATTACTTTCTTGAGGAAATTGTGGGTGAAAAAATTATTTATTATGAGAAATTGGTGAACATTGAGACTAACGTGCAATTTACTTCGAAAATTACATTTTAAAAAGAGAAAAAACAAAAGAAAATAGCATGAATGGAAAAAAGGTGTTGAATATTTTAAATCAGTTCATTTATTTTTTCTCACGTTACATTAAATTTTTTTAGCAGGAAATGCCAATCTGGCAAGGAAGTTTCTTAGTCCCGCTGAATCCCGGTATTTGCAGGATCTCACAGGTCACTGAATGTCTTCGAAGAAAATATTAACAAGTCGTGTTTTATGATGTTCAACCTCAAGGAAATCACCCGGTGTTCTATCAGTCCGTCATGTCATTTAGGTCATGTTTCAATGTCTAGTAGTTAACTTGATTTAAAAGATAGAAGAGAATAGGATACGTTAGATGCCTGGAGGTGAATGAGTAGATGTCGATGATCTTTACGTTTAAACTCTGGGAGATTATACGAGTTCAGAAAAATTGACTGCCGAAGATTATTCCATAGTCGAGTTGTTCTATTTAAAAGCGAGCTTCTAGATCAGGGGTGGCCAACCCGCGTCCCTTCGCAGGAAATTTTGCGGCCCGCGAGATTCAAAACGATTTAACAAAATATTTTGTACTAGAAGGTTCCAACACAAGAAAAAAAATGTAGCTAGCTCTCTTTAACGTTGTTATTGAAACAGTTCCAGAAAATCTGCAAATGGAACTACTAATTGATTTACAGCGGTATAATGAATTAGAAATCATTTTCAACCCTCAGATTTAAAAATTGGTTTTTATAAGAAATATGTTACAAAAGAAAAGTTTTGTAAGTTGAGATGTCTGTCACAAAAAGTTGTGAGCGCTTTTCCCGAGTAAAAATTCGTCCTTTCTTAGCCTGAAACAGGCACGCACAGCGTTAAAACGCCTGTGTAGCAGCCATGCGGGCACATAATAGAAACAAGGTCTTTGATATTATCAACTTTATTCTGTGACATTCGCTACAAGACTGCCGACAAGAGATTTCATCATGCTATCGGGTGGCTGATCTAGCGGCAACCTTTGATAGTGTGTGCTTCATATGATATTGTAGTGTTGCCGCTACAGCCTGTATATCCAAAACAGGCACAGTACGCCTGAGTAAAAATTCTACTTTTCCAAAAGCAACCCGCTACCAATAAAAGACGTACGTAATAGCCCTTTTCTAGACTAAAGGGAGTAAAAATTGGAGCTGTAAGAAATTGTATAGGACGAAGAAAACGAGCAATTACCTTGGTTACCATAAAGTGTGCCATTAGCATACTCAATAGACCGGTTCTCGTACAATTACGTAAGTCAAGCAGCATTGGACGTAGGTAGTACTTAGTTTGGGGACCGTTTGGTAAAACGACACTCGCGTTTGGAATGGTCGATTATGAAAAAATTTATAACCGCAACAAGGGCGGGCATACCTCTATAGCGGAAGCATTTTTAGATTTTCATGCTTATAGCACGCTCCTCGTATGGCAGGCGCATTTGTTCGCTATGCGTGCTTATTGTGGGCGCGCATCTGCTATTAAAACAATATAAACAACTAATAAATATCGCTTCATCTTCTCTTACGAACAACACCAGCTACCAAAAAGGTGGTAAGAATGTACCAAATAAAGCCAATTTTAACATCAAAATTGCTTATAATTGCCGTAACATAAAAATTGTCTGGACATTATTGATAGGAAAAATTTTGGAAAAAAAATATTATAGGTAACTTTGGAGAAAAAGGTAGTTGAAGTTGTAATTTTTGTTAAAAAAACCAAATTTTGAATTTGGCAAGGTGAACCGCCACTACTTTCACAATAGCTGCGTTCCAAAATTCGAGCAAAGTTCTCGCAAGCAGTTGGCTTCTACTCGTAGGTACTCATGCCTTTCTTGAAAAGTAGGAACGAGTAGAAGCCAACTGCTTGCGAGAACTTTGCTCGAATTTTGGAACACAGCTAATAATAGATAGGTGGGAGTATTCTGCGTACACTGGTACCTTATTCATGAATAGGGTTACAAAAATACATGATGATATGTAAAGCTCTATCAAAAAAATTTCAAAGGCGCTGGTGGCTACACTTTTACGATTTCCACCAACCCCAACCATATAATTTATTGTTTGCCTGACCAAAACCTATCAACAGGCGGCCGCTTTGTAAGCAGAGTTTATGCACACTGTATATCACCCCGGCCCGCGGGATCATAATGCATTTTCAAAGTGGCCCGCGATAACATTTGGGTTGGCCACCCATGTTCTAGACGACAGTGTGCTCGAATTCCACGCATATTCCAGTATAGGGCGGATTCGACTAGCGAACAGAAGAGTGTTATTGTTACCCAAACATTGTCGAATTCTTTGGGTTTTCTCTTCATCGAGCCAAGAAGTGTGTTGACTCTAGCAATAATATTATCGTAGGACAACACCTAGATCAGCCATTTATTTGATAGACATGATTCAACACCTTGTCGTTGGGATAATAATACTGCAGCTGTGTGTTATTTTTACGAGAAAAAATAATTGCTTGACATTTGCTAGTGCTAAGATGTAATTTATTAGTAATGTCCTGGATTTATCAGTAATGTCCGGGATACACGAGGCTTCCTATTCTGCCCCGTAACCTATCCCGATCCCGACTTGCTGTCCTGGCTTGGCACTAGTTAGAGTTGTTTACATGATGTTAGGAAATTTGAAGCCAGTATCTTGCAGTGATTAAGGTGATAACACGTCTTTCACCACGGTATACAAAAACAAGGTAATGTAATGGAGAAATGTCATTTGAGTGCTGACGTCACTTGGCACGCTCTTCCCATATAAAATCGGAGTTGTGTTGTTGTTTCTGCATTAGTGCTGACGTCACTCGGCCCGAAATTTCTACGATATTCGAAACTGTCAGTCTCTGATACATTACCTTGTTTCTCTATAGGCAGTGTCTAGCCACACGATCCACGGTATATACACGGTATATACCGTGGATATACCGTGGATATAAGGAATGTTCCTATACATTTTGGGTATACCGTGGATATACCGTGGATATACGGTATGTTGCTATACATATATTGTGGGATATATTATGAGATATATCGTGGATATACCGCCGATACACGGTATGCTCATATAAACCGTGGGATATACCGTGGATTTACCGTGGGATATACCGTGGATATACCGTGGATACACGGTATGCTCATATACACCGTGGGATATACCGTGGATTTAACGTGGATACACGGTATGCTCCTTTAGACCGTGGGATATACCGTGGATTTATCGTGGGATATACCGTGGATATACCGTGGATACACGGTATGCTCATATACACCGTGGGATATACCGTGGATTTAACGTGGATACACGGTATGCTCCTTTAGACCTTGGGATATACCGTGCGATATACCGTGGATACACGGTATGATCATATACACCGTGGGATATACCGTGGATTTAACGTGGATACACGGTATGCTCCTTTAGGCCGTGGGATATACCGAAGATATACCGTGGATTTACCGTGGGATATACCGTGGATATACCGTGGATACACGGTATGCTCATATACACCGTGGGATATACCGTGGATTTAACGTGGATACACGGTATGCTCCTTTAGACCTTGGGATATACCGTGCGATACACCGTGGATACACGGTATGATCATATACACCGTGGGATATACCGTGGATTTAACGTGGATACACGGTATGCTCCTTTAGGCCGTGGGATATACCGTAGATATACCGTGGATTTACCGTGGGATATACCGTGGATATACCGTGGATACACGGTATTCTCATATACACCGTGGGATATACCGTGGATTTAACGTGGATACACGGTATGCTCCTTTAGGCCGTGGGATATACCGTGGATATACCGTGGATTTACCGTGGGATATACCGTGGATGCACAGTATGCTCATATACACCGTGGGATATACCGTGGATTTAACGTGGATACACGGTATGCTCCTTTAGACCGTGGGATATACCGTGGATTTATCGTGGGATATACCGTGGATATACCGTAGATACACGGTATGCTCATATACACCGTGGGATATACCGTGGATTTAACGTGGATACACGGTATGCTCCTTTAGACCGTGCGATATACCGTGGATTTACTGTGGGATATACCGTGGATATACCGTGGATGCACGGTATGCTCATATACACCGTGGGATATACCGTGGATTTACCGTGGGATATACCGTGGATTTACCGTGGGATATACCGTGGATATACCGTGGATACACGGTATGCTCATATACACCATGGGATATACCGTGGATTTAACGTGGATACACGGTATGCTCCTTTAGACCGTGGGATATACCGTGGATTTATCGTGGGATATACCGTGGATATACCGTGGATACACGGTATGCTCATATACACCGTGGGATATACCGTGGATTTAACGTGGATACACGGTATGCTCCTTTAGGCCGTGGGATATACCGTAGATATACCGTGGATTTACCGAGGGATATACCGTGGATATACCGTGGATACACGGTATGCTCATATACACCGTGGGATATACCGTGGATTTAACGTGGATACACGGTATGCTCCTTTAGACCGTGGGATGTGCCATGGATTTATCGTGGGATATACCGTGGATATACCGTGGATACACGGTATGCTCATATACACCGTGGGATATACCGTGGATTTAACGTGGATACACGGTATGCTCCTTTAGACCTTGGGATATACCGTGCGATATACCGTGGATACACGGTATGATCATATACACCGTGGGATATACCGTGGATTTAACGTGGATACACGGTATGCTCCTTTAGACAGTGCGATATACCGTGGATTTACTGTGGGATATACCATGGATATACCGTGGATGCACGGTATGCTCATATACACCGTGGGATATACCGTGGATTTACCGTGGGATATACCGTGGATTTACCGTGGGATATACCGTGGATATACCGTGGATACACGGTATGCTCATATACACCGTGGGATATACCGTGGATTTAACGTGGATACACGGTATGCTCCTTTAGACCGTGCGATATACCGTGGATTTACTGTGGGATATACCATGGATATACCGTGGATGCACGGTATGCTCATATACACCGTGGGATATACCGTGGATTTACCGTGGGATATACCGTGGATTTACCGTGGGATATACCGTGGATTTACCGTGGGATATACCGTGGATATACCGTGGATACACGGTATGCTCATATACACCGTGGGATATACCGTGGATTTAACGTGGATACACGGTATGCTCCTTTAGACCGTGGGATATACCGTGGATTTATCGTGGGATATACCGTGGATATACCGTGGATACACGGTATGCTCATATACACCGTAGGATATACCGTGGATTTAACGTGGATACACGGTATGCTCCTTTAGACCTTGGGATATACCGTGCGATATACCGTGGATACACGGTATGATCATATACACCGTGGGATATACCGTGGATTTACCGTGGGATATACCGTGGATATACCGTGGATACACGGTATGCTCATATACACCGTGGGATATACCGTGGATTTACCGTGGGATATACCGTGGATTTAACGTGGATACACGGTATGCTCCTTTAGACCGTGGGATATACCGTGGATTTATCGTGGGATATACCGTGGATATACCGTGGATACACGGTATGCTCATATACACCGTAGGATATACCGTGGATTTAACGTGGATACACGGTATGCTCCTTTAGACCTTGGGATATACCGTGCGATATACCGTGGATACACGGTATGATCATATACACCGTGGGATATACCGTGGATTTATCGTGGGATATACCGTGGATATACCGTGGATACACGGTATGCTCATATACACCGTGGGATATACCGTGGATTTAACGTGGATACACGGTATGCTCCTTTAGACCTTGGAATATACCGTGCGATATACCGTGGATACACGGTATGATCATATACACCGTGGGATATACCGTGGATTTAACGTGGATACACGGTATGCTCCTTTAGGCCGTGGGATATACCGTAGATATACCGTGGATTTACCGTGGGATATACCGTGGATATACCGTGGATACACGGTATGCTCATATACACCGTGGGATATACCGTGGATTTAACGTGGATACACGGTATGCTCCTTTAGACCGTGCGATATACCGTGGATTTACTGTGGGATATACCATGGATATACCGTGGATGCACGGTATGCTCATATACACCGTGGGATATACCGTGGATTTACCGTGGGATATACCGTGGATTTACCGTGGGATATACCGTGGATATACCGTGGATACACGGTATGCTCATATACACCGTGGGATATACCGTGGATTTAACGTGGATACACGGTATGCTCCTTTAGACCGTGGGATATACCGTGGATTTATCGTGGGATATACCGTGGATATACCGTGGATACACGGTATGCTCATATACACCGTAGGATATACCGTGGATTTAACGTGGATACACGGTATGCTCCTTTAGACCTTGGGATATACCGTGCGATATACCGTGGATACACGGTATGATCATATACACCGTGGGATATACCGTGGATTTACCGTGGGATATACCGTGGATATACCGTGGATACACGGTATGCTCATATACACCGTGGGATATACCGTGGATTTACCGTGGGATATACCGTGGATTTACCGTGGGATATACCGTGGATATACCGTGGATACACGGTATGCTCATATACACCGTGGGATATACCGTGGATTTAACGTGGATACACGGTATGCTCCTTTAGGCCGTGGGATATACCGTAGATATACCGTGGATTTACCGTGGGATATACCGTGGATATACCGTTGATACACGGTATGATCATATACACCGTGGGATATACCGTGGATTTAACGTGGATACACGGTATGCTCCTTTAGACCGTGGGATATACCGTGGATTTATCGTGGGATATACCGTGGATATACCGTGGATACACGGTATGCTCATATACACCGTAGGATATACCGTGGATTTAACGTGGATACACGGTATGCTCCTTTAGGCCGTGGGATATACCGTAGATATACCGTGGATTTACCGTGGGATATACCGTGGATATACCGTGGATACACGGTATGCTCATATACACCGTGGGATATACCGTGGATTTAACGTGGATACACGGTATGCTCCTTTAGACCGTGGGATATACCGTGGATTTATCGTGGGATATACCGTGGATATACCGTGGATACACGGTATGCTCATATACACCGTGGGATATACCGTGGATTTAACGTGGATACACGGTATGCTCCTTTAGACCTTGGGATATACCGTGCGATATACCGTGGATACACGGTATGATCATATACACCGTGGGATATACCGTGGATTTACCGTGGGATATACCGTGGATATACCGTGGATACACGGTATGCTCATATACACCGTGGGATATACCGTGGATTTAACGTGGATACACGGTATGCTCCTTTAGGCCGTGGGATATACCGTAGATATACCGTGGATTTACCGTGGGATATACCGTGGATATACCGTGGATACACGGTATGCTCATATACACCGTGGGATATACCGTGG
The DNA here is from genome assembly GCA_963855945.1 of Thereva nobilitata. Lineage (NCBI taxonomy): Eukaryota > Metazoa > Arthropoda > Insecta > Diptera > Therevidae > Thereva > Thereva nobilitata. The sequence goes on from OY979695.1 coordinate 39,238,708, forward strand.
ATTTAACGTGGATACACGGTATGCTCCTTTAGACCGTGGGATATACCGTGGATTTATCGTGGGATATACCGTGGATATACCGTTGGTACACGGTATGCTCATATACACCGTGGGATATACCGTGGATTTAACGTGGATACACGGTATGCTCCTTTAGACCGTGGGATATACCGTGGATTTATCGTGGGATATACCGTGGATATACCGTGGATACACGGTATGATCATATACACCGTGGGATATACCGTGGATTTAACGTGGATACACGGTATGCTCCTTTAGACCGTGGGATATACCGTGGATTTATTGTGGGATATACCGTGGATATACCGGGGATGTACGGTATGCTCATATACACCGTGGGATATACCGTGTATCCACGTTAAATCCACGGTATATCCCACGGTGTATATGAGCATACCGTGCATCCACGGTATATCCACGGTATATCGCACAGTAAATCCACGGTATATCGCACGGTCTAAAGGAGCATACCGTGTATCCACGTTAAATCCACGGTATATCCCACGGTGTATATGAGCATACCGTGCATCCACGGTATATCCCACGGTAAATCCACGGTATATCCACGGTATATCCCACGGCCTAAAGGAGCATACCGTGTATCCACGTTAAATCCACGGTATATCCCACGGTGTATATGAGCATACCGTGTATCCACGGTATATCCACGGTATATCCCACGATAAATCCACGGTATATCCCACGGTCTAAAGGAGCATACCGTGTATCCACGTTAAATCCACGGTATATCCCACGGTGTATATGAGCATACCGTGCATCCACGGTATATCCCACGGTAAATCCACGGTATATCCACGGTATATCCCACGGCCTAAAGGAGCATACCGTGTATCCACGTTAAATCCACGGTATATCCAACGGTGTATATGAGCATACCGTGTATCCACGGTATATCCACGGTATATCCACGGTATATCCACGGTATATACCACGATAAATCCACGGTATATCCCACGGTCTAAAGGAGCATACCGTGTATCCACGTTAAATCCACGGTATATCCCACGGTGTATATGAGCATACCGTGTATCCACGGTATATCCACGGTATATCCCACGGTAAATCCACGGTATATCTACGGTATATCCCACGGCCTAAAGGAGCATACCGTGTATCCACGTTAAATCCACGGTATATCCCACGGTTTATATGAGCATACCGTGTATCCACGGTATATCCACGGTATATCCCACGGTAAATCCACGGTATATCCACGGTATATCCCACGGTAAATCCACGGTATGTCCCACGGTCTAAAGGAGCATACCGTGTATCCACGTTAAATCCACGCTATATCCCACGGTGTATATGATCATACCGTGCATCCACGGTAAATCCACGGTATATCCCACGGCCTAAAGGAGCATACCGTGTATACACGTTAAATCCACGGTATATCCCACGGTGTATATGAGCATACCGTGCATCCACGGTATATCCCACGGTAAATCCACGGTATATCCACGGTATATCCCACGGCCTAAAGGAGCATACCGTGTATCCACGTTAAATCCACGGTATATCCCACGGTGTATATGAGCATACCGTGTATCCACGGTATATCCACGGTATATCCCACGATAAATCCACGGTATATCCCACGGTCTAAATGAGCATACCGTGTATCCACGTTAAATCCACGCTATATCCCACGGTGTATATGATCATACCGTGTATCCACGGTAAATCCACGGTATATCCCACGGCCTAAAGGAGCATACCGTGTATCCACGTTAAATCCACGGTATATCCCACGGTGTATATGAGCATACCGTGTATCCACGGTATATCCACGGTATATCCCACAGTAAATCCACGGTATATCCCACGGCCTAAAGGAGCATACGGTGTATCCACGTTAAATCCACGGTATATCCCACGGTGTATATGAGCATACCGTGCATCCACGGTATATCCCACGGTAAATCCACGGTATATCCACGGTATATCCACGGTATATCCCACGGCCTAAAGGAGCATACCGTGTATCCACGTTAAATCCACGGTATATCCCACGGTGTATATGAGCATACCGTGTATCCACGGTATATCCACGGTATATCCCACGGTAAATCCACGGTATATCCCACGGCCTAAAGGAGCATACCGTGTATCCACGTTAAATCCACGGTATATCCCACGGTGTATATGATCATACCGTGTATCCACGGTATATCCACGGTATATCCCACGGTAAATCCACGGTATATCCACGGTATATCCCACGGTAAATCCACGGTATGTCCCACGGTCTAAAGGAGCATACCGTGTATCCACGTTAAATCCACGGTATATCCCACGGCATACCGTGTATCGGCGGTATATCCACGGTACATCCACGATATATCTCATAATATATCCCACAATATATGTATAGCAACATACCGTGCATCTACGGTATATCCACGGTATATCCCAAAATGTATAGGAACATTCCTTATATCCACGGTATATCCACGGTATATACCGTGTATATACCGTGGATCGTGTGGCTAGACACTGCCTTCTGTATACCGTGGTCTTTCACAAAAAACAAAAAATCTGAAAAACGAGCGACATTTGAATTCCGATTGTCAATAAGTTGCCGCATACTTTTTGTAGTGCTAAACTACGCATAGACTCGTTTTTATAAGTTTGACTGACTGGTGGCGTTCCATACACATTCCTCCTCACGATATAATTGCACAAATTTTAAGCCAATCTCGGTATTAAATTTTTGCATCTTTGTCCCGAAAACAAAACGTTTCGTCTCTGTACACTAGTTAATCGGATACTAGCTTCACTACAAGCTCAAAAAATAGAACCCAATCCTATTGAACTTTCCTAGCTTGAAACGCTAGCTTACTAGCTTTCTCACTAGCTTACTAGCCTAGAAGTGATGCTAGTTTTGTTTATACGAAGCCAGACCTGCTAGCTTGCTAGCTTACTAGCGCTACCTTGCTATCCTAGCTTGAATAACTAGCCTAATGTGTCCCGCGCATTAGTCTCCCAGTCTTGTAATGTAATGCATTGAACTTCGACTGAATAAAGGGTACGTGAGTGTGGGTCTTCATGACATTTTATATTTTGAGGTCGTCGCGTCGCACAGTGGTTCCAAATGCCGAAAAGGTGGCCAAAAGTCCCTAAAATCGATCTTTGATTTGGGGACTTTTTGGGTCTAGTTATGTAGGTTGGTACCTAAGGTATTAGAAACAGCGTTTTATAACGGTAACACTTGCATGGGGGTCTCTCGGGAGCCTTTGTTACGTGAGCGTGTGGCACACGGCGGCCTCGGCGCGGTACTTAGTGAAACGGGTTTTTTGTGTTAACAGTGACCTGGAATCGTTTGAAATGGCTTCTGCTAACGAAAGTAAATACTTTTAAACGTTATTTCATATTAACAATCAACTTTCTTAATTATTTTAGTAATGTACCATTCAAAACAAGTTTTTTATAATTTCGCGTTTTAAACGTCAATGTTTAAAATTACACAACTCAAAAGTCCCACGACATCCCACTCTCTAACAAGTTTTGCCGCATTCTTGAGACCTTTCTCTATAATTTGGAAGTTTCAAAAGTTGCCCCAGTTTTCCCCGATTTCTTTAATTTAAATACAATTTCATAAAATTCTGGCCATTTTATAAGAACTTTGTCCGCCATATTGGATCCGTCATTTTGTTTTTTAAATTTTGAGTAGCAATTCGTAATCAGCCGACTCGAAATACTCTTCATACCAAATTTCATAAAAATCTGACCACTTTATAAAAATTTTCTATGCCATATTGGATCCGCCATTTTGTTTTTTTGATTTCGTAATTAGCGACCTCAAAATACTATTTGTACGTAATTTCATACAATTTGAATAACGTCTACATATTTTGGCCACCTTTTCGGGATTTGGAACCACTGTGCGTCGGCGTAAAAGAGATGCGGGGTCAATAATTTCTTGGACAAGTCGAAGATAAAAATATTGAATAGAAGAGAGCCAAGATGACTACCCTAAGGAACACTGTATTTCGTTTAAAAGGAAGCCTTGAAATTTGATAACCTGTGTTCTTCCGCTGAGATTTGATGCTATCCATCTTTGCGGGGTTGAAGACTTATATCAGACTTCAGGATACCGGAGCATCCAGGGGTCTAGGGTTGCAAAAACTGAGTAACGTCTACTGAACTTACGACCGCAGCTCTGTCAGCCTAGTCCGATTCACCAGTTCCACGCCGCCGTAACCCCCGGGCAAAGCAATTTAATTGTAGCAAAGGCAGTGGGGTTTTATCCTACCGAGAGAAAAATAACTTTAATAAAACTAATATTTTCTTGATATAACAAAATATAGATCAACTTTCGTTAATTATGTGAAAGATTTGTTTAAAATAATGCAAAGCCTCGATTCCTCCGTTGTCTGACAATCACTGGTCACAAGCAGAAGACATGGTGCTAGCCGTTATGGACACCTTCAAAATACAGAGTATCGACATTATCAATTGCAGAGATCAATCTTATGACAGTGCTAGCAATATGGCTGACAGTATAATGGCCAACAGGCTAAGATCGAAGATCATCGGCAGCTGAATGTTGCTCAGAAGCTACAAAGTTTTTCGGGTTGCTGCAAAAGCTATTTGTCTGCAATCGTTTGACTAAGCCTGAAAATGTAATTGTGAATAATTAGTCACATACGCGATGGTAAGGCATGCCCATACCTGTGCCAGCCTTAAGAAAGATTGGAACGAAGTGGCTCTTAAAGCTATATTAAAAGGGATTCTGCCCACTAAAAACCTTTGGTTCAAAATGAAGCGGCAGGACTATTGGCTCAATTCCCCTCAAATTCTCCATTATCGGACTTTCGAGGGTTGGTATAGAAATTGAATATATGTAGTTCCAAAATTCTTCAAAGTGTCGACGTAGAAGTAGTTTCCAGGCTCTACGAGTCCAATTATCACTTGCTTTTGAAGAGTCTATTGAGAAAAAATCCACAGAAGAAGTATAGTGAGGGAGAAGTATTGTTACAAGGACATGACCATTTAAGGGTTAATACCTTTTTCCCAATTACGGGGATCCAAATCTTCTTATGACCCAGGAACCGCCAATTTTGCATTCTTAATGCCTGAAACGAAAGTGGCGTGACAAGTCGTTTGAGTTGAAGAAAGTGACGACACGAATTTGTCAGCCAATTTGAGCATCGCAAAAAATTTTGATACTAAATAAATGATGTTTATTCTTTTGTATGGCCTTTTTTCATTATTAAAATATATAAGTATAGTAATGTTATTCGACCTTTAGGAATAATAATTAAATTTATAAATTAACCGAGCTTGAGGTCTTTGTTTGTGTATAATTTATTTATTGAATATTTCGGCCTACTTCGTAGACCATCATCAGCCTATCTATTCCCTCAAAAATGTTTAAAAACAAGTTAACTAAGACATTAAAATAATCAAAAATAAAAAATAAAAATATATAAAATTTTTTTTTTTTTAAATAACAAGTAATATTAAAATTCACCACCCGTCACGCCAACGTACAAAGCAAAAAAGAAGATATAATGTTCAGGTGTCGAAAATGTACTTTGGCGTGACGGGTGGTGAATTTTAATATTACTTGTTATTTCAAAAAAAATTTTTTTTATATATTTTTATTTTTTATTTTTGATTATTTTAATGTCTTAGTTAACTTGTTTTTAAACATTTTTGAGGGAATAAATAGGCTGATGATGGTCTACGAAGTAGGCCGAAATATTCAATAAATAAATTATACACAAACAAAGACCTCAAGCTCGGTTAATTTATAAATTTAATTATTATTAAAATATTTTTGCGCTCTTTCGTTAATTTATGGGGCGGCAAATCTTATAGGCCCGGCACCAAACCTTAAAATACGCCACTGAGCAAATGTGAAATGGCGAACGCGAGTGTCCAGGACTGAATTGATCACACGGCTAAGACTCAAGCAACGAAATATGGACTTTGATTTGACTACATGGAGCGTAAGGGCAATAAACAGAGGAGGAGCTCTAAGTTCTATACTCTTGGGACTAGAAAAGTACAAGGTAAAAATCGCAGCATTGCAAGAAATAAGGTGGACCAACAAAGATATAAGTGATGCTAGAACCATACCATGCTCTTAAGTGGAAGCCCAACAGGGATATGTCAATTCGGAGTTTCTTTTGTAGTCCAAATACTGGACTTCCAGCTAATCATTGAGAGATCGTGCACATTGCGAATTATGACAAAATTTCGCAACATCTCCATAATCAATTCACATGCGACATGCCGCAACGGAAGAAAAATCTGAAGAAGAAAAGGATGAATTTTATCAAAATTTCATGAGGACATTCGACCATAAACCCTCTAATGATATAAAAATTATTTTGAGGTACTGCAACGCAAAGGTCGGGAAGGAGGTTCAGTATATGGGAATAATAGGCAAACATAGCCTTCACGCAACCACCAACCATAATGGTGGCTCGATGCTCTTTCCACATAAAACATCCTTAAAATGACCTGGACGTCACCGGATGAAAGGACTAGCAACGGCCCTTTTCAATAATTGCATGGTTGCGCAAATCGATCATTATGCATGTTATTCAAAAAAGCAAATGTGCAAGCATCATTTGTTCAAAATTGCAACCTGCTTGGCAAGTCTGCGCAAATCTTGCAACTATTTTTGTATGCATGCTAATCTGATTAAAGAAGAAAAAAAATCAATTTTCAGTTTTTTGATTTTATTAGGCAAAGTTTCTAGGTTGCGCAACGGATTTACCTGCAAGTTGCTTTTTTGCAAATATGCTGTCAATCAGGCAAGCAACCATGCAATTATGAAAATATTGAAAAGAGATCAGCAACAAATATATTAGATGTGAGATCCTACAGAGGTAGTCCATGCACTGTCGTTTAATGATCTCCTCTGGGCACCGGGGCACCCATAGTTGCATAATCCCTTATGCTGATATGGAGGCTCTGTCTTCCCATGCCTACCTACCTACAACTTTTGGTTTTCTGCCAATCGTGTCATCTGTGTAAGCCTGAGGGTTGGGTGGGTTTTTTGTCGTTTGTGCTCTTTACTACAATACTAGTTCAGTCAAATTATACATTAAAAGAGCGTGAACCATGCATCAAATCAGGTATTTTTGCTTTTTTGATATATTCTTTATAATGGAAAGGCAATGTTAAATCCAAGTTTTCGACCTCGGCAGACGACCGGGTCATTGTCAAAAATGAAGAAAATGTAGAAATTTTAGGCCTTTTTTCAGTTTTTGTCGATTTTCACTTGGAAGGACTGCTTTTTCATAAAAGTTTGTTGTATTCATTTTTGAAATAGGTTAAATTTTCAACAATTTGAGTCCAGAACGGGGTTTATAAGACCAACGGTTTCGGAGATACAGCTTTTCAAAATTTGGCCAATTTTTCAAGTTACATGATTTTTAGCAAAATTTCATTTTCAGTACTATTCACGTTTCTCAAGGCCTACATATTAGGTCTGTTCCAATAGAAAACCTGTCCTGCCGTAGCCTGCGAAAAGTTACTTGATTGGTGGGGGAAAATTTAGTCAAAATCCCGAAAAGTGAAGGAACGCTTTCTGGGATGCTTCGTGCAAATCAAGAAGACCATAACCTAAAAATCACTTGTGTCTTCAAAATAATGACATAAAACTATTGAAATTAATAAATTATTTATGAAATTATTCAAAATCTTGTATAGTAAGGCACCAATCGAAGAAATTATTTTCAGCACATCGTAATCATTTTGGTTTGAAATGACAAGTAACAGCTGTTTTGACATTTTGAAAACGTCCACGGTATACAGAAACAAGGTAATGTAAAAGAGAAATGTCATTTGAATGCTGACGTCACTCGGCAAGTCTTCCCCATACAAAATCGAAATTGTTGTTGTTGTTTTCTGTATTAACTTGCCGGGTGACGTCGGCTTTTTCTACGATATTCGTACGATATTCGAGCTGTCAGTCTCTTTTACACTACCTTGTTTCTGTATACCGGGGAAAACGTCGTAAGATTTCACTCCACCTAAAAATCTCCTGCGGTTTCTTGGTCGAGGGGAAGTAAAAATTTCCCCGCTTTTCCGAGCATGAGATTCTATTGGAACAGGAATTGGGTGATTTCTTGGTCCCGCGGGATCCCGCATTCTCTATTGGAAGAGACCTATTGTTTTAAAAACCCCTCCCACCCTCTCAGTGGACTCTCCTGGGTAGGGTTGCCAGAACATCTCTTTTAAAGTGAACATGTTCTCTTTTTTTATTTTGATTTTTCCTGTTCTTTCTTTTTTCAAAATTGTTCCCTTTTGTTCTCTTTTTTCATGCAAAGTTTTTCACTTTAGTTCTCTTTTTTCAGTTTTCTCTTGAAAATCCAGAATTTAAAATAATGAACACAAATTTGAAGTTGCAAGAGTATTTTAAAAATTCAGATAATACTGATTTACATTCAGAATTGTCAAAATTGTGCCAATATTTTTTTGCAATTCCGGCTCATAATGCTAATGTTGAAAGAATTTTTTCAATGATAGGGGCACAATGGACGAAAGAACGGAATAGGTTAAATGTATCAACAGTCAAATCAATTGTAACTGTGACATATAATTACAAGAATATTTCTTGTAATAATTATTGTTATGATGAGATCAAATATAATAAAGATTTTCTAACAAAAATTTCAAACTCAAAGAAATATGACACATTTAATGATTCTACCTAGTTACTGCAGCCAGAGAAGCTATTTTTGACAAATAATGTATGAAAATAATTTATGTTTGTGCAATTGTCCAATTTTTTTAAATAAAAGTGAATTTCAGTTAATTCCATAATGTCCTCTTTTGTTCTCTTTTTTGTATTGAATTGTTCTCTTTATACGTCCAGGATTTCTGGCAACCCTACTCCTGGGGTCTCACGGGACTCCACAAAGTGACCCCTTCTCAACCACTTGAGCAAAAAATGAGATTATTTGTATTTTTATTTACAGGCGTTGGTATGTAAAAAAATCAAGGTTCTAACAATTGCTTATCATAAAAAAAAATATGGCGTAAATACATCGATGAAAATTACGTGATGTGTTCATATTAATCACACTTTGCCTTCTTTGATGGACCTGGTTGGTCTAAGACGTCGTCTTCTGAGATGTCAGGAGGGTTTTCAAGTACATATATCCGAGACGGTCTCCCACAATTCTTCTTCTGGCAGGTCGTCTGTGGACGAGTAGTCCATGCTTAATGCGAGCTCAGGGACGTTGTCACACGAGATTCCCTCGCAGTGGATGCAAACTACAGAGCACTTCAGTCCAGCCTTCCTGCAGCTGCATGAGATGAGCTCCAGGAGATGTTGTGGCGCCGCGTCTCCCGTCATGATCTTAGGGCTGAGACCTTGGGAAATACGCAGCCACCTCCAGTCAAGAGGCTTCTTGTCAACTCCTAACCACTTCTGGACCTGTAGAAAAAGAAAACGAGTACAAATCTAGTTAAATCATCAGTTTCTTAACAAAGCAATCAAAGAGCAAATGGCATTCAAAGGTTATCTTACCTGGTGATAGGTGCAGTAGCCTATATGGTTTTGTGACAGATAAGGCTAAGGTGAATATGTAGTATTGAAAATGAAATTTTGCTAAAAATCGTGTAACTTGAAAAATTGGCCAAATTTTTAAAAGCTGTATCTTCGAAACCGTTGGTCTTATAAACCCCGTTGTGGACTCAAATTGTTGCAAATTTAACCTACTTCAAAAATGAATTTAACAATCTTTTATGAAAAACCAGTCCTTCCAAGTCAAAATCGACAAAAACTGTAAAAAGGCCTAAAATTTCTACATTTTCTTCATTTTTGACAATGACCCGGTCGTCTGCCGAGGTCGAAAACTTGGATTTAACATTGCCTTTCCATTATAAACAATATATCAAATAAAAACCTACTTCAAAAAAACCAATTGTTGGTTAATTGTTGGTAGTTCTTTACAATACTAATCCAATCAGAATGGATCTAGAAAGAAGAATCACTTTTGAAGACGGTGCCAGGTTGACTTTCATTGCACTAATCTTGCTTCGAAAATTGTTTTCATTTCTTTGTTAACCTTATGCACTTAATACATCGCTCCGAAAACAGGTGTCAGCACCGTCTTCAAAAGTGATTCTTCTTTCTAGATCCATTCTGATTGGATTAATGTTGTAAAGAATTACGAAACTTTCCAATATCGAAATCCTTTAACTAAGTCCTTTGTGGCTATGTCTAAGGCCGGCCGTATTCCAAAGCTTCATATGCAGTTTTTCGTCACATATTGCTTGGAGATTTATGTTGCGAAGCGACATGTGACGATTTGCAGCTTTGGTATACGACCGGCCTCAGCCTGCAAAGTCAATTTACCTTAATAGAATGGATGATCAAAATTAATGTTCCAAAATGCAAATGAATTCGCTTTAACCAAATCTATTCTCAAAATCCACTACCTTTTTTTAAAAAAAGCGATGTTTAATGCAAAAACAATTGCATCGGTCCTTTCAAAAACCTCATAAGTCACTTTTATTTTAAACATTTTTTCCCTTCAAGCGCTTCCTTAAAGGTACTATAGATGCGTATTCCGGGTAATAACCACATAAGTCAACACATTCTTCCTCGTCAAATAATACCGCGTAATCATTCGACATTATATGAGTTTTCATTATGATTCAAATAAAAAAGGTACTATCACAGCCAAGGTACTATCATACTAAAGTTAAAATCATAGCTCATACGTCTTTTTATCAGAACATATTTATGGCCAACTACAAATGTTGAAGCAAATCCAGATGAGAATGATGGAGAATATGAATTAGGAGAAACTCAAAGGAACGACTGAAAAATCTAAAAAACTGGTCGGGAATTTTCACTGCAGATTAGTTTCAATAGCTTCATGGCCTACCTATTGTTTGACAGCTGCGTAAATGTGAAATTGTCATTAAATTGGGGTTTTTGAGAAATGACCGATTCAATTTAATGACAATTTTACATTTACGCAGCTGTCAAAGAATAGGAGGCCATGAAGCTATTGAAACTAATCTCAAGTGAGAAATCCCAAAATTACCAATTTTTTTGATTTTTCAGCTGTTGCTTTTGGTTTGTTGTAATGGTTTTTTTTCTAAAACCACTCCTGTATTGAGGCGAATAAAACAAAAAAAAATTATGAAAATCGGTCGAGCCATTTTCGAGTTTTTGCGAGACTACGCACGGCATTCATTTTTATATATATAGATATAAAGTCGATTGAAAAAAAGATGCAACAGCTCGAAGAATCGAACTCGGAAACCTTGGACGAGAGGCAGGTATTAGCCGTGTTTTTTTAATGAACTATATACTTAGGTCTTCGATCCAGTTCATTAAAAAAACGACAAGGGAAATTTCACTAAGCGCCATCTTCAGTGCTTTAAATATATTAAAATTAATCCGAAGTTGCGTGTCAGTAAACAACTGTTACACGAATTCCCCTCTAGAAAATAATGAATAAGTTTCTAAAAAATAAATTATTTGTTTCCTCATGCCTTCAAATTTGCTCTCGTCACTTCTATGTTGTTTTTATTTTAAATGACGTTTTTCCGACAGCCGGTAAGTATGCTACATTCCGAAAAGAAAGGGAAATTTTGAAATGTCCCAAGACCTGGATAAAAACCTCGATAAAACCTGGGTTTTCAGATTTGTATCGGGAAGAACTATATAGTTCATTAAAAAAACACGGCTATTGACTCCCTGTGCTACGAGAGAGTGTTGCTATATATTGGCTAAATATCAACATAAGTCATATCGGAAATTCGGCTAAATAGTTCTCCAATTCAAGGATAATACTCTTACAGTGTACATGAGTATGCATGGAATTTCTCACCGAAGAGTATGTAATAATCTTTACAAGATTAATCCAATCAGAATGAATTTAGAAGAGAAAAACAGAAAAAAAGTCGAAGTGTCCGATCCGGGGTTTGAACCCGCGATAATTAGTTCGGTAGACGTTTACGTAGACGCTACGCCAAGTCCCTCTTAAGTATTTGGTGACAATAAAGAATTTTGTGATTCCTTTGAAATAATTCTATCTGTTCAACGTGTACTAATTTTACCAGATTTTTAAGCCTACCTTCGAACTGCTTTTTCAGAATTTAAAAAAAAATGCATGGGACCACCGTGGTAAACTACCCTATCAAGCAAAAAAAGAAAAAAGCAAAAAAGTTATTGCGTTACAAAGTTATGCGTGAACAGGACCACAAAAAACATACCTACGCGTCGCATTGATAACCTCCTCTTTTTTGAAGTCGGTTAAAAAGCAAAAATACCTGATTTTATGCATTGTTCAATGTTTAATTTGACTGAACTATACCTGAATCTCTGGTAATTTTCTCCAACGCCGTAGTCCGCTCAAATTAGTTAAAAAATCGCTGTTTTTTTGGAAATTTTTCCCACAGCTATGAGACCGGTGCCAAGTGAAGGATTTGGGTTGTCTAAACATGATTTTTGATTGGAATTCGAAAAAATAGTACAAGCCAAATTTGTAGGCATATGGCATATTTTCACCAAAATGCATAGTTTCTCCTCAAAATAGAGAAAAAGGCGAAAAAAAACTCTAAAATTCACATGTTTCTCAAAACCCACCCTTTTTTCGAACCGCGGGTTGTGAATGTTTAGACAACCCAATTCCTTCACTTGGTACCGTTCTCATAGCTGTGGAGAAAATATCTTTAATTTTTCCTAATTTGAGAGGACTACCGCACAGTGGTCTGAAAGTTTATAAAAGTGGTATTTAATACTAAATCCTATTTCTGACCTTGAAAATTTGTATATAGGGTGTTTTCACACCGCTGAATCCAAATATGTGTCGAAATTTCGAAATTTTCAAAATCCAAGATGGCGGATAAAAATGCCGGATCAAAAACTAAAAACGCTTTTTAATTTAAAAAACAGGATTTTCTCGTCGTTAAATCGCGTGTTTTCATACAGTTGCATAGTATTATCGTATTTTATGTCAGTAATAGTCAATTTTTCTCGAAATTTACAAAAATATTGCGAAAAATTAAAATTCATGCAAATAACGCTGTTTTGCAATGTTTTTTGTAAATTACCGAAAAAACTTGACTATGATTATCATAAAATACGATAAAACTATGAAACTGTATGAAAAAAACACGGTTTAACGATAAAAAATTCTATTTTTTGCCATTTTCATCCGCCATCTTTGATTTTGAAAATTTCACAATTTCGACAGCAGATTTGGATTCAGCGATGTGAAAAACCCCGATATACAAATTTCTGACCTTGAAAGGATTTAGTATTAAATACCAATTTTATAAACTTTCAGACCACGGTGACCGGGTTAACGAGGGGGAGGCAAGCCAGAACGTCCCCTTATCCGTACTTGTCTTGACTTCTCACATTGGTCATAGTAAGTCTACGTCAGTTTACTTGAAATGCCAAATTCTTGAGTACGATTTGTTTGGTTAGAGACAACCAGACATATCGATTTTTTTGTATTCTAACAATTAATCCTATTCAAAATAAATCCTTTTCTATAGACTCTAATTTTTCGCCCATGTTCCCAAAAAAAATGACTCTCTTCAAAGTTCTGCAATCATTACTATTGAATCAAATTCTTTTCATAGCACAAAGTCAATTTTATAGAATATTGTATATACCAAGGGACAACCCGAGCAAAATTCACCCCAGCAAGAAAGGTTAATGAAGTGTTAACCCAATGCCAATAACTCTTGCACCATCACACTCCTATGAACCGGCATCTTCAAGACAGTTAAGCAGTTATTGTTCCTATTCGCGTTTTAGATTGAACCTTTACCTGAATTAAATCGAATTAAGGTATACCAAAAGGAGAGCGACTTCACGTTCTTAGGCCGCACAAAAACGAAGGTACCAACACCAAAAAGCTATCTTTTGCTGCTCTGTAATTAAAACGACGAATGAGGTTCGCCTAAAGCAAATTGGGAATCGTTTGTGCTGATTTTGATGGTGAAAATTTGCATAAAGCCCTCTTCAAATAAGAGTACCCGGGAGATTGGCTAATTTTAACCTTGTAAACATTTTAGTCCTCTCTTTTTCCCCGTCTCAGTGTTTGCATATTTTATCTGAGCCATTGGAGTCAACCAAAAATTTAAATTTACTTCGCAATTGTTTTAATTTGAAAATCAGGCACTTTTCTTAGCAAAATCGTCTGAATGCAAATCAAACGCAATGGAAAATTTCGTGAAAAGTATTAACTTTTCGACTTGGTTTAAGCCCTAAGGACCTATGGTAATTATCAATTAAAATTCGTACTTCTTTCGTGAATTTGCAATTTGATGTCATTCAGCATATAGCTACTTGTTTTTTTTTAAGAGTAAAGAGAAAACTCTCCATAAACATAAAAACTAGGTTAAAACCTCAGAAAACCAGGCAAAATGAGTCTCAAATGTACAAATTGAATATGTTAAAGTTTAATCTCGCCCAACATCAAAGTCCCTGCAACTCTAGATATATCCCTTTGCAGGGATACATTCTGACACCTCTGAGAATTATTTTAGGTGATCTTTTTGACTTAAATATTCAACCTTTTTACATTCGGGTTTTTCTTGTTAAATTATTGATGAGATGGCTGGAATCGTATTTGTTTAGATATTTTCACATTTTGAAACCATTTTTGGTAATAGTCCAACCCCCACTCCTCACATATAAAGGGGAAAAGATAAATGTCAGCACTAAATAATAATTTTCCAATAAATGCTTAAGTAGTTAACCTACATTGAGGAAAATAAAAACAATAAAAAAAAACACAGGATCCTTTTCTGGGCCATTTTCCTGATACAAATTGATTTCTGGGTAAATTCGCTGCCTAAGGTCTTTTTACCCTCCATGGGGAGAAGAAACTGTACAGAGCGAACCTTTTCCAGTGAATCTTTAACCAATTGAGCTTGGTATTATTTGACTAATGGTCCTTGATTTTCTTAGTAGGTAAACATATTCAAGGACGTCATATTGGTGAAAAAATCATTAAGGCTGCTTGTATATCAGATACATTCTATTGTATACGACAAATTGTTTTGTTCTGAAGTAGATGATTGCCGGTTGATAAGCACAAAAATAAAACCACATTTATTTGTAACAAGAACCATCCTTCACTATTCCCCAATACATACCAAAAGAAAAAAATATTACTTGACCTACTAGTAAAGAGACCCTGGTACAACACAGACACGGTTCGAATTTTTGAGATTCTTTCACATTGTAAGAAAAATACTGCCTTAATCTTATTAAGTACCGTTCCGATTGCACACTAATAAGAGCTTTTAGGAGGTCAATAAGCTCCTCTTATCTTTTCCCATGAAAACTATAAAGGAGACTGTTGACTTAATACACGTCGCCTCCTTTGTTCATCACAGCATGATGGAAGTCCACCAAGAAGACGACAGACCCTTCACAGTCTCGACCCTTCACAGCTTGGCATTCAAACTTAAGGATGCGGCGATATTTGATAAGGGCCTAGTATTAGCGACCTCTGTCGATTCTGAAGGGGCGTTCGACACTTATTTTGATGTAATTTAATTACCAAGGCACTAAGGAAAGAATTTCTGAACAACACTTTTTTTTGTAGGTAATACGATGATTCTATGTTGAGAAGTTCCAACTTAATTATGGCTCCGTTTGAGTGTACTTTAGTGTGGACTCTAATAAAGAACTGTCCATTGGGAAATTTATTTTCACTTTTCTGTAGTGTTTTGTTTGTTGGAATGACCGTAGGAAAATACAATGGAGAAATTATCTACACTTGGAGCCACGATGAAAATGTTTTCGGTGACACTAATAAAAACCACGACTATGAGGACGAGTGTTAAATGCCAGAGATTTATGGCCTGTTTCACCGCTTGCTGATAAAGTTTTAGATAAGTAGTTATCTGCCATATAACAATATCTAACAGATAAAGGTTGCTGATAAGTTTTTTCGGTTTCGCCAGCAAACTCCCTGATAAATTAACTGGCAGATAAATGTATTTACCACTTATTAATTAACGGAACGGCAACGTCGCTTTTTTGCGTTTCGTCGTGGAATCGAACTTTAGTTTCGCCGTCGCCCTTGGCATGTTTGCAGCATCATTTGTTTTGAGTTTGTTTATTTTGTGTTAGACGCGTATATTTTTTTGCTGTTTGTTAAACATGGAAAATCAAAAGCGCGAAAGAAGCGTTAATTTCTCTCAAGAAGAAACGGACCTTCTAGTATCGCTTGCACAGGCAAAAAAACATATAATTGAAAATAAAAAAAGTGATGCTGCAACTTGGAAAGACAAAGAAAATGCCTGGAAGGATATTGAGACGGCATTTAATAGTACATCTGGTTTGGTATTTCGCGATCGCAAACACCTCAAGCTAAAGTATGAAGCATTAAAGAGGGATACAAGAAAGAAAAGCGCTGCGATTCGAGCTGAGCGCTACAAAACTGGTGGCGGTACAAGGACAGCTCCAGTGCTTACACCTTCAGAGCAAAAAGTGAAGGAAATGATTCTTCTCTCTGTTGAGGGAAACGAAAGTTTTTTTGATTCCGATTTGGAATTACCATGTAAGTGCCATATTTATTTTTCTTAACAGTTTATTGTGGAATATTAATTAATTAACATAATCATAACCAAATAATCGTATGATTAAGGTACTTCAACTTCAAGTTCCATAATAACCTTCTTGCCTGCCGAAGAACAAAATGTTCAACTAGCTATTGAGCCAACATCAAGAGATGGTATGAGAAATTTTATTCTTTTAAATTATGGCATTGTAAATTACAGAAATATGTGTGTACTTAATTAATTATTGTTTTTTTTAATTTTAGAGTCGAGCAATATTATTATAGACATTAGGGAACAGGATAGTGAACCTCCCAGAAAAAAAGTATGTGAAGTGCCAAAAGATGGAGAAGCATTGCAAAGTAAGAGTTAAATAATATTATCAGCATAGAAACTTACATGTTATGTGCATGTAAATGTTTTATATACATTAATATATTATACATACTTTATAAAGTATGTCGCTTTTCATGCGAATTTGTTCCCTGTCCTGTACGATTTCGTGTTAACCGATTTCCACTGTATTATAATTAAACATAATGGGTATAATTACACTTTTTAAGGCGATGCAAATCATTCTGAAAATCAACACCAACGATGGAAGGAGCGGAATCCGACAGCTTTAAGAACTAAAAAGCATCCATTGAGTAAGTTTTTTTTAAAAAAATTCTTTAAACCGTCTTTATTTACTACAAATAATAATTGTATGTTGTTGTAGGTAAGCCAAAAGTAAAAAGACCTTTTGATAAATTAACCGAAGAAATAATTGAAATAGCAAAAATCCAAAAACAAATTATAACAGAGGAGCTGGAACAAAAATTAATACAAAGAAAAATTTTAGAAAAAGAGTTGGTTCACAAGGATGTTATACATGAATTAGAAAAACAACATCTTCTTATCAAAATAGAATTATTAAAAAAGGATTTAGGAGAAAAGTGAAGAAAATTATATTTTCAGAGTCAACCTATTTTGTAGCCAGTTATCATTATCAGTGTTTTGTTATTTTTCTTATGTAATTGCCTCTAAGACGCTGGAGGGACTTTTTTATTGTCGGAATTGTGTAGATCAGTTACTCTGTAACTAGTGTTGATTCCTTCTTGCAAAATAAATGCTATATTGTAATAAGATCTTTATTTATTTTATATTTTTAAAAGTAGTGCTTGCGGTTTTAAATAAAAGATTAATACATATAAATGATTGAATAAACCTTTATTTCAACAATATCAATTGATGTCCATTCCTTAACTATATTAAATTGGGAATGAAAAAAACAAAGGGGAATAAACTGACATTTCATATAATAATGATTAAAGTGTGTGATTGATTTATAAAACACAAAGTGGCGACAACCGAGTGTCGGGCTGGACAAACGATTTGCATATTACAACACCCCCTCTCAAATATTTGGGCTACTAATGAGTTTACTTATTGCACTTCATGACTCCCAACTTTTCTCTACATAAAGTGTGCTTAGGTCCGTTGAGTCCTTTGGTGAATATGTCGGCCGGCATTTCCGATGTTTGCATATACTCCAGTTCGATGTCACCAATTTCATATGTTTTTCGCACAAAATGAAAACGAATGTCTATATGTTTGGTTCTATTATTATGAACGACGGGGTTTTTAACTAACTTCTGTGCCCCTTGGTTGTCGTTGTATATAAGTATCTATGGGATATCCTAGTTCCGTCATGAGCTTCTTTAAATAAATAGCTACCTTCGTTGCTTCGGAGATAGCGATATACTCCGCTTCAGTGCTCGAGAGAGCTACTGAACGCTGCTTTCTCGATTCCCAACTAATGCAGCTTCCTGCTAGGAAAAATGAGTATCCAGTATACGACCGTCGATCAATCACAGAGCCACCCCAATCTGCATCAGCAGCGCCTATGATGTTTTGGCCAGACTTCCTGAAAATTAGTCCGTAATCTATTGTCCCCTTTAGGTAGCGTAGCACTCTTTTCGCTGCCTTCCAATGTTCTTCGGAGTAATTGTTATTATACTGGCTGAGCATGCTAACAGCGTACGCAATGTCAGGTCTTGTTGAAGTTGCCAAGTACATCAAAGACCCTATTAAATTTTGGTACGGATATTCGTGTTGTTCGTTGAGGTCTTCTGTCGGCTTCTGTAGGCATGAATTTGCGTCCAGAGGTGTAACTGCAGGTTTACATTCCGTCATCCCAAATCGCATCAAAATTTGTTCAGTATATTTACGTTGATGCATGGTTACGATATTCCCACTCTGTGAAAATTCAATTCCTAAACAATAGTTAATTTTACCGAGGTCCTTCATCTCGAATCTAGTTCCTAAATTTTGTTTTACTTCTTGAATCCACATCTCATTATTTGACGCTATGAGTAAGTCATCGACATATATAATTATAATCATCACCTGTCCATTTCTTCTAGATATATACATATAAACACGGGTCAGCATCTGTTCGTTTTAAGTTAATTTCGCAAAGATAACTATCAAGTTTTCGATACCATTGTCTACCTGATTGCTTTAACCCATATAAGGATTTTTTGAGCAAGCAAGCTTTCGGTCCCTTGTTTTGCAGATTTTTCAACCACAATTGAGAGATCCGTTTGACATCACTATTTTCTTCAGATTGTTCCACAATTTTTTGTAAATTCTCTTCCAAATCCTCTGGTAGCTCCATCCAAATTTCTTCTTCAACTTCTCCATTGAGATACGCAGCAACTACATCCATTTGATGTACTACTAAGTCGTATTCGGCACTTAAGGCCATCAAAAGTCGGATGGATTTAGCTTTTGCTACAGGTGCATATGTTTCGTGGAAATCAATCCCAATTCGTTGAGAATATCCCTTTGCCACCAATCGAGCCTTTCTCTTGTCAATATTTCCATCGGCTTTATATTTAGTTGCAAATACAAATCTGTTTTTAATAATATTTTTGTTCTGTGGACGGTCTACTATTTCCCAGGTTTCATTTTTAACTAAGTTCGAGTATTCTTTTACAATTGCTAATTTCCATTCTTCTGATTCTTGTGTTTGAAGGGCTTCTGTAATACTGCAAGGGTCGGTTGGGGATACAAAATTGGTCAATTCATCCATTGTATTGTCATTTTGAATGCTGTCCGACTGAGTCCGTGCAGTTCTAAATATCTTGCGTGGTCTTCCTGGTTTGCCAGTACGTTCCAGTCTTGGTCTTCCAGGTAATCGATGTTCTTTAAAGTCATCTGTGTGTCTTCTTAATGTTGAGTGGTAATCAATTTCATTATGTAGATTTCTTTCTATTTCCATATTACCTGGTATATCTCTCTCATCTTCTACTCTTATTGGTACTTCATTATTTGTATTTGGAGAAATTTCAATTTCAATTTCAAAACAATCTTCATACTTTCCTTCGATGTTATACTCGTTTGTGAACCTTACATTTCGGCTAACCATAACTTTTCTTTCTACTGGGTTCCAGATTCTGTAGGCCTTCGATTCTGTTGAATATCCCAGGAATATACCTTCCTTTGATCGGGTATCAAACTTTCGCTTGGTTGGAGATTTGTCTAAAACAAAAACTTTACGACCAAAAATTTGAAAATACCTAATTTCCGTTTTCCTCCTTGTCCAAATCTCATATGGTATTCTGCCATTCAGCGACCTTGTGGCACATCTGTTTCGTATATGATTTGCTGTATTTACAGCTTCCGCCCAGAAGACTGTAGAAGAGTTACTTTCTATCATCAGACTCCTGGCAGTTTCTATTAAGGTTCTGTTTTTTCTCTCCGCGATACCATTTTGTTGGGGAGTATAAGGGACTGTTAGTCTTCGCTTAATCCCATGATCCTTCAAAAATTTTTCAAACTCTTTTGAACAGTATTCAGTCCCGTTATCAGACTGAAGACACTTAATTTTTTTTTCTAGTTTGATTTTCCACAAGAACCTTGTATTCCTTGAAACACTGTAAGGCTTCGCTTTTCCTTTTTAAGAAACGAACCTCGCACCATCGTGACATATCATCAACAAAGGTGATAAAATATTTTGCACCTCCTAGCGATTGTTGCTTCATAGGACCACATATGTCACTGTGCACTAGTTCCAGCACTTCCGCTGTTCTTGTCTCAGTTGCTCTAGGGAATGGTAGTTCGCATTGTTTTGCCTTAATACATGTCTCACATTTCAACTTTCTTGCATTCTTTTCGAAACTAAGACCCAAAACTGTTTTGTTTTTAAACATTTCCAGCATTGTTCCTTCATTCAAATGGCCATTTCAGATGCCATTCATAAAATTTTAATCTTTTATTTCTATCAATGTCTACTAAATTAACATTTTCGTAATTTCTCCTGGTTCTTAAAAAATATAAATCACCCCTTCTGTCAGCTGATGCGAGTATTTTCCCACTTGGTTGTAAGATGTGCGCGACATTTTTCTTAAAATGTACTTCCAATTCTTTATTTGTAATTTTTGCAACCGATAGTAAGTTGGTCTTTAAGTTCGGCACATGCATTACATTTTCCAGCTTAAGCACTTGTTCAGTAGCACCTTTGTTTGCTGTTAACTTGACAGTTCCTATTCCCTCAATAGGGGTTACTTCACCAGTTGCGAGATGCAAGTCTTTTTTAACGTCTTTTAAATAGCTAAAGTTTTCAGCTCCCATCGACATATGCGAAGTGCAACCACTATCAATACACCAATGATTATAAGACCCCGCGGTAAACTGTAGTAGAGCAATCTCTTTTTCCTCTTTTTTAACACCTTCCACGCAAATTTTTGTTGATTCTTTACGTGTCTTATAATTATTGTTGTAGATAGGCCGTTTGCTTCTACAATCAGCTGCTTTATGTCCCGGTTTCCTACATCGATGACACAAGAAACTAAAAGGTAATGCATTTCCATGTTTGTACTTTGGAATCTCCATAGGTTTTTTATCTTCTCCTTTTCTGAATTTGTTACCTGCTAGCATCGCTTTTGGTGAATTATCCGATTCCCTAGCCCTTCGTGCGTCTGTTTCCTCGATAATTTTAATTTTTAAATCGTCTGGTTTTGGCAAAGTATCTCTCGACTCAATTGCACAACGAAAGTTTTCATAACTTTCTGGTAGACTGTATAGCAACATAATCGTCTGTAATTCTTCGTTAATCTGTAATTCCAAGTTTGATAGCTTGTCAATTGTATCGAATAACTCATGTATGTGCTCATTTTGTGCAACAAAAGGTGTTTTAATAGTGAAGCCTTCCTTGCAGGCCCCTTGGACTGATAAATGGAATGCAATTTTTTCCATACGTCATTAGAAGTAATACAACTTCGGATCTGTTTTAATTCCGAAGGATGTATCGCTAAAATGACATCAGCTTTCGCTTTCTGATCTTCCCGATCCCATTCTTTTGCTTCGATTATTGTTGATCCCTCTGCAGTGATTGTTGGTCGCTTACATTCACCAATCACGTAACAGAGAGAGTTGTTCTTTATTAAAAGAGCTTCCATTTGAATCCTCCATGTCTCGAAGTTCTCCTTTCCCAGAGGTTCAATCCTTATCGTCGTGCTCGCCATGTTAATTCTTTTTCCTTTATATAAATTATTATTTAATTTATTTACGGGCTGGGCCCATAACTTGTGGTTTTAAATAAAAGATTAATACATATAAATGATTGAATAAACCTTTATTTCAACAATATCAATTGATGTCCATTCCTTAACTATATTAAATTGGGAATGAAAAAAACAAAGGGGAATAAACTGACATTTCATATAATAATGATTAAAGTGTGTGATTGATTTATAAAACACAAAGTGGCGACAACCGAGTGTCGGGCTGGACAAACGATTTGCATATTGCAACAGTGCTTAAATAGATTCATAAATGAATTCCATTTCAATTTTCGTCAACTAGTGATTCAAAATAATTTGGTCTATACCGAATTACTCGGCTCCTACGAGGTCGCGTAATATTTTCATAATATTCATCAAGCTCATCTTCTAAAAATTCGAATAAATCCATTTGGAAAACTTTTGTGACCGCAGTGTACGATTGTTCACGTAAAAATGCTACCAAAAAAAAGCTCGAAAACCATTTCTGTTCCCGCTACTTGAAACGTTTTTTTATTATCTTCCAAGATAAAACCTTAACAGCCACTGGAATCGGCTAATAAGTTACCAGCAACCTTATCTGCTAGATATTTCTATGCAAGACCTGTGAAACCAACATTTGTAGTTTATCTGGCAGATAAGTTCCCTTATTTAAAACGTGTGAGGTTATTTAAAATATGTTATAGCCTTATGACACTGGCTTTTTCGTAGGCTGAAAATGCTGCCTGAAACCTCAAAGAAAAAATTCATAGGAGATTTTTCCATATGTGTAAGAATGAGAGGAGTATACTCAAACTTATCTTGGCTGGATTTTAAGTGTTATAAAAAGTCTAGAAAACTGTTATAAAAAGCATAGGAAAAGAATGAAATTCATGTTCTTTTTTCTATGCTTTTTATAACAGTTTGCTGCATCTCTCGACTTTTTATAACAGTGAGGGAATAACAATAAATTGAAGCGATTATAAATATAATTTAAGTGATTATAAATATATAAGAAGTGGCAATAAATATAATTGAAGTGACAATCTATAATAATATTCTAGTTGTGCCACTTTCAACATTTTTCTAAGAAATCGAACGAGAATTTTTTTCAGAAGAGAATTTTTTTATTTTCTGTTGTTTTGTTTGATGAGAAGAGAATTGTTTACAGAAGAGAATTTCGTTTTGTGTTTCATTTTTTCGCTATTTTACTTTTTGTGTTTAAAAAGGGGCCCCACTAGTATATATAATTGAAGTGACAATTATATTTGAAGTGAAGGAGTAAATGTTTAGAATTGGGGGTCCCGAGTAAAATCGTTCCAAAAAAAATGTTGAGGTGTTTACGGTGATTTTTGAATGTCCCAATAGTAATTTCAAGGCGGGGAAGACATATTTTTCTTATTACAACGTGAGGGGGTTGCGAATTGGGGGATTCCTTCTGTATTTACTCACAACTATCTGTTATAATAATCAGACAATCGTTCTTACTCTCACATGCTATCTCTGTCACACAGTATAACAGATTTCGTCATTTTCAGCCTAGCCAAAGCAGCATTTTCAGCCTAGGAAAAAGCCAGTGTCATAAGGCTATTATGTTACCAAGCATTTTCTTTTAGATTGTTTGCACTATGCCATAAATCTTATCAAGCTAGACGCTCCTTCTGTGGTGGGGGTCTGGACATCGAAACCTGGCTTGAAGTTGAGTTTTGATATCTAATTAGATAGCATAGCAACTATGCCCAGTGGTAGAATGCAGTGCCGTATATGTATATTGCTGTGCCCATACCTCTTCTATACCAAGAGCCCGCCTTTTGTCCGCGCCATTAGGTGGAAGCAGATTGGTAATATTACGTTCAAGGCTTTAGTGGCCGTTCTACATAAAGCGTTCTTTACTTCGAGATATGTCCTGACTTCAGCTAGTCCGGGTTTGTTCTATCCCTTTGCAAGAGCGAATAATTATTACAGGGTAGAGCTGTAAGTTATCATTGGTCTAATCACTGCTGTGTAGAGTCAACGCACCATGTATGGCTTCAACTCTTATCTTTTGCGAAAGGTCCGCTATTGCTGATCGTATAGTTCAGCGCACAACCATTAATTGTAAATAAATTGAAATCGACGATTTTTTTATTGGTAAAAGGCTCGATAGAACTCACTCTTACGCATCGCTTAAACGAGCAAAGCACTGCTTCAGATATTCCTTGGAGAAGTGTTCGTCGCACTTGATCACATGGGCACTCCTAACTATCTGTGAGTAGTCGAACGAAGGCAGTGATGTGATACGTCTGCCTGTTGCTGCTTGATCACGGATTTTATTACCACCAAATATTTGCGTTCACATCAATGAATGGCAGTTGAAGGTGGACCGTGATCATCGCGTGATAGTCGCCTCATTATAGTCACTCATAAGCCGGCTCTACACGATGCTATGAACACCCTCCAACGTTGGACGCATGATGGTAGGACGCATCGTGTGGTCATTGCTCGAACCACGAGTGTCCAACGCAGTGGTGCCAATTCGTGGGAATTCTCTCTTTTCGTGGGAATTCTTACTGCTAAAAATTGGTAAAAGGGAATAATTTTGTCTTACTGAAGAAAAATGTGGGAAAAGTTACAAATTCTAAATATTTAAAAAAATGTAAAACAAAACAACAAATTTTATCGTGCAACATAATTATTTATCTTTTTAAATTTATGCCAAAAGTATAACTTAATCGCCAACACAGTTTGACGGTGATTAGACTGTTCGTTCCTACGTACGTTCATCTAAAAAGCTCGTGAGGAACGTACGAACACTGAGAAAAAACAAAAATTGTAACAAGTCCTCCAAGGAATTGGAGTAAGTTCAGTTTCACCAAATGAATAATCAATAATGCTTTATACCAATCTTAAGTATGCTAAAGCAAAAGAATGCGTTTTTTTGTGTCAATTCTGCGGCGGTGTTCCTATTGAAAACTTTACGCAGTTGAATTTATTACTGTTCGTTTTAGGAAAAAGCATTTATTTTTTCAATTAATAAAATGTATTATTCGTTTAAATTTTAGTCCGTAGCTGACACAATAATTTATGCATACTAACAACTGGTCATAAAAACTGGACCTTTTTTAACCGACTTCAAAAAAGGAGGAGGTTATCAATTCGACGCGTAGGTATTTTTTGGTCCTGTTCACGCATAACTTTGTAACGCAATGACTTTTTTGCTTTTTTTCTTTTTTGTTTGAAAGGGTAGTTTCCCACGGTGGTCCCGTACAATTTTTTATTATCAGGAATGTCCCTGTCGCCGCCTGATTACCCGTAGACGTTTTTTCGGTTGTATGCTATTAGTAACTACCCCTAATATAATCAACACTGGCTGTGTGCAACTTTTTTTTCAAATGTTAGTTGGTTCCGTGCAAAGATCCCGAAGACCGGTTCGAGTGGAATTTCCAATCAGTGAAGTGAAAAATTAAACAGTGAAACAGTGGATTAATATTGTGAAGATGGACGATTGATGTGTCTGCTTGCGTGTAGAATTTCTGGAAACTTTCTTTTATTTGTGTAGAAAAATTTTGATTATGGCTGGTGAGAAAACTTGGGATACGTAATTAAATGGAATTTGGAAGAACTTATTAATTCTTTTAAAGCTAGATATTTTTTTTAATGCGATAACCCTTTAAAATACTATTTACAATTATATTTTAAACATAATCGCGAACTTATCGATGACTAATTTGTTATATAGAAATATTTTGTTTTATATCAAAAAATGACTATAGATCCTATAAAGGAGTATCCGCACACATCAAGGCCGTGCCCGGAACGTCGCAGGCCGTGCTCTGTCATGTGTGAACGAGCCCGTGCCCGGACACGGACATGTTTGAACGAGTAAAGGAGTATCCACACATATTAGTGTTCCGTCAGGGGTTCAAAAAATATCGGTGGGTACATTCATAACCTTCTATATTTACAAGCCATGAACAAGAATCTCAATTGAGAGAATCGGACCACCAAATTCTCCCAAATTCTCCAAATTACACTAACAACATAACGTGATTTCACCGAGTTGTGGTCCGATTGAGCGGAAATTCGCTCTCAATATTTTCCTTGTTCATGGCTTGTAATATAGAAGGTTGTGGTACATTTCATATGAACTCGTTCACACATGTACGTGTCGGGGCCGGAGTTAAAATCTCACGTCTCGGGCGCGTCCCTGATGTGTGTGGATACGCCTAAAAGCTGCTAACTGGATCCTCAATAGCAGCTCTTGTTCCCATAATCGGTTATAAGATTGATTTCATCGCCAAGTGGACAAGGTCAGCTTCGAAAAGTTAATCATATATCCAAATCGTAAGTTATTTTGTACAATATACACATTTTTTGAATTTATATGAATGTTTTTTTTGAATTTTTGATTTATTTTAAAGGACAATGAAAGCAGAAATGATGAAGGTTCAGATTAAAATCTATCATCAAAGTTGATCTCCTTTCAAGAAAATCATCACCAGGGAAGCTTGAAGGTCAAAGCACCTTATTTTTTACAAAAAACTTTTGTATATAATATTTCTCTAAATAGTTTTTTCAAAGAAAGTTTAATATAAAATATAAAAATGAAATAGTAATTTTTTGTCTTCTGTTATTTACTTGCATAAAAAAATTATCATTCACATAAATCTATAATTAAAACACTTTTAGTTATTATAGTAATAGAAAATTTCGATTTTTCGAATCCCATCCGAAATAGAACCTTTCGAGAGAGATCATTTGATAGACCACAGATTTCATCGACTCAAACTTTTTTAACATCCTTTCAAAAATATTTTAGTTTGAATGAAATTTTTCCAAAATTAATCGAAATATAAAAATATTCAAATCAAATGCTCAGCGACGTTTCTTAATCATCTATTGTACTTCATGCAATTGCCCATAACATAAAATAAACGGGGGTAGGTTATTTAACGAATTCCGGCGGATTTCTCCCAATTCCTCACGGAATTGACCCCATTGCGTTGTCAACTACGCCAGGAAGTTGAGTTAACCCCTATGCTGATTTCGCCGTATCCAATTCCGTAGAGGATTTGTGTAAAGCGAGAATGGTTTGAATGGACATATTTTTCTCAATGTAGGAAACGAACAGTCTAATGTCTTAAGGTACGGTTCCACCAAGGCAAACGAACATTTGCTCGCGGACAAATGACGTAAAAAGATGATTTTTCAGAAGTGCATAGCTGCGATGTGTAGGTACTTTCTTGGTGACGTCAGTTTGGCCGCGAACAAATGTTCGTTTGCCTTGGTGGAACGGTACCTTTAGGTTATAAGCTTTATCGCAATTCTTTTTGTATCGTGACTTTGGCAGTCAATAATTTGTAAACGCGGTTCTTCCCCCAAAACACACGTAGTGAATTTGCTTGGCCGTGAATATACGTATGAATACGTAAGTCATTCTCTCCTGTTATTTGAGATAAGGAAGTAAGTATTTTTTTCTGTATCTTTATATTAAATTAAGCTATTAATTTATTAGCTATGTCAAGCGATTCAGGTGAATCAGCATGCAAGAGAAAAAATATCCTTTGTTTTGCTTTTGTCCTTTTCAAAATTTCCAAATTTCTTCTCCGTGGGAAAACCTAAGGGAATTTATATAAAAGCCTGTGGGATCTCATTGGAATTCCTATTTTCGTGGGAATTATTGCCAAAAACGCCTGGCAGCACTGGTCCAACGTTAAGCGTCCAACATTCGTACTTGGACACGTTCGGGCTGATGTCGGTATTGACTCAATCGTTGGAAGCCAACATTCGAATGAAACGTTCACCGCATCGTGTAGAGCCGGCTTTAAGCTGATTATTTCCTGATTCGACTGTGACTGGTCTTGATAGGGTTTCTTCTATTTGGAACGTTGTTGGAAGATACCGCGGTGTCCTCTCAGAACTTTACCTTCTTTGCACATTGCACCACTAGCTGCGATGCTGCCATCAATATTTACAGATTTGGTGGAGTCGCGAATAAATAAATTATTACCTATAGCGTTAGTTCTCTTACATTCCAGTTTTGCCTATTTATAAAAGCTAATAAGTTCCAGTCAATTTAGCAAAAAATGTTGGAGTTACAAAGAGTTGAAATAGTTTTTACTATTGACAATGAATGGCAAGCTCCAACATTTTAGTGTAAAAAGTGAAAGGCAGTAAATAGCAGTGGCGTATGTAGCTTTTTGTGATGGGGGGGGATATGACTTAGTATATTATTTAGATTGCTGGGATTTTTACTACTTAATGCATCAGAACGCGGTCTTTTCGCGGTTGTTTCTGCAGATGATTCTGCATTTCTATGGTTCTCACCGTCTACATTTCTTCATTCCGAGATAATAAACAAAACAATTTTAACACACTTTTACAATTATAAACTAGAGAAAATTTAACAATTATAAACTAGAGTAAATTAATGTTAACGCTCCAAGGAACGCCTTCAAATTGTTGATTCGCCAGAGACAATGAGTGTACTGTGTATTGTGCTCGATAAAATTATATCGAGTTAGATAGAACAATCTATGAAGTGTAAAGCTTCCCAAAACTTATAACTTAAACTCTATCATAATTTTGCCCGTAGAATCTTTTCTTGAACTTTAATATTTTTACTGACTCGGCAATTTTTATAAACTTCAAAATATTAAGGAGGAATTAAATTGACAGTCAAAGCCGAAAGTTAGTCCTATTTTTTAGGAAAATCATATTTCGATACTCTACTAAATTAAAAAATATTCGAAATATTAAATATTGAATAAAATATGCTCATAGCTAATTGATCTCCTTGATCCCCCTATCTACGCCACTGATGAATAGTACCTTCTTTTAGTTAATTTTGCTTTGTCCCTTGAAAGACGGGAGAATTTATGATTTTGTTTTTAAAAGTCTATTGTCTAAAATAATACATATTAGAAAAAAAATTAAAGTTGTTTAAAGCTAAATTTTCTAAAGTGTTTTTTTTACATGTTTCATGATGTAAATATTTGCTTGATTTAAAGGTTCATTTTTAAAGGTCATAAAGAAGTACAGAACACAAAATTTGCTTCTAAAAATACCATACGCAGTCAATAATGTATAACAAAGAAATGACTAACATGAAGGATTATAATACATGATTCCTTTATTATAGTCACCGAGGCGTGCTATGGTTTCCTGTGCTACTTTTGCGGTGTATTTATATTCTTGTTTGGTGTGTTTTTTATATTAAGCATGGAAGGAGAAAATGTTTTCCTAAATGCGAACGTTCGTGGCGTTTGAATAGGCTGGAGAACAGGAAAATATATTCGTATAGACAAAAGCATATGAGTAAAATAAGGGTTGCCTTTTTTTATTAGTTTTATTTGACTTAATTACTTGCCTTATAAATATTCTCGTTGTTCTGGTTATGTTTTTAAAGAACGGAAGCTGTGGCATATGAAATTCTATTAGAGTTCACATGAAAGAACCAAAAGACAAACTTGGAACTTTGTTAATTCACATTTTATATTTACTTAAATTAAAGGCGTGCAATTATAATAAGTCTAGTTTTATGGATAACATCAATACTGTATTTATTAAATTGTGATGTTTCCCCCAGAGATAATCTTCCGTATGAATTGAAGTTTAAGTTGTATACTTAGTCCGTATACATCAACGAAGGTAATCCTTAATTGTAAGTTTAAGCTCTTATTGAAGTGAGCTTTAAACTGAGATTGAGTTTTATATTGAAATAGAAGTAGGAGCGAGAGATTCATATACGAATAACGTGGACAAAAGTCGCGGTACAAAATCTCCGTGATTTTCGAAAATACTAGAAAAGAATTGCCAAACCTCCAAATTTTCATGTTTTACAGTATTTCGTGTTGCATTTTGAATATATCACCGTCGGGTAAACGTAATCCTTGGCTCTCAGTCAAACCTATTCCTCGATGATGATTACGGCTCTTAGTGATTATATTTGTCTGTGACCAGGGCTGTGATTTTTTGCGCCTGGTGCAGTATGCTATATTGCGCTCCCCATCAGCTGTTTAGTTTTTGATCGCAGTGAAGGGCAATGGAAAAAGGCACAAACACTCTGTGGAGTTCCTTTAACATATGAAAATGGGCACTCTTTCAATTTTTTCTTCTTCAAAGTTTAAATTGTTTTTTAAAATTTTAATTTCTGAAATTGCGCCCGATGCAAGTGCACCATTTGCACCTATGAAAGCGCCGCCCTTCGCGGCGTTCAAGCCGGATTTGTCTCGCGATCTTGCTGTGGTGCTGGGTTTGCTTGCTCTGCAACTTCACAAAACTCTCCCGCCAATGCTGTTTCTTTAAGCTTCGTACTACTTAAGCTTCTAGTAGAAGGCCTTCAGCGCTACTGCCACCATTCTACACACATCCCCCAACTTCATCATCTCTTCCAGGATGTTTTTTGGTGAGCTTCTCTAGCTGTTTCCAGCACAGTCCTGGGCTCCACAAATCTATAGACTTATACACTCGAATCTTCATAATAGAGGTCCCTGTGTCGTTGGCAGCCTTCCTGAACATAAAAGGCGCTTTCAACAACTTCAGAACAGAGGCGATCCAGGTGCCTCTCGCCGAATTAGGGAACTATAATAGTACGACTATTACGAACTACAAATCAAGAAGTATGGAACGGAATTGGATTGGCCACACCTTGCGAAGAACAATGGAAAAAGACACAAACACTCTGTGCAGTTCCTTTAATGAATGAAAATGAAGGCACGGGAACACTTTTTCAATTTTTTTCGAAGTTTTAATTTTTTTATTTAAATTTTAATTCCTGAAATTGCGCCCGGTGCAAGTGCACCATTTGCACCTATGAAAGCTCCGCCCCTGTCTGTGACACATGATGAGGAGGCACACACGATTATTCCTACCACTGTTGTCGAACTGGTTTTATAACATACTCCTGGCACACATGCGCATTTCTTGACCAAGTCTGTTTCACTCCTTTCTCTTAAAACCTCTCTCTGATGGCTCCTCTACACGTTGGCCAATATGTTTGCCGCCAATACCTTCGCCATCGTGTAGAGCGGGGGTTTTGGCTCACGTTGGTATGTGTTGGAATGATGGGGAGTGATGACCAACACGTTGGCGCGAGATCCGTGTGATGTGTTTTTTTGACCAATACGTTGCGTTGACGCGAGATTCGTGTGGTGTGATGAAAGGGTTGTGGCAGAGTTATGGCAGCCACGTCCACACGTTGGGCCATTTTGCCACAACCATTGGCATACATATTGGCGAACGTGTAGAGGAGCCATGAAAGACACGTCAATATTGGCCTGACTAAGGCCTTTTTGTCATGTGAAACGCCTTGTTTGTCTTGGCAAGACCAGCAAGACCATTTGTATTGAAATACAAGTATTGGTCCAGCCAAAGCCCATGATATTTCACTTCTAATTTATTTTGTAATGCTTGTCCAACTTGTTCTTCGTAATTTGGAGGGTTTCCAGCTCCTCCGCATATCGCGAGAAGACCTGCTTAGAGGAGTCCGGAAAAGGATCGATTCAAATTTACTAAAATAACAAATAGTGTATCAAGTCTATAGTCATCAGGGGCAGGTGTTTTAGAATTATGTTCGAAGTACCATCTACTCCCGACCCGATCACTGCAGCTAAACCGTTACGATACCCAGGTACGCAGGAATTAAATACATATAATCCTTGTAATCCACTTTACGCCTCTCCCATTGGGCCTTAGAGTTGCGTCCTGCGAGACAGCCCCTTTACAATATTCCATTTTTGACCAGTCCGTACACCAACGGAGGAGAGCGATCCGGAATAATAGCCCTGAATTTCGTTTGGGAACGTAGTTCACCAACCATATGGTCGGATACGCGGCAAATAGAAATGTTATGTATATGTCCTTTGACTGTATAGGACCAGTTCAATGGGACTTGAATTTTCAAGGCACGATGGTGGATTTCCATATGAAGAAGTTCAATGGAGTTAATCCAATGATTCCTTTCATCGCTCCGGTAATGGAGAGGCAAGCAAGCCCTTGCACTCTTCTTCACTTAAGGATCACTTTGACCTGCTAGTCTACTATCCTATAGCTACTATCCTATAGCGGCATGGGTGACAACAGGTTTGACGATCGTATTGTACATCCAGTACATCATTTGTGGTGTGAGACACCCATAGCCCTTTGCAGTTCAGTCTCGTGTCTAGCATTTGGAAAAAGGCACCAGGACAGGCTTATTTGCGTTGATTAAGAGGCCCTGCCTGGTTCACTATCTTTGAACTTCATGACTGTACATTGGTTCCCACGCCAAAGGGTGTTACTACCTACTAGATTGCTCGTTTAGTTGTTGTTGAAACGGCGCGATCTGACCTTGTGCGGGCCAGAGAACTGCCTTCAGCTCTCTATCTCCAGGGGCCGGTTCATGTACCTCGAACGTCGATAATCGTTCGAAACGAATTTGAATACGAAAAAATTTGTCTCGAAAAAATTGAGCATTCACGTAGCTCGAAAGAAAATTTTTCGTTTTCAGTAAGGAAACCACGTTACTGAAACACGAAATTTTTTTTCTAAGCCTACCAAGCACTCGATAACTAAGACCTTTCGAGAGCTCTCCAACGAAAATTTACAATTTTTTCGAGCTTTGTGAACGCGAAACGAAAAAAAATTTTCGTCGTCGAATTACATGAACCGGCCCCAGAACTCGCTGCAAGAGCAGAATTTGGAACTTGTTGTTTTGGAGGCCATTTGGGAAAAATACATTCCAGACATTACAAAATTATTTACCATTTTGTTCTTTTGGGCTTTCTTAACCCCGATTTTCGCTTTAATCGTTTGGATTCTCAACGGCTGTCTCCATATTTTTGACATGCTCTATAGTTCCCCATTGGGACTAAATACACGATAATGCATGTTTCTGAAGCAAGCAAAAAAAAAATTCGCGCAATCTAAGCGAGTGCGGATGGAGTAGAGAATTTCATTTTTCAGGAGACCTTTTGCTTAAAGAAAGCTTTTGATTTAGAAGCTTCCACCACAGACTTTACTTGCACCTTCATGTATTTAGGGCTTAGGTTACATGTCGGACTGAGGACTTGACTTGAACTGACAGTTTAATCCGCGGCGACAGCTTACCTACTTGAGAGCTTGACTTCGGGAAATACGTGATGGAAGAAACAATTATATGTGCAGCTTATATAAATAAAATAAATTTATTAAGTGAATTGCACAGGAAGTGAGTTGCACAATCAACGGATAACTAATTTCAAAACTCAAGCGCTGAAGCAAGGGTTACATACAAGGCTAGTTCAAGTTGATCCGACAAATTTTTTGGACCGACTTGAGTGAAGTAGATTTGAAGTCGATCTGAGGTTACATGACTTTTAAGTCTACTTGAAGCCGACTTCAAGTGTGCATGTAATCATAGTAATTCAAACTGAATTGAAGTACACGTGCTTTGTTCGTAAATAGTATATTTTCGTTTAGATTTTTCAAGCCTACTCGTACTTGGTTATGTTTATTGTTTATGTTGGTAAACATTAGCTTGTCAAAAAAGAATTTAACCCTATCTTTGGCCATTGGTTCCACGCACAATCAATCACATCGTCTTTATTTGAGGTACCTTCTGAGATCTCGGGTGGAGGGGGGGTGGGATGGATTTGCACGATGCACCCAAATTATTTTAAGAATTGTTATACAAAACCTCGAGGGCGGCATTTAATTGCCATAATTTTTCTGTGTCAAGAATATCACACAATAATGGTGTAAATATCTTCTTTTATAAATTAGAAATGAGCGTGTCCTTCTGGTAATTATAAACACTTCCATTAAATGAATCTTGATTGTGTCATCTTGGTACATGCTTAGGTCGTTAATCAAAAAATTGTCCCCCCAAAAAAGTAAGAAAGCAGAAGAGAATAGAGGTTGGCATCCAACTCACGAATTGTTAAAAAAAATCTTACTCCTCCAACTTAAATTAGTTCATTTTTCATTTTTAATTTATCTTGTGAAAAGTACTTCTTTCTATATAATCCTCAGTGTCATTTCATAACACTTAAATTGTGCCTCTAATTAAAGAAATTTTTAAATAAAAATATCTTCTCTTGTGCCTTCTGAAAATTCTATTACGATTATTGTTAAATAGATAATTTCATTTTCAAGTAGTAAATGGTCAATTAGAGTCTCTATAGTATTAGAGGCACTGTGATGGTGTTAATTAGAAGGACAGTTTTACCAAAAAAAATGAACATTTCTCAGCCCTCCCATGGTGTGGTGTAAGTAATTTCCTTTTATTTGATAAACTTTTTCGTTTTCTTTGGAATTTTGTTTTTCACTTTGAAACTTTATTTTTTCACTCGAAGTTAAGGCAGTTTTCGGTGAATTTAATTAAAGTAGGAAGTGTTACTGCAAAATTATTGTTTTCAAAGATACTGGTATTAAAAGTTTTGCACCTACACTGGACTCATCCATCTGTCCGTATCTTATTCCCATAGTCGCATACCAGGACATCTCTAGGCATTATGAACACGTTTGCTTAGAATGTTAAGCGCACCTTGACACCATTTACGATAAAGTACCAATTGTGCATGTTAACCACAAGCAATTGAGGTGATAAATACGTTGCTAGTCTGATGTGTTGCACTAATTTGCTTCTTCTTGCTATCCCAAACCCACAGCATCTATACGTATTTGCTGGAAAGCATTTACGGAATAAATTTTTGGGGCGCATTCAGGTCCACAAAGTGATTACGATACCTAGAAATATGTATGTATGTACTGAACAAAATTGGCCCTGCCATGAAATAATACCAAAAACCTGGCTACAAGCACACCGAACCATTTACCTGCTGCAAAGGGAAAACCACATAAATTCCACCTGATGGTTCAATAGGTCGGCCTAAATACGTCATCCAGATAAATAGCTGAGGTATTGGCAGCTGGACTGGTAAATTTTTCTTGCCAGCAGAGATAGTGAGATATGAGGCACTTGGTCTACGTCAACCAAATAAAGTCCTAATGACTAGCAAAGGACTAAAACTACATGCAAAATTAAGTAGTCCTTCTTACCTACAACTGAATTTAATTACCTGTCGGATAACTCAAGAGGTGAAAATATTTATGGCTCTTTAAGCAACGATTTACGTTTAAGGAATTATTTTAGATAATAACGATTCAGATTACAATTCTTAAGTATCTGGAATTGATTAGGGTATTTTTCTTTTTGTTATACAATTAATGAGGAAAAATCTGTGATATTACCTGCAGAATTTAAAAAAAATATGTTTTAATTCAAAGTTTGCTGTCATTGTGTCCTTAGAAAATTCCATGTAAATAATTTGGTACCAGAGAGTCAGGCCTTTAAAACCAGACTGCCCAATTTGGATGCGGCCAGTAAAACTCAGCATACAACTACATTTAAACACCCTGTGCGTGAGCCCCCTTTCAAATGCTCTAGCTCATCCCAGTTTCTCAGAATTTTAACGAATTTTTATGGCTTTGTAATTTTCAACTTTTTCCAGAGTTTCTCAGAATTTCTAACAGTTTTTTAGTCTTCGGGGTTTTCTGAAGTTTGAACAAGACGAATTTTCAATAGTTTTTTAAGGTGTCGCAGAATCTTTCAGTTGAGGGTTTTCCGAAGTTTTCCAGTTTTGCGGAGTTTTCAACCATTTTTCAGAGGATTTCCACCATTTTCTATGGTGATTTAATATTTTTCAAATGATGGTTCTTCAGAATTGATACAATAAGAATTCGAAACGAAATATTATCGATGTAATTTTTTTCCATGTGTCGCCCTTGTGATAAAAATTTACATTTACATAAATTGCATATTACATTTATTGAATTAATTAACGAATTATTACGCTCTATAATTATTTACATAAAACTTATACCTAATCTTATTATAAGTAACATATATTAGAATGCAATATTAACGAAAACCTTATATTTTTATTTTTTTGTTTGTGCTTGGTGACGTTTCGTCACAATCTGAGTTGTTTTCTTTTTCTGGTAATGGCTCCAGTGGAGAGTACATTTTTTTAGTTGTCATCAGAAACAAGTGATCTCCATCCACTTTATTATTCCCCAAGTTCTTCGCAGCAGATTTGCTCACGCAAATAGCGTCTACCGTTTTTGACGACAACTTTGACCTTTTTGCCCTTACAATGTCGGTCAACATTGAAAAAACCCTCTCAGCATCCGCGTTACTGTGAGGAAGAGTCCTCACAGCATTGACTAATTCTGTCAACTCAGGGTATCGTACAGAACCGTCATCATTTTTAAATCTCATGATTGCTTTCCAAAACTCTTCAAATTCTGAAGTCTCGTGCAAATTGGAAAGAATGTCTTCCGGAATGAAATCGTCGAAAGGCAAATTTTGCCATTCCTTTCGTAATTTTTCTGTCCCCTTTTCCTAATGTTTCAGCGATGAATAGAATTTTGGACAGTGATGTTTCACGATCCATTTTATTCAAAGCTGAATCCGGACTTCCAAACTGCACAAAAATTCGTGGTTCGCGTACAATCTTGTTGCAATACCTTGAGCTGATTGAACGAGAAATAATTTTGCGTTTTTCCTGACTTTCTGAGCCTCCTCAAATTCCATCAACTCTAGAATTGATTCGCACGAAGGTCCGAGTTCTATCAAACCTAGATCTAATTGATTTGCTGAGTCGTCGAAATTGATTGTTGAACAGAGGCTGTGATCTTTTATGCTTTTGATCACGCGGGGAGTTAAAAATTTGCGAACAACGTCCAACAGCAAAAAAAATGATTTTCGACTCAACAAGTGCACTCTTGTTTGCTCGGATTGAAAGAAAACATTAAAGCTATCGAAAAGGGAGAGGACATCTGCCAAAAAACAAAGAGTTGCGTGCAATCCTAGATCATCGCATTTTTTCTTGAGTTTTATTGCGGTGGGATTTTTCGATTCAGATACTAATTGATTTTGCATAAATTCTTTAATAACTTCCCAGCAAATCAAAAGTTTGTTGATACATTCGAGGCGGCTCAGCCATCTCGTTGTGCAATAATGGGAAATGACGATGGATTTTCCTAGACGGATTTGTAGCAACTGCCTAAATAAATAGGATCGTGCTGAGACTCGAATGTAAGTTACTATGTCTCGCAAAAACTGGTCAATTTCTAGGGGAAAATTTTTGAACGCATCTTTGGCAATCAAAGCGCATTTGTGACAAACGCAGGGAATTGTAATCAATTTTGTTTTTTTTCCTAACTCTACTTTGAACGAATTATTACAACCAACCATAACGGACGCATTGTCAATAGATAAACTTATAATGTTGCCGATAGGAATTTTAAACTTCATGAGTGATTTTTCAAATTCTGTGAACAGGTCCTTAGCTTTCAATTTTGTGGGATTCAGTTCAATTAATTCTAATAATTCAACTTTAACGTCTAAGGTTTCAGGATCTACATACTTAACTAGAAATGTCATTAATTTCTTTCCTTGCACTTGCCCTGTAGTTTCATCAACGAAAATACTGAACACGATGTGCTGCAAAATTCTCACTAAACGAACTTTGTCGACCGCACCGATAACGTTTGTGGTTAGGTACCCAATTTTTGTTGACCCTACTTGCATTTTCGCGAATTCTATCGGTTGCTGAGAAGCTTTTTCCTGACAAAATTTCAAAATTTCCGCAGCCTGCCGAAAAGACAAATTCAAACTATTCGCTTTACGAGTAAAATCAATTTCAATTTGTTTTTTTCTGAGATCAAACGTGCCTTCTTCTAATTCAATTTCATAAACTTCTTGATCTGACAGAATTTTGATGTTTTTTTTAACACAATTTGCTACATGTTTCCCAGTTTGCGCATGTCGAATCAAGCAATGTACTCCCGTGGTGCAGGTTAGTGCTTGTAGATCACAGACAGCACAACCGAATGAAAATTCATCATTTTCATTTTTTTTATCCAGTTACGAAATCGCGGGTCATTCAACCAATGAGTTTCGAATTTCCTCGGTGCTCTCTGCTTTCCTTCGGCGGAATTTTTGTCGCCTGATTCATCTTCTTTCTGCAATAATCCAACAGATTTTTTATGGTCAGTTAAAAAACTATAGAAAACTCTGTAAAACGTGTGAAAAGTTTTCCAACCTTTCTGAAAATCTAAGCCACATTCAACAACTGCTAAAAAGAATTTTTGAACAACTTTACAAAACTTCGATAAACTGTACTAACTTCGAAAAACGAGTAAAACCGGAAAAACTCAGCAAATCTCATATTAACTTTGAAAAACTCTGATAAACTTAAAAAGTTCGGAAAAAACAGGAAAAACTGTCGAAATAACTTCGAAAAACTATAAATCTCCGAAAGACTTGCAAAACCCTTTCCTTGCAAACTCTGAAAAACTCTAAAGGGCCCAATACACGAGCACTCCATCCGACCACGCCGCGCCAAAACAACAACAATTTGTATGGACTCGAAATTGCGAGTGCATACAAATTGTTGTTGTTTTGGCGTGGCGTGGTCGAATGGAGCGCTCGTGTATTGCGCCCTTAAAACACTCTCGAAAACTGGAAAATCTGCGGAAAATTTGTAAAATTCTTAATAACTCTTCACAACTTGTGAAGGCTCGGTACAAGTAACTTAATAATACCACTTCACTCACCATAAATTTGTCTCGGTGCATTTGATGGCCTTTCGATGCAACGTGTTCTTTGATTCGTGTAAGATCACTTGCGATGCACGTAACTTTGCAACAAATGCACTAAATTTTGTTGTGTCGTCGCATGGTTGAATAAACATATCGACTCCAGGCTTATTTAGCCACTCAGGATTAAATTTTGCCACTCGTTTAACCGGTGCGCGAGAAGTGCCCGGTTTGTTACCCGCCATGTCACTAATTTAATATCAATAACAATTGTTTGGCCAAAATAATAATATTTTCAACGTTAAAAGTGCACTGAAAAACTTTCTGTGAGCTGAAACTTTAAAAATATTAAATCACCATAGAAAACGGTGTAAATCCTCTGAAAAACGGTTGAAAACTCCGCAAAACTGGAAAACTTCGGAAAACCCTTAACTGAAAGATTCTGCGACACCTTAAAAAACTATTGAAAATTCGTCTTGTTCAAACTTCAAAAAACCCCGAAGACTAAAAAACTGTTAGAAATTCTGAGAAACTCTGGAAAAAGTTGAAAATTACAAAGCCATAAAAATTCGTTAAAATTCTGAGAAACTGGGATGAGCTAGAGCATTTGAAAGGGGGCTCACGCACAGGGTGTTTAAATGTAGTTGTATGCTGAGTTTTACTGGCCGCATCCAAATTGGGCAGTCTGTTTAAAACTCAATCTAACCAAAGCGTTTTAAAAAATATTCAGATCCATGAACTACACTCAAATGATTCCGCTGGAATTGTCTTACATCGGTATTAGCCCAGTTGTCAGAGACTTTGACCTCGCACAATATGTGATCTTGCTGAAAATTGGGACTTAGGTACTTTTTTGGATGTAGAAAACGATAAAAAAATCTTTGCTGCGCTAAAGTGTATGCTAAGTTCACAATATCGAAAACAAATTCGAAAATTTGGTTCTTGCGTTATATATCGAAAAATAAAAAAAAATCGAAAAACTAATAGAGCCACGGGAAAGAGCGGAAAATTTTACTAAAATTTATCTTATAACTTATTATAAAAAAAATTGTTTTATTATTATAAGAAGATGTAATATTAATTGGGAAATAAAAAAAAAAAAAAAAAAAAATTTAAAAGTAAGAAGCAAATTCGAAAAATCTAAGCGCGCCAAAAAGCTGAATTCAAATTTTCTAGCGAGGTGTTCGGGGAAAAACTAAAGTGTTTTTGCCTAAAATGTGCGCAAAAATAAAAATAAAAAAAGCATTTTGAAGAGGAGACTCTAAGCTTTCTAATAGCCTTATGACACTGGCTTTATCGTAGGCTGAAAATGCTGCCTTGGCTAGGCTGAAAATGACGAAATCTGTTATACTGTGCAGTAGCGTACGCAGGATGAAACCAGGGGGGGGGGGGGGTTCACAAAACATATTTTGTACACATATTGGGTAAAAAAAAATTTTCACATTTAATAGGACTATGTACTTATATTATATTTTATGTTATTTCACTATAAAAATAATTACCTATAGGTATATTTTTATCGCAATTTTTTGATGTGAAACATCTTTGCGCCGTTGAGAGTAATTCTTCAAGGTCGGGAACATTTTGTGGGAACGCTTTTTAGGGAACGCTTTATAGGGAACGCTTCGTCCAATTCAATTTTCATTCCGGGAAACGGAAGATCTGTATTGAGCAAGACAGAATAAGACGGAGATTTTAAAAAAAAATAGTAGCACCAAAAAAAAGTGTTTATATGCCGCGAGCCAGACATGACGAGCCAGAAATAGGCAGAGTGGAACAAATGGTTGAGTGGTTGCCTTACGACGTTGATATTCCAAAAAGTCGCGGGTTCAATTCTTGATCTCTGCATTTGAATTTTATTATTTATATTTAATGGTTTTATTTGTTTGTTTGTTTGTTCGGTTCAAAACTTGCGACAGCTTTTTCAACTGCTTCTACTTAACCGATTCTTATGAAACTTTGCACACACATTGAGTTCCCGTGACAATGCAATCTGACATTTTTGTAAAAAATCAAGATGGCGGTTCCAAGATGGCGGACGAATTTTCCAATTGTGTTGCGATTCCATTGAAAATCAATATCGGGGGTTTTTAGGGCCACAAATGACGATTCTGTGGTCAAAAATTGAAAATTCAAAATGTCCGCGCCGATATGGCGGATGAATTTTGCGAATGTGTTCTGAATCCATTGAAAATCGGTATCGGGTTGTTTTTAGGGCCACAAATGACGATTCTGTTGTCAAAATTTTGAAAATTCAAAATGGCCGCGCCAATATGGCGGATGAATTTTGCAAATATGTTCTAAATCCATTGAAAATCGGTATCCGGGGGTTTTTAGGGCCATAAATTACGATTCTGTGGTCAAAATTTGAAAATTTAAAATGGCGGATGAATTTTGCAAATGTGCTCTGAATATGTTGAAAATCCGTATCGGGGAGTTTTTAAGATCACAAATGACGAATCTGTTTTCAAAATTCGAAAATTCAAAATGGCGGCGGCAATATGGCGGATGAATTTTGCAGATGTGTTCTGAATCCATTGAAAATCGGTATGGGAGGGTTTTTAAGGTGACAGATGACGAATGTGTGATCAAAATTTGAAAATTCAAAATGGCGGTACGATTTTGGTAATAACAATTCGATTTCACTGAAAATCGATATTTGGGTGTGTTTAAGGTCGGAAATAATGTATTTGTTGTCAAAATTAGAAAATTCAAAATGCCGCTGGCAATATGGTATGTAGCATTGAGTCGCGTAAGAACTTTGGAAGGGCTATGTATTGAGGAGCTTGATTGTGAGAAATTAACAGGTAAGAAACCGTGCAACAAAGATGTAATGATGGAGTTGGAAAGGATGAGAAGTTTGCATGATGATACGAGCCAAAACCCAAACTAAAAACTAGAAAATAAAAATAGGTAAAAAAAAACTTTTAAGTTAAATGGTTTTATTTGAAATCATAAGCTGTACCAAAAATTAGAAAATAATTGGAACACAAACATGGGCCTTCTTGAGATTCTGACGTCTGTTAAGAAATCGTGTAATAGTAGCCGTCCTGTTTTCTCATGTCGTATGCCAAGGGGCACTTTAAGTCGCTGCGTCGCGTCAGCGGATTAAGTAATAGTCTGACACTTTTAACAGACTAAAATAAAAACATGGAAAGCATAAAAATCTGTATAACGACTGTATTATTTAATAAAATCGACTTGTCTAGAAAAACGTGTTTCCAAGCCCACCAAAAATATATTTCAAATGCGGTCAGACATCATGGTCGAAGGTCATCAACGGCAATGGTACATTTTCAACACAAATCGGTGTGTAAAAAATTTACGGCTTTTTTACATCCCAAACGCAAAATTGCTGTGCGATAAAAGAGCTCCAGAGCTGCGTTTCCCTTTGCGTTTGGTATGTAAAATGGCCTTTATTCTTACTAATTATTTAATTTAAAGAAAGATAAAGATCGCCAAAGATGTTTCACGTCTTTCATGTGCACTGGTTACACGCGCTATATTTTTTTTTATTGAAAATTGTGAAGAAACATAAATAATAATTTTAGACCATTTTTCGAATATCACAAAATGTCTTGTTTTTCTCCAAAAATCATGGTCTCGCGGTGTGCGCAAGACTTTAGACTTTGATTTATGGCATTTTTACAATTTTTTTACCGAAAAGAAGGAAACTACTCTGAAAACTTGGTGGCGCGTAGTTTTTGAGTCAGAAAATCGATTGGTGACATAAAAAAAATTTTTAAAAATTCCTTTTTTTTCAAATTTTGGCCAAAAAATTGGCCAAAAATGCGTCCAATTGTTTTTTGCGTAATTTCATCTGAAAAGACGGAAAATTTCCTACAAAAATCTATATGGCCATCCCGAAAGTCAGAGTTTGTCGAGAGCTATAAATAAATGAGAAATACGTGATTTTTGAAAAATCGCGTTTTTTTCAATAACAGTTGTAACTCAGAAACGGCGCACCAATTGCGCTAAAAAATTTTTTGGTATATCACATCGAGTTCACGAACATATTCGCAAAGTTTTAGAGATATTTATTTTTTTGCTATCCCGTTTGAAAAGAATCCACTATGTATTATACATCGGTATTCGGAATATTTTTTTAATTGTTTAATAAGTTGATATATTTATTAATTATAATTTTTCCTATTATTATTGGAATCATGGGGGGGGGGGGGTTTAACCCGCAGTAACCCCCCCCCCCCCCTGCGTACGCGCCTGAAACTGTGTGACAGAGATAGCGTGTGAGAGTAAGAACGATTATCTGATTATTATAACAGATTGTTGTGAGTGGATCCAGAAGATATTCGTTGGGAAATATTTGATTAAAATTAAATTAATTTAAATTTATTGTATTTAAAATTAAACATCGTCAACATCAGATACATAAATTAAAATTCTTTGTTCTCTTCCTTTCAATTTTCTCAATAAAAAAATCTTAAAAAAACTTAGAGTTATAAATTGTGAGTTGTTGCTGTTTTGTCCGTGAGAAATGGAAAAAAAATATATAAAAAACGAAAAACTAACTTGGACAGACGATCAGAGTTTATAATAGATGAGATAGTTTATCGTTAAACTGCGGCACCACGCAAATCATAGAGTCCCCCCAATTCACAACCCCGCCCCGTTGTAATAAGAGAAATATGCCGTCTTGAAATTACTATTGGGAAATTAACACATCACCGTAAACAAATCAAAATTTTTTGGAGCGATTTTACACCGCAGCCCCAGTTCTAAACATTTACCCTTCAATTATATTTATAATCACTTAAATTATATTTATAATCACTTCAATTCATTGTTATTCACTCACTCTTATAAAGAGTCTAGAGATGCAGCAAACTGTTATAAAAAGCATAGGAAAAAGAACATGAATTTCATTCTCTTCCTATGCTTTTTATAACCGTTTTCTAGGCTTTTTATAACACTTAAAATCCAGCCAAGAAAAGTTTGAGTACATTCCTCTCACTCTTACATATGGGAAAATCTCCTTTGAATTTTTTCTTTCAGGTTTCAGCCTAGCCAAGGCAGCATTTTCAGCCTACGATACCCGAGTAAAAATAAAAACCGGCCTTACAAAGGGCGAACACCGGCCGCTTGGCTTTTTAAGGGGTATATGATGGACGTAGAGTTTTTAACTATTTTTAATGGGAGCACATACGGCCTTACGACGGCCAAATTTGACCAAAAGATTTAAAAGGCCAAGTACCGGGCTGTAGAAACGGGCATTCGACGGGAAATTTGAGCCAAAAAAAGAATCTGCACCAAATGTATTGTTGAATCTGTTTTATGGGAACTTCATCATTTTCGTTATGTACAATGGTTATTTCAATTTATCCTACTTAAAGATATCGATGCACAAGAGAAACGAGCTCGCCAGTCGTCGGTTTGTTGTACGTGAAGTGTGTGGTGCGTGTTGATTTATATTTTAGTTATTTTATTTTGTTATTTAACGGTTTGAAAAAAAAACACAACCGAAAAAAATCAAACATTTAATTGCAGTGAAATATATTTTCTTATAGGAGGGCGAATATCCACGTTGCTGCCACTGTACCACCGTCGTATACCCGTAATAGCAACCATACGGCCGCCGTACCACCATCGTATGGCCGTTATTGGAACTGTAAAGTTAGGTTTCCACTTGCACACTTAAGTGGAGCAAAAGAAAAATGGAAGTCCACAAAAGTGTAGAATACGTTTTCATTTGTAAACTTGTGTAGCATTACACTCGAAAAAAGTGTAGAAGAACACTTTGCTCCTTCCACTTTTTTGAGTGTAAATACAAAAATGGAAGTACTCTTTACACATAACAAAAATATTCCAGCGCCACTTTTATATTTTTTCATTTTATTTTTATCATTAGAATACTGGGTTCTTAATTTCGAGATTTCTGATTTTGTTTCCCCGGCTGGCATATTTAATTTTTATCCAATTAATCTTAATGCTACATCTCTTTTTATTTTATTTTTGAATTCTTTACATGTAAAGGACAGTGGATTCTTCTAATGATTCTATTGGAGACAATTTCACATCTCTTGTCCACACAATTTTACTCATTTCGGTTATTCTGTTGAACAAATTATCAAGAAATTTATT
This sequence comes from Thereva nobilitata, assembly GCA_963855945.1. Classification (NCBI taxonomy): domain Eukaryota; kingdom Metazoa; phylum Arthropoda; class Insecta; order Diptera; family Therevidae; genus Thereva; species Thereva nobilitata. The sequence continues at coordinate 39,283,440 of OY979695.1, forward strand.
AATAAATAAATTTCACAACACAAACCCTTTTCTTAACTCGCTTTACAATATACTTTCATAAATAAATGCTTCATAGAAAGAACTAAAAAGTGTACAGTTCCACTCAGAAATTATCAAAACACGTTTGTTAACTTTTAAGTGGAGACAACTTTGAATACACTCGCTTCTATTAAGTGGTATGCCTTGTTTACATATATACACTTATGAGTGGAAGCGGAATATAAAAATGTAACGTTCCACTAAATGTAAACCTACATTTTGGTGTTTACACTCATAAACTTACCTACACTTAGTAGAATGTTACATTTCCACTCGAAAAGTGTACAAGTGGAAACCTAGCTTAAGGCTGTTGTATCACAGTCAGTCGTCCCCTGTACGGCCGTACTGTCCTGCAACGAGCCTTCTGTTAACCGACAGATGGCCGAGGACTATGTTTCAGGTATTTGCCCGTTCTAAGGCCATCATTTATTTTTACTCGGGTAAAGCTAGTGTCATAAAGCTATAAAGTAAACCTTATTTAATTGTTCCTTTCCATGTAATTTGCCATTTTTCTTTTGATTAGTTGACAACAATATCGACCGGTTGTAAGTGATTGACTAAATTTTAGAAGTTCGTAATAATGGCCTTAGAAGCCTAGGAGCAAACCAATTTTTCAACCCAGTATCGAACATTGGCATGACCTTCGTTGTACTGTACACCGTTTCCTATCGACCACGTTCTTCATGCCTGACACTCGTAGTAAATATAATTTGCAAATTTCACCTTCACCTCTTTTCTCATAGCTAGAGAAGCGACGATAAAGCGGACTTGTTAGTTTTCCTATATTTGCATTAGATAACATGTCGTTTCTGTACTTCGGAAGCGGGAACCCCCTTCATAAGGAGAGGATGTATGTGCTTATGCTTAACCGAATTAACCCTCTTGGTCTATAAATCAACTAATACAAACTTACATACATATATGCCGCTGTCATCTCCACACTAAATCTACAATAGTTTTAGTAAGACATCCTCCAGATCCGCTAACGTCTTTTAACATCACTGGCCTATGCAATATACTATATGCAGTATCTTGTTGGGCATTAAAGCTGAAATACTCATAACAATCTCACTCCGTGCATGTCCTTGTCCCTTAAAACATTTCAAAATTTCCCGAGATTACTCAAGCATTTTAAAGCAATAATAGAATAATTAATAAACTAAATTCAAAATGAACGTTAATGTCCTTCAGTCAAATTCGTGGCTTACATATTACCAGAAGAACAACTTATTTTGCAAAATGCGGAAGAAGGATTTTCCTGCTTTAGGAAAACCTTCATTTAAAACAAGATTAACATCCCTGGGTATGTCTCTGGAAAGTTTTAAAGTGCCTCCCACCTTCTACCGCGTCAATGAATAATACTTCGCGAAATGTAATTAAACCCTGCTACTAAAGGTAGGGAGGGTTTAATTAAGGGAAATCTTTATCCTAATGTCGTGTAAATATTCTTAAGCGAGTTCTCATTACGCACTCATTGTCCCACACCTCGGGGAGTCCCCGCTGCGAATGAGATGGCGTCTGGTTTTTCGGGGAAAATTTTATTCTTGGTAACAGCATTTCTTCCTTCCCCCTTTTTTCCAGTAAACGCAGAACCGTTGAATTTTGTTTTCTTTGGAAATCTCGCTCACCAATTAATTTCAAGTATTGTTTACCTTAAGGGTGGAAAGGATGTGCCTTGCTAAGTAGTGTATTCCCCTTATGATTGAGTTCGGGACTTCCAAGAAATCCGTTTTATTTGTGGGAATTTGATGATATATGGATATGGCAGCAGGGGGCGAAGCTATCTACGGATGGGACTTGCATAAATAAAATATGAATACCCTAACTACAATTGATTGGTGAAGCCTTACCTTACAGAATAATTTAGTCCTCACAATACTCTAATCAGAACTAAATGATTAAATGTTAAAATGTAGGCACCACCTTGGCACCGGCGTTCATCTGCAGACGTTAACTTTGCTAATTCCCCATGTTACTTAATTGTTTTACCTAGAGCTGAATGCGTATCTCGAATACTTTCCGGTATACTGAATTTTTCTCCATTTTATTCATCATACGTATCTAGCACTCTAGCACATACCTAATCTCGTCAATCCTCATTTTTATCTCGAACACTTCGCAGCATCGGAAGAGAATTGAAAAATGTTCTCTTAATAAAAAGCTTTCGTAGCTTTTATCTCATTGCTTTATAGAAGCTTGAAGGCGTGTTTTAATTTGAAATGACAAAAATGTTTGCGTGCCGAATCTGTAGATTTGAAATATTAAATATTTGGAACGATGCACAGAGCGATGGTCAGTCATCAGCGGAGTTGGGGGAGTAATAACAGGTAGTATATGAAAATATGCATGAACCGCAACTATTCCAGGCTGATGGAAGTGCGATCATAACCTCCTAGTGAAGGCCACTGGTAACTATCGTTCGAACTCTGTACAAGATCTAGCCGACACCCTGTGAGGCATTACCGCCATTCAAGAGATGCGATGGACAGGGAATGGTGTCTTGCAAAACCTGTATATGATGTGTATTACAGCTGTCATACAAGACACCATGTGCTCGGGGCACGTTTTATGGTCAGTAAAAGGATGAAACCTGCCATCATCGGCTTTAAAGCAATAAACGAAATGCACTCTTCGTGTGAGACAAATTTAAGAAGTTAAGCCTCATATACATTCACGCACCTACAGAACAGTCCCCGGAAAATGAAAAAGAAAAATCCTTTGAAGTAGTTGAACGAAAATTTAATGTCTGCCCCAGGCATGTTGTAAAAATCATCTTAGGAGATTTGAACGCTTAAGTATGCCGGGACGCCCCGTATGCAGGCAGTATGTCATCATGCAAGCTGTGGCATAAGAATACTAATGACGGACAACGAGTTATACAGATGACACAAAGGAAGAACTTGGTCGTTGCAAGCACAAGATTTGCGCGTAAAGATATCCATAAAGCCACCTGGGTATCTCTCAATAGAGCCAGTCGCAACCAATTAAACCATTTGTTAATAGACCGCCGCCACCTTTTAGGCCTGATGATGGTACGAAAGTACCGGGGTGGCTTCTTCAACTCGGAACACTATCTTGTTGGTATAGTGCTCAGAGAGAGCATTACAACGCAGAAAATCTGGTATCCGCGAATCTGGCCCAAATCAACACAGCTGCACTACGCAATGAAAGGCAAGAAACACCTACAGCCATGCGTTAGAACTCGAGCTCGCCTTAAAAATGTCATGGCAAAGTCGTAGATATCGGAACGACTGGTTCGATGATGCAGGATGGCGACTGAATGTAAAGCTACTGACAGAAACAGGCGCAAACGCGGTGCGGACATTGGCTTCGCGGTATGTGGCGACTTTTCACTGACATGATGTTGCGGTGTCGGCGGCGCGCTCCGACTTTGAACACAACAACGAAATCAAAGTGACAAGTGGACGTGATAGGAAAAAAATTTAAAAACCTGAATGATTTACATATAATTTTTCTAGCCCAAAGGGTTTGTCTTTTTTTAGGTGCTAATTTAATTACCGCAATTTGGAACAATAAAGATTTTCATTAAATATAAAATTCAACAAATTTCCTCTATCACAGCCAACACCAAGCCACGACTCCAAACATATGTCCACCACCATCAAAACACGACTCAAAACACAAACATCTCTTGACACTACGCGCCGGCAACGCGCAGAAGCTGCTGACAGAAACAGGCGCAAACGCCGTGCGGGCAATGACAGAGAGAATAGAAGTAGTGTATTCAAATCTTAGAATATAGAACTACAGGAAGGGCCCTCGCCGAATTTTAGCGTAGTGAAATCCTTTTTGTGTGAGTGCTCACGTTTTAGTAGTTGCTTGTCCATTACAAGCGGATAAAGCGAATGGAATAGAGGAGGGGCAAGAGCGAGTTGAAATAATCAGTTAACTAAAATAAAATCTTGCCCCTACAAATGAACTTTTTACACGCCGTCACTACACATTCTAATCAGCTGATCCCTTGAATTTTGGGTGGCATTAGTTAATGTAAACAAAGAAATCCAAGCACACAAAATTTACATTATTTCGAGTATTTAGCTCAGTGATTTCCACAATTATTAAAGGAAATATGTAATATATATGTTTAGGAAGTATTTGAGTTTACCCACTTACCTGAAAAAGGATTTTCCTCGCGGAATTAGCGAATTATTCGTACATCCAAAAACTGCACACTTCATTGTTCTTATTTCACTTAAAATTCACTTGTAACAACTTTAATCGCACTGAAAACAAATTCTTTGAACTTTCTTTTTTCTTTTAATTTAGTTTTGAAAAAAAAACGAAGTAAATTTGATAAAAAACACTCGTTTCAAAGAAAATGCACTACCGAACGCGAGAAAACAATTTATAATTTGACAGTCAACTAACAAACAAATAGCCCAGTTTGACAGTTGTCTGATACCCGGATTTCACTACGCTCACGTACAGGGATTTTACACGCGAGGGCCTTTCCTGTAGTTCTCTATTCTAAGATTCAAATGCGCACTAACGAAATGCTGTTTTACGCTACGCACACACCGCGCAAGTTGCTTTACTTTCTACTCTCTAGCTACCCAGTGGGAAAAATTGGGAGAGAGATTTTGAAAAGAGAGAGAAAATTCAACGAGAATTTATTATTGCTGCCAAATTGACCGCTTCTTAGGTACTTCACGCTACAATGAAGTATGAAGCCCCAGATTCAAGAAATATTCAAAATTTGTAGTATGCGGCGGAAGTCCTGTCAACTTTAGAAAAAGGAATTGTAAAAACTTTTATTTACTGTTTGCGTGAAAAAAGTGAAAATGCAGAACTTTAAAATGGAAGAAAAAATAATAAATGTTGTGAGGGAAAATCCGAATTTTTTTTTTTAAATAAAATGCTTCTTCGTCTCTATACATTTAAATGCCAACAATTCCGTCAAGTTACCGTTGGGTTTTGCCGCTTCAAATGTATGTAGCTGCAGTGGCTTCTTTCCATCGCATCGGCTTCAGTTTCATAAAGCTTGCGGCGCACAGTGGTTCCAAATGCCGAAAAGGTAGCCAAAAGTCCCTAAAATCGATCTTTGAGTTGGGAACTTTTTGGGTCTAGTTATGTAGGTTGGTGCCTAAGGTATTAGGAACAGCTTTTTATAACGGTCAAACTTGCATGGAGGGCTCTCGGGAGCCATTGTTACGTGAGTGCCTGGCACACAGCGCGGTACATAGTGAAACGGGTTTTTGTGTTAACAGTGATCGTTTGAAATGGCTTCTGCTACCGAAAGAAAGTCCTTTTAAACGTTATTTTATATTGACAATAAATTTTCTTAATTATTTTAGTAATGTACCATTCAAAACAAGTTTTTTTATAACTTCGCGTTGTAAACGTCAATGTTTAAAATTACATTACACAAAAGTCCCACGACATCTCACTCTCTAACAAGTTTTGCAGCATTTTTGAGATCTTTCTCTATAAATTGGAAGTTTCAAAATTTGCCCCAGTTTGCCCCGATTTGTTTAATTTAAATAAAATTTCATTAAATTCTGGCCACTTTATAAGAACTTTGTCCGCCATATTGGATCCGCCATTTTGTTTTTAAAATGTTGAGTAGCAATTCGTAATCAGCAGACTCGAAATACTCTTCATACGAAATTTCATAAAAATCTGTTCACTTTATAAAAATTTTGTCCGCCATATTGGATCCGCCATTTTGTTTTGTTTTTATTTTGAGTGAAGATTCGTAATCAGCGACCTCAAAATACTATTTGTACGTAATTTCATACAATTTGAATAACGCCTACATATTTTGTGAAGTATGCAGCACCGTTGTTAGCTTTAAGTGTGCCTTGTTTGGCAATAAATAAATAAATAAATAAATGAATGTTTTTTGGGCCTTAGTTTTCTAAAAAAACCTTTTGGCAGATAAGACATTTTCTTTAATTAAAAGTTCTTGTTTTCAGTTTTTTATGTGTTCCAATCATGTTAATATTTTTATTTTTTATTGAAGAAAAAAATTTCTGACATAATTTCCTATAAAGGGCACTTAACAGAAAGTTCCATCGGGGCGCCAGCACCGCTAGAGCCGGGCCTGGTAAAGAGCACTCTGATGAATTGCTAAATGGGAAGCTAACTGAGGAATTGTAGGTTCAATTAATAACTGATGATAATCCTACGCTGCCGCCACCAATCCTGGAAGAAATTAGCAAAGCCATCAACCGGCTTAAAAACGACAAGGCCTCGAGTGTAGATCGCATGCCCGCGAAGTTGGTTAAATATGAAGGGAATACACTATATCGAGCTATTCATGAATTAATTATAGAAATATGGGAGCTGGAAGCGATACCAGAAGACTGGAAAAAATGCGTAACGTTATTGAGTGCCGCGTATAAGATATTATCCGCTATCCTACAAAGCAGGATGGCCAAATACGCTAGAAACATCATAGGACAATACCAGGGTGGCTTCAGCCCAGGAAAATCAACTGATCTCTTACCGTGAGGCAGGCGATGGAAAATGTCGAGGCTGCCTATGATTGCATAGTCAGGATAGAGCTCTACAAAGCCATGACAGAATTCGGCATCCCCAATAAGCTGACACGACTATGTAGGTTGACCATGACCAATGTGACAAGCCAAATAAAGGTATCAGGTACATTGCCAGACCACTCAACATCCCTAATGGACTTCGACAAGGAGACGGTCTGGCCTGCCTCCTTTTCAACCTGACGTTGAACCAAGTAATCCGAGATTCGGGCGTGACACAAGGGGCACAACCCTCCACAAGTCCACCCAATTACTGGCTTATGCAGACGACATTGACATCATTGGTAGAACATTAACAGCTGTACAGAACGCTTTCACACAGGTTGAGCGAGCAGCACGATAGCTGGGACCACACATCAGCAAAAGCAAAAGAAAAGTACAAAGCGGTCCCGTCTGCAACAACACCTAACATGGGTCCCTTAATCAAGGGAGAGTAGCGCGACTTGTAGTAAAATAATTTACCTATCTTGGATCAATAATAACAGCCAACAATAGCATGGAACCATGGAACCACGGAAAGCCAACAAAGCCTCTGTCAAGGCTCTTCAAATCAAATCATCTAACTGTTACATCCAAATTGCTGCTGTACAAGACGATGGATGCAAAAAGCAGTCTTACCACTTACCCGTGCTCGAGAGGAGTCCTTCGGAAAATTGTTGGCTCCACGTGAGAGAAAGCGATTCCCGAAACTCTGCAACGAGGGGTGTTTTCAATGATGCAAGTTGCGTGCGCAATTGACTTATTCAGCAATGGAAGTGTGTTGCTGAATAAGTCAATTGCGCACGCAACCTGCATCATTGAAAACACCCGAGATCTACGACCGCTATTGCGGTGGCAGAGCATCTAGCTCGTATGAGGGAAGAGAACGTGCTCGGAAAATTCTTTGCGGTAAGATCTATGAAATGCGACAGTGAGGGAAACCCAATCTCCGCTGAAAGGATGGAGTAGACCAGCACCTACCGAGCTTAAAGATGCCAAACTAAATAACACCGACTCAAAATTGGGACCGGTGGACAGTAAAGTTGCGGAAGGCCAGGACCAGATCCCAGTTCTGCAGCCGTTAAAGAAGAAGAACGAAAGCCCAAACTTCTAATCTAATAAGCAGAAAGCTTCGTCCTTAATTTTGGTTTTATGGGGACCAGCTGCCACAATTGGGCAATATGACTCCAAGCCAAGAAAGAGAGCCAATATCATTGTTCATTTTAGAGACCGAGAAAGAAAAAACTTAACAAGTAAAGCAGAGGCCAGATGACATTTTCACGAGTTTTTCATGGACATTCTTAGACTCCCATTTTCTTCCTACCCTGAATTGATGCACTGCCTGGGTGGTAGCACGTAGGTTGTTTCAATCGACCTCCTCATACAAAAATTCAGAAATTTTGTATGAAGAGGTCGATTGAAACAACTTACGTGCTACCACCCCAGGGGGCCCCGTATTTGGTTTCTCGAGTCGATATCGACTTCAGTCAATAAATGAAAATTGGCATTTGGCAACACGATATCGACAACGTTATCGTCTCTTTACGTGTCGATAAAGACGTTTGACGTTTATTATAAAGCTAAATTTATGCATACAATAAACTTTTAACAATTTCTATTTTAATTAAATATACGTGGTTTGCTGCACTTGGAGTAATATCACACAATTTGATGGTTTTGTATGGCAGGGTTTATCTGTCGATTTGGTCGTAATGCCAAATATGAAACTTAGAGAAAATCGAGAAGCTTTTTTTGTCGAGTCGATCCATCGACTCGAAAAACCAAATACGGCCCCGGATCTGTGGAAGTATCAACAAGTCTGACCAGACATGATGTACTAAAATCTTGATTTTCGTTTGTCAATACCTCACACAAATCGAAGCCACGTATTTACAGTCCGAAGCAAAAGCCTTAACAATATTCCTTTGCTTCAGGCTGTGGAGACTTGTCGCCACTCGGGACCACAATTGAAAAAGTCTGTGGTGGTAAATTGAGTTTAAAATTCCGGGCAGAAACTGACAAAGTTAATTTATCTGGGATTGTCATACGACGCACACAAAATTGTGGTGACCCGAATACCTCTCTCCGAATACACTAATTAATATTTCAAGGTACAAATGACTCTCAAGCTTCCTATTGGGCCAAACGGGGGGGATTGAAGGTATCACTTATAGCCGGCAAAACCCAATATCATGTTCACGTACTTTGAACTTCCAGTTGCTTATGACCTGGGCAGACAGCGCTCTTAATGGGCATTCAGTCACAAGATATTCTAAGAAAACGTACCTAAAATATATCCTCCAATCAAAATACCTTAGTTTTGTATTCTTGCAACTTTTATGAGAAGAGCGAGCGCTGTCTGCATAGGGCATTAGGGTGCGTTCACGTACACAACTTGTTTCCAGCGCAGGCAAACAATCGCCGACAAGCGCTTACAGGCACGAGTAAAAGTTTCCATTGTTTCAAGTGTGTGGTTCACAAAAAACGCTTTTGCGGACATGAAAGCGATTGCTGCAAGTTTCGACCGGCAAACAATGAGTGAAACGTTATTTCCAGCGCTTATGAAGCTGGCGGTCCCCAATGTGCATATGTTTAGTAGTGAATTGCTCTCTTCCGAAAATATTGGTTGCTTGTGCCAGTTTCTCGTTCTTCGTTAATACTCCTTTGACTTTTGAGAGAATGTAGTTAAACGTGCTCAACTCCATTCTGGCACAAGAGAAAAATCTAACTTGATCGGATTTCAATTGAAGAAATAGATGGTGGTACTCACCTAATCTTCTTCTTTCGTGGCTAATTTCATCCACACGTTGCCTTTTTCGTAATAGTTTCAACGCTACATTTTCAATTAAAACTACCTCATCGTGACTTGCAATTTTTTCCAGCGTTTATCGTGAAATACATAAGTTTTTGTAAGCGCTTGGAGCAAGCTGCAAGTCACAAGACGCTTGTTGCCAGCTTTGTACGTGGACGTACCCTAGTTAAAAGTTGATAAATGGCCTTGCTTAGAAGTATGTGAGCAGACCGTAATCGTGCTAGTAAAAGGAAAGTTTATAAAGGATGTAGTCGACAGTAATCAGATAAACAACGTAGTTAAGACATATGTAATAGTTAACGCAAAATATGAATCTCGCAATAGCGTATGCAAAATAATTGTGCATAGCAATTGTCGCCCGCCAAGTTAAAATCGCCATTATTTACACGTAATTCCTTTATTTCGAACAGATTATGATACACATTTACAGTTAAATTTTGTTTCATTACTTTCATAAATAGACCGCTCGCTAAAGTATAATTTTTCTCCGATAAATTTGAGAGAATGCCAAAAAAGACAATAATTTCTGGTTGTTGTTGGTACATGTCTAATTTCGAGTAGTTTTTCTTGGAATGCATTTCGGACATCTTAATTTAGACGAAAAAAAATATGAAATAAATGAAACTTAACAAGGATATAATAATGATTGCGGAATATTTGTATTGAATGAACATACAAACCACTAATATCCCACAATTTTTAAAGCTACTCTCAACAACCAAACAAAAAAAAATCTTTAATCTTAGTGCTACGAAAAATTTAGTTTTAGTTCTGAAGATGCAGGTATATTGTCTGATTAGTTAAACTAGAAAGAAATATACAGTTAAACAATGGAATCAATTTTTTAATTATGTAAGATGCTCACTTTCTTAAAGAGTAACAGCTATAACAGAAACGATAAACCTAGAAACAAATTTAGTGACGGGCGTCCCTTGGGTAGTATTCCGCAAGAATGGAGGCTGGAATTCTCTTAAGCATTTCCTTAGGGAAAATACGGAGCAATTGCCAACCAATGTCGAGGGACTCGAATACTGAGCGGTTTTCGTAGTTACCCTAAAAGTAAAAATTTTAAATTAATAAACTGCTGTCAATATATTTGAAATTCTTACTTGAGAGATAAAGTTCTTCTCGAATTTTGCAAGGAACTCAAGATATAGCAAATCATCAGGAGTTAAAGCCTCCTCACCTACGACAGCCTTCATTGCCTGCACATCCTTACCAATGGCATAGCAGGCGTAAAGCTGATTGGATACATCAGAGTGATCCTTTCGTGTCATTCCTTCACCAATAGCCGATTTCATCAAACGGGACAAGGATGGAAGTACGTTACATGGTGGATAAATCTGTCTGTTGTGCAATTGACGATCAACGTAAATTTGACCTTCTGTAATATATCCTGTTAAATCAGGAATAGGATGGGTGATATCGTCGTTTGGCATAGTAAGAATGGGAATTTGTGTAATAGATCCATTACGTCCCTCAACACGTCCAGCACGCTCGTAAATGGTAGCCAAATCAGTGTACATGTAACCGGGGAAACCACGACGTCCAGGTACTTCTTCTCTAGCAGCAGAGACTTCTCGCAAAGCTTCAGCATAGGAGGACATATCTGTAAGGATGACCAACACATGCTTCTCGCACTGATAAGCCAAGAACTCGGCAGCTGTTAATGCTAAACGTGGTGTAATGATACGTTCAATAGTTGGATCGTTGGCCAAGTTCAAGAACAAGCAAACGTTCTCCATAGAGCCATTCTCTTCGAAATCTTGTTTGAAGAATCTAGCAGTTTCCATGTTAACACCCATAGCAGCGAACACAATAGCAAAGTTGTCTTCGTGATCATCTAGAACTGATTTGCCAGGTATTTTCACAAGACCAGCTTGGCGACAAATTTGAGCTGCAATTTCATTATGTGGTAAACCAGCAGCTGAGAAAATTGGAATTTTTTGTCCTCTAGCAATTGAGTTCATTACATCAATAGCGGATATGCCAGTTTGGATCATTTCTTCTGGGTAAATACGTGCCCAGGGATTGATTGGCTGTCCTTGAATATCTAAGAAATCTTCTGCCAAGATTGGAGGTCCTTTATCAATTGGCTTTCCAGAGCCGTTGAAAACACGCCCCAACATATCCTCCGATACTGGTGTTCTCAAAATATCGCCAGTGAACTCACAAAGGGTGTTTTTAGCATCAATGCCTGAAGTACCTTCAAATACCTGTACCACAGCCTTTGATCCACTAACTTCCAACACTTGCCCCGAACGCATTGTTCCATCGTTCAGTTGTAGTTGTACTATTTCCGCATATTTTGGGAATTTCACTTCATCTAGGATGACCAGGGGTCCATTGACACCCGATACAGTTTTGTAAGCTGGAATTAAATAAGAGTAGCATCAGTTATCTGAACATCAAATGAATGGAGAAGTGCCAAGCTATCGATTTGTAACAAGTGAAGTAGGTCAGGTGCTCGAGTCACATGACTTCGAAAAAGTACAAATTTCGGTGATGAAAAAGCAATTTATTTTGGCTCTAGATTTTGTTTTAACTATAAATTAATTAAAATTGACAAGGCCAATAGGGTACACTTGACCTTTTAATCCCTTTTAAGTTCAAGTTGGGTTGACTTTTCTCTGAATTCACATAAAACAAAATCGATTGATCTGTCAAAATGGCTGAACTTTTTTAGATAAACGAAATGCATGAAAAAACTCGCACCCAGACATCACGTAACGCAAAATATTTATGGATTATTTCTCAAATTAAACACTTTGGCACAATTTTATTTAAATAAAATCAAAAACTTACTTAATCTGGGCTGGGAATTGAAATCCCTCGTCACTGCCAGGACATGCTCCTGATGGGCTTGCCTTGCGCCAATCAACATTTTTTAATACTTTTTTAAATATTACTGGACTTAATAAAACCTTAAACTGATAAACCTACACGACCAGAAACTGATTTTTCAACGTTTAATCACTTCAATTAGAAAAATTGGGAACCCACCTCCGAACAGGAAAATCAGTCAGCTGCTAGACGAAAAATTTTTTGCTGTACGAGTAGACCAATATTTTTGCGAGTTGCTCACGTGCTGTCATGTGATGAGGAATGCCATATAGAGTAGGCTAGTGGGAAAATTTGCTCATTATTATTACTAATGCAGCGGTTTATATGAAACAATTGAAATTTTTTGCATAGTGCATTTGGAACTCATTAATAAATTTAAGTCAAATAAATTATAATGGCATCGAGAAAAAAATGTGGACGTTGCGGAAAAGAAACAAATAGACGAATAACGATGGCTGATGCTCCCCCAGCAGTTTCGTCCGTCTCCGAGAACAATGAGGATTTTCAGTTACGGGTTTGGGCACATATGACTCCTCCAAAAATTTCAGGAACGACTCCGATGATTCCTCCGGAAAGATTAGGTATGCATACATATTTTTTTTCTCTTTTAATCAATAAACTGCACTTTTTTGGCATATGTTAAAGCAAGGCACAAATTCCTTTTCGAATCGACAATTTTCGAGATTCTGTAGCAGCAATTGAAAGGCAATCAGTATATAGAACTTGCAAGCATTTTTTCTAAGGAATTGGTCCATGATTTAAATTTCATTTTTCCGTATATTTAGTTCATAGTCGTCAGCTTTGCTACCTCCTGGACTTTGGGTAACAGATTTTTTGACTTGGCTAGGGAATCACCCTTCTTCGTACTACCAGTGTGCCCTGTCGATCAGGTCATTTGTGCAATTTCTAGTAATAAGCTTAGTTTGAAAGATAAAAGAGAATAGGGCAGGTTAGAGAGGGTCTGGAAGTGTTCTTGGAGATGTCGATGAACCTTGAATTTGAACTCGTAAGATGTGTTCTTCATTTGATATTTTATAACTTTTTAAATTGCATAATATTGCTGATTTGAAGACCGAGGTTTGTAGATTCCCGTAATGGTTTCAATAACATGTAAATCTAGACATGCGAATTTATAACAATTAGTCAGTTATTCAATAATCCGAATAAAGCTATAGCTAAGTAGATTTAAATGACTGTTAAATGCCCCTCCATTTGTCCATTACTTTCTTTTCAAAAGAAGCTACAGCCTGTGGAATTCGAGCCTCGTAAGGCCCCCAAACACGGTCAATTTGGATGTACAGGGAAGTGCGGATGTACGACCAAAACTATCGATCGATTGTGAGCCGGTCTGCCGATCAAAACCCGTTGCGGGCATGGGTTGGATAAAATCTGAATAAACATCCAATTTGACCGTGTATGGGAGCCTTTAAAGTCTCTTTCTATCCGTCTTTAGGATTTGATGTCTATCCGTTAATAAAACGAAGTTTTCGTGTATCTTCTAGAACGTCATTCAACCACCTATTGCTTGGTCTTTCTACGCTTCATTTTCCTATTGGCCTATCATTGAAAATCTGGGCTAGCATTTTGCTTCCGTGATTCGTAAATATCCGACCCAAAGTAGTCTGTTTTTAGTTAATGCCCAAGCTTTAGACCCGTAGCAGGACCGGGCGGATTAGCATTTTCTAGATTCGTCAATACTGATATTTCATTTTAATCTTTGTTATCTTTTTGATGCAACCATGACGTGTCATCTGATCTTAGATTAAACTGGACTGCTAAACTTTCTACAAGATTTCCTTTAGGTCTTACGTTTTGTGTCCAATTATAATGATCGAGAGAAAAATTACAGAATGTTAACCCTAGCACGAGATTTTATTCCCTCGGCTTCCATCATACTTACTTACTTTAACGGCGCTACTACCGGGATACGCTCCTGGCCTTTTGCAACCATTCTCTTCACAGGTCCCGATTCTTAGCCGATGGCATCTAGGGAGCTAGATGCCCACCACAGCGGAACCTACCGAGCTTTATTTCCTTCACGACGTCGATGTCGTGATAGCAGTCGTATGTCTCGTCGTTGTAGAGTTTCTGGAATCGTCATCCCCCACATAAAGGGCAAACAATTATCCGAAGGATTTTCTTCTCGAACACGGCTATGATGTTAGAATTCCTTTTATTAAGCATCCACGTCTCCGATTCATATGTGAGTATAGGTAATACCACCGTCTTGTACAGCAGAAATAGTTACATGTTTGGATTTGAAGCTAGCTATGTTTGGATTACAAGCTAGATTATCTTCTTTTTATGTGGACATAAAATGCTTTTTCTCCATCTTCGCCTCGTACTCTCGAGCTTTGTTCTTTCACATCCACGGCCTTGAGCCGCTTTATGAACGTAGCGTAGAATCCTTATCAGATACTGATGGAGCCTTCAATTCTTCAAATAGCTCGTCATTTAGCAATTCATGAAAGTAGTGGTTTTCAGTAATGACACAAAACGGCCAAAAGCTCTTTATTTGTATTTCGAATTTAAGAGATTTTGTAACATCCAGTCACACGAATACCACTATGTTTTTATTGCAAATTCTAATTCCGAAATTTTATACCTCGCAATTATATTAGAACAAAATGCTAAACAAATGAATGGACAAAATTTAGGAAATTCCTATTGCTAAAAATGTTATTCCTTTCTTCTTCAGCGCTTTACATGCTGTGTAACATCTTAAAATAACTAAAATATTTCTCCTCTCTTTAGAAAGAGTACGACGTCTTCTAGATAGAGCACGAGCACCAGATGAAGGTGTCCTAGAAACGCGCATTGACAGTACCTGTAAGACGAAATTACCTAATTGTTAAAAATTGCAAAGTTTAAATATTCTCTCCCTTAAAATTTTTTAGTGAATATCCAAATGATGGAAGATGGTACAATGAAGAAATTAATATCACGAAATGAAGTCAGACGATATCCTGTTAGTCCAACGCTAGTAATGGCACGTAATCCAAATAAAAGGAAATTCTGCCAGCCAAGTTGTGAACCGACCACAGAAGCTGAATTAGACGATATAATTGCCCTAATGTGTGAAAAGAAGTACATAGAATTGAACCAATATGTGGAAGACGAAGAAGCTGAAGAATATGTTGCGGAAGAGGAAGATGACATATATTTAGAAGATGATAATGAAAATTATGAATGTAATTAATTGAAATATAATTATTTATTTAACTTAAATAACAGTACTGCTATGTTCTAATGAGAGTTTTCCTTTATGCACCCGACGTTGCAGTCTCTGTAAAGACAATTAATGATTTTTAAATCTTTACACATAACATCTAGTCTTACTTTGTTAAATATTTCAGCCAGCATCTTGTTACTTTTCTTCCTCTTTTCCTTCTTTTCTCGCTCAATTTTGTCAATTACCTCCGGAAGTTTTGCATACTTCTTCTTCGTTATCGCTTTCATTTCTTTGGTAGGGAAGATTCTTGTGTATTCTGAAAAGATTCAATTTAAAATTTAATTTTTATTCTAGAATAATTTGCAGGTAATAGTTTACTTGTAGGGGGAGGCGGTAACTGTCGCAACTTGTTTGGAATCGATGTAATACTATTATTGTCCAATATATTACGAATTTGCTCGTCACGTTCATTCCGAAGTTTATGGAGCTTCTTAATTACATACTGCCGTTGCTTGGCGCGTTGCTTAAAACAAGGATTGTTCCTTTCCAGCCGTTCTTGAAGCGTTAAGCTCTCTGTCGAGCCTGGAGTGTCGCAACTTGCATTTGTTTCAAAGTTAATCACATAAGCAACAGATTTGGGCTCTGATTGAGTTTGTTTATTTATTCCGACTTGGTATACACGAACTGTTGGTTGTGGGTCAGTCCCTTCCTTGGGACCAAAAATTGGCTTTGTTCTCAGTATAGAATCTGTAGTCTGAACTCCAATACCAACTCTAGTATCATACTGATGAGTTGTAGTCGTAGTTGAGGAGCTGGCTGTTATCGGAATCGAAATAGAGTCTGAAGACACAAAAAAATCCGAAGATGAAACTGATGTGTATGCATCATTCTGGGTAAACTTTTTCTTAATGCCAACTTCTCGCGGTTCTGAATAGTGATCACTTACAGCTGCGGGATCATACTGTTGACTTTGCGCTTTCTTGTAGATTTTTAAAAATTCTTCCTTACGCTGCTTGGCGTAGGATCTAATACTTCCATCTTCTACACTTCTCGGTGTCTCAAGTTTCGATCTTTCTTGTTTATCTGTTTCAGAGATTTTAGCTGAAGGATAATCCTTAACTGGCAATTGTTCAGGAGGATCTTGATCAGAATCTAAAACAACTCTTTCGGTTTCAGGCACTTGATCATATTCAACTTGGCTGGTTGTGGCTGGGGTATGATCTCCACTGCTGGGCGATAACTTAGTTTTGGCAGAGGATGGTCGCGAATCACCAGAAACTTTATCGTAGAAATTTTTTCCTTTCGGGATATTATCAAGTGGCGATTTTCTTTCAATGCTTGAAGAAGTTGCGGAATCAAATTCCTTTTCTGACGATATTAGTAAATGTTTCAAATTTGCAAGTCGCTCGATTTCATTTTCAATCCATTTCAAATGTGATTTACGCTCCTCTTCGGCAAATTCAAGCAGATTACTAGATCTCTTGGGAACATCGGAATTTTTTTGTTTTACACTTCTACCTTTATCTTGACTAAAAGCTCTCTCAGATCTTGTTAGCGGTTCCAGCCATTCATTCATTGTCGGCTGCTCTTCGTCTTTCTGTAGATCTGCAGCGCAAGCATCAATAACGGTCATGATCTGAGAACCTTTGCTACTACTGCTTGTTCTTGATTGTTGCGTTGAAGGCCGTCTTGAGGCAACATCAATCTGCTGCTGTAAATTTGCAATTCCTTTCGTAATTTCTTTTGAAACTCTTCTGGCAGTCACCGGAGCACTAACTTCATCAATTGGATGTCTACTTTGTGTACTTCCCATTGTTGAACTATCTTCCACTGAACTGGGCAATTCACTGCCAGTTTCAGCGGCCGGCCGCTGCTTAGCACCATTAATTATTGACAGTCTGCTAATAGCACTGGAGCTACTAGTGCTGCTAGATTGGGCTAAGTTAGTTTTTGTTATTTTAGCAACAATCTTTTTTGCTAAAGATTTTTTTTGCTTGTCATTTAAGCACTTCGCTTCTATTAATGAACAGAGAAGCTTTACACCAAGCTCTAATTCACTTGTAGGATTTCTGTTATCTTGGGTTGAATCTCGATTTTCTAGAATTTTCTTTGCACTTTGTCTTAATTTCTTTGAATCGGAGCTCTTTCTGCTGGGTGATAAATTTTCCTTGTCCGATGTGCCGTCTGTACTTGCCTTGTATTGTACATACTCGAAGCTGGAAGGGGTAGTAACATCATCAACTTGAGCAGAACTTTTTACTGAGCTGGAATTTGAGAAGTTAACCTGAATTTCCTTTGTTTGCCGTTTAATAAAGCTAGTTTGGCAATATTTTTCGATGTTCTGCGTTATAGGTGTACTTTGAAGCTCGTCAGGTAGTTTACTAAACATAGATAAATCCTTCTTCCCTGTACTTTCAGAGGTACTCTGGACACTATATTTCTTTTTAACAGTCTCTAATGTTTCCCTCCACTTTTCTTTAACAGTTTTCGAGGAGATTTTTGTTGGACTTTCCTCAGCAATTTGTGGCAGCTCTGCTTTGTTTTCTATCGCAAAATTAATTTCAATACCTTGGTCTGCAAAGAATCCTCTTAGGACAGATCTTTCTAAAGTACTCATAGATCTCGATTGTCGTTTGCTGAGGTTACTACCCTTGTCGTAGCCCACATCTGCCAATGAATCCCATTCTAAACGTTTACTCGTTTTGGCGTTTGCTTCTGGAGATTTTTGTTGTGCGTTAGGTTCTTCATTTACTGAAGATTCAAATTTATCCTAAGACAATAATGCTATAAAAAAACTGGTAATAATTAAACAAAGTTTACCTCCTCATCAAAATCTGTTTGTGAAAATTCCGTCACAGTCCCTGTCTTCTGAATCAATTCCGGCATAGACGTGGTAACTTGCGGGAACGGCAAGCTTATGTTGACGTTGGATTCACAATTGAAGCTATACGCTTTTTTAGGCTTATCGATAACGCCCTTCGTTTTAACATGTACAACCGGCTTCTTAGGGGAGCATTGCTCGACATTTGATGGCTCAGGTGGGTGGCAATTTAACCTACTTTTGCAGCAATCGTCGGAGGAAGACGATGAACAGAACTGCTTGACAAAACTTAATTGATCCAACGACTTTGATTCGCTTGATGGAATCTTTGGACATTCCGTCGCTATGTTGATGCTACCTTCACTTGAAGATTTATTGTAACTTCGACGAAGACGTAGGTATCGATCAAGGTCACGATTTTGACCAAATTTGTAGTAATAATCTAGAACTTGCTTATTTATACTAGCCACTTTACGAATTGGTTTTTTGGGAGGGTGATCCTCCATTGTAATACAATTTAAAATAATAAGAATCGAATAACACAAATAATAATATATTGTTATGTATGACGCTAATTTTTTTACTAGGGAATTTTGAACAAAAACGAAATGAAACGGCTAAAATGCGGTAAACAAAAAGCACTACATTTTAAATGTATACTCGGATGCACCTTGCTTTCCAAATGTCATTCATGACTTCGGTACCGCACTGAAGATGGTGTCATCGTCGATTCCAGTATTTTCCATTTGTAATGATTTAACAGACGTCAAATGCGATTGGCGCGTAATCTTTTTGGTTGAAAATAAGAAAATTTTGTTATATCAACTGATAATATGAAAATTAGTGCAGGTAAGGATTTTTTTTTACAATTTTTATACATAATAGAATAACAAATGATTCACACAAAACAAAAATGTCAATATTAAACTACCAGCTTATTGTAGAAAATATTAATTACTACACTTTGGTCATTGATTCAATTAGGAAATATGAATTACTATCCTTTGTTCATTAATGGTCGTTGATGAACTCTTGAGTTATTCGTTGCCCAAGAAGAAGTCTTCACCTAATTTTAGGTAGATGATGTCATCATGGTAACCGTTGAAACAAGTAGCACAACGTCAAGGCGCATACAGTTTGCGCTTGACTATTAGGTTCCAGATGGGGCACTAGTGTAAGACCTAAAGTCAATCCCAACAAAACGGTTCTGATACAATATTTGATAGGAAACGGAAAGTGCGAGTGCTGCCTGATATCCTTCCTGAAGGCAAAGCTCTCGGCTTCTGATAACAACCCAAATACTTAGCGGCGGCATTGGATGCTAAACTCTATTGGAACCAGCACATGGATAATCCGATGAGCAAGCCTTGCAGAAGTCTGCCGCAGAGGTTGTTGATTCATAAATCTCATGGAGCATTAGTGTGGCGGCTTAGACCCAAGCTTTGCTACAAATTAAAACATGATTCAAAGAATGACCTCGCTTTTTATTACCGGGGCTATTTGCATATCGCCGAAGAAGGTAACACTGGGGACTCGACCCACTTCGGAACCGGTGCATGTTCAAGTAGGGAATTTCGCTATAACTGCTGTATTTAGGCTGAGATCAAATGCCCATCCGGGTGATTCCCTTCGGCGTAGACATGCTAATATTATGGACGTAGTAGAAGGGATCCCAGAAACGAGAATACTATCAAATTGCATGCCCACGAAGATCTCAAAGTTCAAGCTTCCTTCCGTGACTATTCACGATCATCTATTCTGGGTTCTCCGTGGGATAAAACAGGATGGATTCTTATGGTACACAGATCACTCCAAGACGGAAACAGGTGTGGGTGCCGGAATATGTCGCGAAAGCACCAGCTTTAGTAGATCATTCAGCTTGGTGCCTTGCTAGAGGCTGTTTTGCAAACAGAAGTGCACATAAAGAGCCAAATTACACGGCCTATCATTTTTTCAATAAACGCTTCTAATAATTGCAATAAACCGGTTTTATAGGCAAGGGGTCGCCGGGAATTTTCTCACTTGTGCATCCCAAAAAATTTTCGACCGCACCAACCAACACACTAACCCAAACATAACTTCGTTCTCGGGGGCTGCGAAAATTATGAGAACTTTTGTTGTTTTGTACACAACCGCATAGACAATAGAATCGTTACACGGAAAAAATGCAGAACAGTAAGTTTATCGTGTAATTCTTATAACATAAACAAACCGGTTTGTTAATAGGAAAAATATTAGGCCGTGTAATTAGGTTCAAACGCTAACAAGTGGATTCTGATAAGGCTTTACTGCACTATTACAGTTGGCACACTTCCATTAACTCTCTGTGTGTCCCTCTTATTTATTGTCCCTCTTATTTATTTTTTATCTAAATACAATACAACATGTAAGGACAGACGACGTTTCAGAACACAGTAACCATTTTTTCACATTTTTTAGTAGTCTATTATTTTTCCATTTCAATGGGTGATAAGGAAAATGTTAGTCTACAGCAGGGCGTCAATAGCAGGAAACTCTGTACAATTACGTGAATATGACGTGAATATCGGGGGAAGGTCCTTTTTGGCAGCACTAAAAGAGGCGGCAAAGAACATAAGCGGGAATATCCACGAAGCAAAAACAATGTTGAGGTAACAGTCTAGAGCTGGATGATTTAGAATGGGAAGAAATATAACTATCGACGAACATAACCCAGAAGAAGTCGACCAAGCAGTGTACCTTGGGTCTATAATTACAAAAAGAAACGAAGAAAGGGAAGAGATAACTAGACCAATACCACTGGGTAATAT
The DNA here is from genome assembly GCA_963855945.1 of Thereva nobilitata. Taxonomy (NCBI): domain Eukaryota; kingdom Metazoa; phylum Arthropoda; class Insecta; order Diptera; family Therevidae; genus Thereva; species Thereva nobilitata. The sequence continues at coordinate 39,304,414 of OY979695.1, forward strand.
AGCCATTTAAACCCAGAACCAAATACTGCATTGACCATTTGTGCACAGAAAAACGAAACTTTCACTCTACAAAACAGTAATACCACCAGTACCCTTCTGTGGTAGCGAGACTTGGACTATGACCCAAGTCATGCAGGAACGAGTCAACAAGTTTGAGAGAAAAGTTTTCAGATACATAATATGCTGTAAACATGCTACGAGCGACCGACGAATTCCAGTAGGCAGCGACTGTCAAAAACGAATAGAATACACGCCTTAATGAAGGCGCACATTCTGCAGACGACTACGACAGCACGTCGCCGAGCGTGGCTACCGAATCAATCAGTGAAACTCCCCTTATAAACATGGTACACGTAATCAGGATGGAGGACTATCATATCCCAAAACGGCTCATGGTAGCAGAAATGTCGGGAAATAGGCCTATAGCCAGACCCAGCACGAGATGGATAGACTGTGAAGCTGCTGACAGAAACAGGCGCAAACGCGATGCGGACATTGGCTTCGCGGTATGTGGCGACTTTTCACTGACATGATGTTGCGGTGTCGGCGGCGCGCTCCGACTTTGAACACAACAACGAAATCAAAGTGACAAGTGGACGTGATAGGAAAAAAATTGAAAAACCTGAATGATTTACATATAATTTTTCTATCCTTTGGGACTTGTCTTTGTTTTAGGTGCTAATTTAATTACCCCAATTTGGAAAAATAAAGATTTTCATTAAATATAAAATTCAACAAATTTGCTATCACAGCAAACACCAAGACACGACTCCAAACATATGCCTACCACCACCAAAACACGACTCAAAACACAAACATACTATGTGGCGGCAGCGCGCAAAAAGTAGAAAGAAAGCAACTTGCGCGGTGTGTGCGTAGCGCAAAACAGCATTTCGTTAGTGCGCATTTGAATACACTACTTCTATTCTCTCTGTCATTGCCCGCACGGCGTTTGCGCCTGCTTCTGTCAGCAGGTTGAAGGCTGACGCAGAGGCAATAAGTGTGTTCGATGACTGCTTAAAAAGTTTAGTGCAGAGCAGAGCAGCCCAGTTGGGAGCAGCTGCCAAATTGATGTCAGAGCAGAAAAAATCAGAAAATAGCAACAATCTCAAAAAACACTTTTCTGCTCAACTTTGCTCTAAATTCCATTTTTAGAGGTTAGATACGAATGACAATTTTAGAAGAAGAAATATATGCTAATAAAAACAACTGAACAATATCGAAATGTCATTTTTATAAATATTAATGTTTAAGTTTTCATATTTCCAAGTATTTTCCGAATAAATCATTCATAAATCAATTTTCCGATTTTTCATGTTTTCGATTTTACAATTGTCAAAAGAAAAAGAAGAAGAAGAATTTTGCTGCTCTGCCTGCTCCTACAAATTTGGTGGAGCAGAAAAAGTGAGAATTCTCAACCCAGAGCAGGCTCAAAAAACACAGAGCAGAGAAATTGTGAGCAGAAAAGAACTGTCAAAAAGTCTCAATGAACGCAAATTGCTGATTTTTTCTGCTCCAGCTTGAGATAGAGCAGTCATCGAACACACCTAATGCTCAACATCCGGAGCAAAATGGCTCGCAAAAAACATGGACAAAATGGATCGCAAAAAATAGTTTCAAATGCTGACAACCCCAAAGAAGCCTCATATGCACAAAAGTACGAATACAGCGCGATAATTTTTTTACAAAACTTATCAAGTACGGCACCCTCTATTCTTGGATTTCTATTGTTTTGTTTTTTTAAATAACATCCATTTATAATTTTCAGATTATCTTACCATCGACGTATCAGCCGTCAACAGCTTAAAAAGAAAACTTTCACATTTTCTGTGTATAAGAAACTGTAAAGCATCCTCCATCTGCGATCATCTAGGACACTTAGGACAATGGATGCAGATCTCCTTCATTTGGTACAGGTAATAACGAATTAAGGGAAATACAGCAACGTCTTGGAATGTGTTCTGCTACCTCATATTGGCAAAAGAGACTACATTGAAGCCGATCAAGCTTTCCAGCAAAATCATGCATAACACCACCGCCATAGCGTTTGAATTTGTTTCAATTAAACAATATTTCCGTTATTCTCAGAATGTACTTTCGCTCATTTAAACCACATTGAAAATGTCTGGTTCTTCCCAAATGAAATTACTGGTTGTCAGCCATGGCCGCGACAAAACCTTTATTAAACTGATGTCTACTGCCATTTTGAAAAGAAAATGTAATTTAACGTGAAATTTATAGTACATTATATCGTAGTACATAGTATCATTGCATGGGTTTTCCCGCGGTGGTTTACACGGGTATACTAGCAAATTCACAGTAGATAAGAACTGGTCAGCACGAGACCAGGAGATAACAAAGAAAAAATCATAAAAGCATGTTTTGCTGCAATTTTTATAAGAAACCTGCACAGATATCAATTTTTTCAGTCGTTAGATTTAAAATTATAAAATTAAGTCCAGTTGGTATAAACTGACACCCCACTATACCAACTTCTAATACGCCATACGATTTATTTTATCTCGTAAACTTCAGACACGCGTTACTAAATTAGCAAAGTATCAATAAACATAAGAGAAACTGAAGTCATATCATAGCCGTGCTGTCACTAATCGCAAGCTGAATATTATTGTAAACCATATGTGATACATTTTTCATAATTTTTTTTGTATTCGTAACTCTTTTTTCCTCTTGTGCTAATTAAACACGTTGGATAGAAACAATGCGGCTGAGAGTAGAACAAACAAAGGAGGACATGAGTTGGTCGATAAGTCAGCTACCGGTGATCGTGGCCAATGAACGCATCTAATACAGAGAAGCGTAAAAGACGGCATAAAAGCAGTTCAACAGGTTTTCGGCGAGGTAAGACGTCCATGAACTGATCTCGTGCGAGAATCGACTCCCCAACATTGATCGTTTCGTCATTATATATGTTGCCTCTTCAGTTAATTAAAGTTGAGTAACCACAGTGGATTACAACAAGATCAAAAGAGCTTGTGGATGTATCTTAAAGATTTCGTTTGCAGATATCATAAATAAACAAAGCTCAAGAATAAACTTGACTAATCTTCAATGCGTTTCTTTCATACTCCGAAAATACTAAAAATAGTCACAAGTTTATGACCTCACGTGGATACAAGATCGGAAGTGTAACGATAAAAACTAATTTGTAGCTGACTGTATATACCTCGTTTTACCTGCAAGTACTATTGCCGTCTTCTTTAAGAATGGTTGTGAGTAATGCGGTATTTTATACCTGGACAAGAAAAAAATACGCTTACGACTCGAGAGTGCGGAATTCCCGCTCGACAGTTTTAATTCAGTTGATGGTCGGAAGAGACCAGAAAGCTGTTTCCTCGACACTCAGCACAATCTTCATAGCTTTAGCGCTAGTATTTTTGTCTTAAGACAAGCGTCTTGAACCTCGCTATAAATTTAAAATTTTGTCTACACCAGAGGAGGGCGATATCGAAATTTGACCAACGGGGCCGCGAATTAGTAGCGAATTATCTCGTTTCACAGCGCGATAACAGAGTCTCAAGTGACACCCCATGTTAATTGCTTAAATTCATTTCTGCTGAATCTTTCGCTTTCGACGGTTGATAGAATTTTTGGTTGTTATATATTCACATTCAGAAAATAAAAAAAAAGAATTACTTACAACTAGTTTAAGTGTAGTATTTATTATCGTAAAATTGATTTCTAGTTTCGTGATCTCATTACGGAAATTGTATAGTGATCGTGTAGCCATTGGTACCTTTCCATCCATGTACAGTAGAGAAATCGCTAACTTTAGTGAAGGTGAGAAAATGACGTACAAAGTGCTTTAGTGTTTGAGAGCTGTGAATCCAATCTAGTTAAAAGTGTTTGTTTAAGTTACACGATTTGCGCCAACAATCACCAGGAATAACTACGATCACTTCCACCTTTCCACCTGAGATATTTCTTTTTTTTTTGTTTGAAAAAAGTACAGGAAAAATGTTGAAAACAAAAGCTCCAGAGGAAAAAATTGACACACTTCTGGCCAAGAGTCAGATCCCTATTATTGATCTGGCACATTGCGGTAAGTTTTTTAGTTTTTTTAGATATTGATAAATTTATGATTTATGGTTATCTATAAAAATGTATTATGTGCCTACATCACACAGTGAATTACGGCTACATAATATCATGGTAATTGCTTTTTGCAAAAAATAATCATATCTCAGCGTGAATGCTTCTAAATATATCAAAAGGTCTTTATAAAATTGGGTGAACTACGTATAGTATCTTAAAAAATTAGGTAGCTATAGGGAAAAAAATCTATAAAAATCATAATGATTGTACGATTTTTTTTACATAGATCTAAACTTACCTAAAATATTCTTGTCAAACTTTGTTATATGGTTTGTAATAAGTAATCTACCTACAGCAATTATTGCGATGCAATTAAAGGTCGAAGTACGGAAAATTTCAAATATTTTATATGAAAACGCGTAAATATTGAGCCATTTTTTTTTGTTAAAAAACCCCTTTGAAAGTTACTTTCATTATGATATAAAATATTTTGTTTTCATCATCTGTCGTAGGTGATTTTTCCACTGTTCAGTAAAACGACGCCGAAAGATGATCTCTCCCTAACATATGTGAACATCTGCCATAGAACTGGAAGTTGATCCAAAGTCTAGGAAAGGACAGTCTCGCCTCTAGCTCATTATATACCTCTATTAATGATGATTTAACGACTTGGGTAAGGTAGACTTTATAAGATCTTAAGAGAAAAGGGTTCTGATGGTACAGTCCCATGTGACTTAAGGGAGGAATTTTTCATTAGAAAATTATTATCCTTTCCAAATGTTGCCTATTTTCTCTCTGCATGTTTATTTTTATGTTGTTGAAGCTCACAGCAACAATAAAAACAACTTTGTTTTATAAATTGTTCATGCCACTTTGAGAGAGCATTTTTCTCAAATAGAATCTTTCCGTATCTTCTATTCTACTTGTTAAAAGCAGAACGAGATATGAGAACGTTTCATATAATCTAAATACTCAACATAAAATGTAATATTTTTAGGAAGATTTCTTTAATGTATTCTAATCCCGGGATTCCGTAACGATTTAGAATTTAGGGCTTTCCTAAATCACACAAGTTTTCTAACTTAGAGTGGGTTGGTATTCCGTAAAGCGATTTAGAGTGATGTACTAGAATTTTAGAAAAGATAGTACGTTTTCACATCAAAAATTTAAATAAGTATGAAGTATTTGAAATTTATGATCCCCTTTAACTACAATTTAAATTTAAACTATTTACATTTAAAATGTTTAACCCAAAATAAAGTATTTTTCTTTAGAATATAAACAAACATTTATATTACGTATACGTATTTTCACTTTCGAATAATTCTAAATACTTATTATTTGTTTCTAATAATTGAGGAGCTGGGGAACATAAGCGGACTTGTCCACGACAACCGATTTTCTTTTTAAATTTTATTTGTACTCTAAGCCTACGTTTATAGACCCCTGGAATATTTTCATCCAAGACGGTTCAAACCCATAGAAAACATTTTTTAAAAATACTGATTTCGTTCATAATTGGACTGTTAAAAAATGTACTCTAGTGTAAAATTCAATATATTGGACAAGTCCGGTTATGTTTCCCAGCTCCTCAATTGTAGTTTTTTGGTTTTATAATTTTTATTAAATTTACAGATGTCCTTATATATATTATTTAAATTGTTTAAGGTTGTTAATATTTCTTCTTTGCTTCTTTTTGCTGAAGACAAATACTCCTACGACAGGGTTTTCCCTTCGCTTGTATTTAAACTATTTTTTGCTAATTCCGGGTGATTTTCCATAAAATCAATAAAAATTTGAACTTTAAAAATTGTTTAAACTTACATTTTTGCAAATTCCCAACCTTGCTCACAAGACACCTTATATGTGAATGGAATCGAACTCTAACTTAGACAAGAAATGTCTTACAGAATTCCAAATTTCGTCTAAAATTTAGAGAACTCTTGTAAAAAAGTGTGTGCCATCTACTACAAAAATTAATAACCGGAATTTGCGGTAGATGGCGCTGCCTTCGCCTTTTTGCCAACTTAGAATGCTTAATGCACTCTAAATTTTAGAAACTTTAGGCTTACAGAATACCAAACTGCTCTAAATTTAGAATTTTGGCTCTAAAATCTAACTCTAAATCGTTCGGGAATCCCAGTGCTGAATTAGACTAATCTACTGTCATTCCTGGATTCAGGCTCATGCTCTTACCTATTTTTGTTTTTATGTGGCAGTGCTATGCTCAGGAATCACCCTTTGTTTGTACTACCAGTCCGTTATGTCGTTTGTCACGTCATGGTGCAATGTCTAGCAGTAAGCTTAGTACGGGGAATTGGTTAGAGGTTATGAGGGTTCTGGGGGTGTTGAAGAAGGTGGCGATGGCGATGAACCCTGTGTTTGAACTCTTGGATGTTGTAGGAACTCGGTAATAGGGACTGCGAGAGATTATTCTACAGTCGAGTTGTTGTATGTATTTAGAAAGGAAAAGACGCGCGAATAGACGGGCTGGAGATGAAGGGAGTGAGTCGAGTGGGGTAATCGTGACCGCGGACGAGCGTTTACTTCAATGGAACAGTCGCTAAGATCGTAGCGATAAAATTTTGTCAGGACTGCTACAATCCTACGGTGGCTCAGGGTGGATGATGGATCAAACGGTGTCATCATCGATAAATTTAAGGACCCTTTTTTGTACTTTATCTAACCACACCAAGGTGGTTATCGAAGCGCCGCCCCAGATGAAGGAGTTGTATTCGAGAAGAGGCCGAATGTAGGATTTGTATGGGGGATGCGGGGTGAAATGGCAACTTCAGCTAGGGGTGGGTTGGGGAGGGGGCAAATGGTCGAAAAATTCTGCCACTAGTATTTAACGGCTATTTAGCCCTAATAGAACCTACATACGCAGCGGCAGACATTTTTTCATTTTTAACCCCTTTCATGCAAACTTCGGTTGAGGTGTTCTGTAAGGCAAACTAAAACATCGCCAGTGGACCTATTGCATTTACTATAGATTTTTTATGTGAAACAACTAATTTTAGGTATGAACCTTCCTCCTACCAGTCCGTCATGTCATTCAAGTCATGTATAGAAATGTATAGTAGCTGAGTCTGGGGATGCTAAGTCTCTGTTTATAAAACTGCTATTGTTTATGTATTCCTAACGAAATATTATTTCCTAACAATTTGATGCAGTGAAATTCGGAATATATAGTCTCGACAAAAAGTCTGGATGGTCTTCCTCCTTCTTACACTTATTTAATTATTGAAACCATTCACTTCAAATTAACTCTTTTGAGAGAGTTTTCAAAACTCCAAAGAGATTTTAATCTGTTGGTACAGAGAAGTGATTAGATGGTTGGTGGGATTCATTGTTGAATCTCCTAACCCAAGTAGAACCCGTCTGTGTTTCTGTATAAAATCTAAATCTTGTCATGATCAATCAATCAATAATGATCAACGCCCTTGCTGGCTAATTGTACGCAGTACTAAATTTAATCAACCCTTTACTTTGTTAGTGGCAACTTCTAATATAATACGACTACATTTTCAGAAGATCACATTTTTTTTGAGTTAATAAGTTATATCGATTTTCGGTATTGCTATTCTCTACTTGGCCTGATCTCGTATAATGGTGGTACACAGAAATATCACTTTCCGTTGTCAGTCAAGATTTACTTCAGGGGAGATTCGTTTTGAATGTACCTACTCAGTCTAACTAGCGAACCACAATAATTACTACTGAAATAAAACGAACCACATCAGTAGGCAGCTTCTATACCAGTATAGCCTTTGATGTAATTACTTTGAAATAGAAATAGTGATTCAGCAAGTTGATTTATTATATAGAAGATTTATGTCATCATTTGTTATGATGTTATCCCTGTAAATTTGCTTGATAAGAGCAATCGTGCCATCTGCTATAAATTTTGTTCTTCTTTTCCAAGAAGAAAGCAGATTTTAATAGTCAACTCAAGATGAGTCAACTTTAATAGTCAAGAAGCAAGGGGTTGCTATAGGTAGGCCGACCTCACCCATAGTGGCGGACATACCAATAGAGGCTCTCCATTCCACAGTGAAGGAACACAAACCTCACCTCAAGAAAGCCATAATTTTGGAAGTTGAGAGGCACTACAACAAGAGATTGTTGCTAGAGATGCTGCATATCAATAGCATAGAAAATGCGGTTAATAGACGGTCCGACTGCGACACCTTGGCAACGCATACAGACAGCTGATTGGTAGGAGCACAAAGAGTGACTTGTTTTGGCCACTTTTTAAAATCTCTATTTCTTGAAAGGTATGACGGATTCTTCTTCTCAGCCCACTACACGTTTATCGTTAGATCCAGTAATAATCAAGAGTCTTATTAGTTTGGAGACTAAATATCAGAAGGCAAAGGTTTATCACCCAGTCAACTTCTCGGCCGATGGTACTATTCTAATATGTTTTTGAACTATGTTTGTTTACTTCTTTAATATCGAACGACAATTTTTAATACACATTTTCGATTCAGGCCTTCTTCAACGATATTGGGAAACGTAACATCGAAGGCAACTAGGATTGAAACGCTTTAAAGCCAATCGCTTAAGTTTTTCCTTGAAGCGCGCTTCGGACGCTTGAGTACTTGAAAGCAAACTAAAGTCTCCACCGATAATCTATATGGTGATAATTTGGAAGCCTACCGTTGGTATCTTCAATCGCTTGTAACCACTGACATAATAGATATACATAAGTCAGTGCATGTAACCTAATTTGGATCGTTGGATGTACTTAAAACTTACTTCGAGCTTGGATGGGATCAAGGCAAACCTTATTATGCCTCTCGGTCTTTTCGTTGGTTATGCGAACAAGATACGTTTGCATGACCTATGTACATATATTTTCAAGGTCCCTTTGAGACTGATAATTGAGTTTCGGTAGCTTGTTCTTGTTGATTGTTTTTTTCAGTAACGCTGCTGAATCGCTATTGCGTACAGCTTTCCGTTGAACCAAATCACTCAACTAAATCGCCTCATCAAATTCATGCTACTAAATCGCCGCAAAGGGACCTAGCAATCATCTGTTGTTCTGCTTGTTATGTGCCTGATCCAGGAAAAAGTTTTTGTGGTCAGAAAATATAGCAAAATTTTTACTTCTACCATTTTTATACCTTTAGCAAGATGCTACATACTCCGAATCTTGTAGGGTTTTGTGCCAAGATCTTCTTTGTAATAAAAACTTACAGCGCACTCGAAATGTTGTCAACATTAAAAAATCTATGGTTATGTTATGGAAGATCGTTGGTAATGCATTGCTACGTATTTCAAATGAAATTATTACTCCTTGTTTCCTCTTTAGATCGAGCCTATATTTTTTGAAGCTATGGCCTCGACATTAAAGTCTGAGTCCTAAGGTTTCCTACAATAATTTTCGAAGGGGTCCGGAAAGGCATATATGTATCTTGGCTATAATCTTCTTTTTCCACTTCTTACTACCTCACGTACCTGTAGAAACCAGCGAGATAGGGGGAGCAACATGTAGTGTATTTAAATATTTAAAGACCAAAGGCAGGACTGCGGGCGGGAACCCGGGAAGCTTGAACAGTCAAGGGGAAACGACGAGCCACTAGGCAAACTACTGAACTAGTTCCAGTGGTCTGGCCAATAAATATAAGGTATAGGGGTGTAGTGCAATAGGACAACCGAATGGCCGCGGTACTTTTGGACCCAATACCTCAAAAAAAACCCAGGAAACTTAGTTTCTTGTCTAAACATGCGCGGATTCTACTTGCGCATCCTGCAAATAGGCACAGCTGCCATTGTTACAAATAACACTAATGGTAATGAAAATCGAAATTACTTTCCGCACAACTACTGTATATGTCTTTTTTTTCCGTCCCGTGTCTGTGTGTCCGTCTGGTCTTTTGTCCATAATCATTTTTGTTCCCTGCTACCCAAAGAAGCTTCTCTTTCCCAGCGTCAATCTCCTTTTGACTTCTGCTGTCGCGTCGTTACTTTTTGAAATTAGCGTCCCTAAGAAGTATATAAATTCTTTTACTTCTTCGATGTTGTATGTGCCAATTGTCATATTCTGGCTATCATTCCGTCTCTTAGAGATGCACTGCACATATATTTCGTTTTCACTTCATTAATTGCTAGTCCAAATTTCTCTGCAGCTCTTTCTATCGATATTAGGGATGTTACGAATGTGATATTTTTCACATTCGCGAATGCGAAGGCAAATGCGAATGTTCGGAATGCGAATGTGCGAATGCGAATACGAATGTTTACGAATAGCATTAAAAAATTAAATTAAATTAATGCCTCACTTTTTATTACTTACAATAGGATATGTAAAAATATTAGAGCAATATACCAGTGTTATATACAGTAATGGTATTCTTTCTTCTCGTATCTGAGAGTCATTTCCATGAGGCGATTTCTAAAGGCCGCCATTCCTATACAGGCCGCCAGCAGGCCATGGCCTGAAGGTTTCGCGCCTTGAGGACAAGTATAACCACACACTCACTCACCCATACCGTCAACTGGATGGGGTCTGCAGGGCCTGCAGTCCAAGAAAACTAAAAAAAATCTTTATGTGTACGGGTATTTATCGTCAGTCCGTGCCTGAAGATCTGAACTTTTATTTAGTCTAGAATTTTCGTTGAGGCCACGAACATTGTTGTAGTTGAATTAACAACCTGCTACGCTAAACTGTCGTCTTCGCCTGTGTGTATGTAGGGTATCAAGAGGTCACCTGCAGTCCACGGCCTGTAAGACACATGCCTCAAGTTATCATTCCTCAGTCACAGTGAGTACTGTAGGGCCTTCATTGGGCGGTACTTGCTGACCTGGCTTAAAAGGCTACGGCCTGCCGGCGGCCTGTTGTGAATGGGGGCCTTAAGGTGCTCATATATAATGCCCGCTGCACTGAACGATTTCTCATTCACAACGCTTGCCGGTGGATATTTGTGAGCCAGATCTGTCAATTTGTTGTATTTTAATTTTGTTTAACACGAGGCACGACACGACCTACACACATTCGCATTCGCAAAACATTCGCATTACTTGATGCGAATGCGAATGTCGATGCGAATGTTTAAAATGATGCGAATCATTCGCATAAGCGAATGCGAACATTCGTAACATCCCTAATCGATATGAATGCTTCTACCGTTGCTATGGTGCGTCTGGCTACATAGTGTTACGTTACGATATCGGTAGCTTATGCCAATAGTTATACCGACATGTTGAAAATACTCTAATAATCTTCTTATATTTTCATTCAGGCCGTGTTATCATTTTTTGACTGTCTTCAAAAAATTTACAAACAATACACAAATTTGATAATATAAATAGCAAACACGTGAAAAGTTGCGATGACAGACAGCAATAAAATTATCCACTAAATATTGTATTTTACGTTCATAAATTATGAGAAAACAACAAAACTGCCAAAAAATAAAAACAAATAAAGGCTATTTTTATAAAAAACACGCATTATTGAAGACTTATCTTAAAAAAAGTGCCTGATACTTTAAAAATCACTTTCAAGGTTGTTTTTTTGTAATTGAAGAAAAACAAACTAATTTTCATGCGGTATTTTATTTTTATTTTTGATTACGCAAGGTGTTTAAAAAAACTCCAACAAGTGGTTGCGGAAATTAGATAGAATTGGAAACCAATGTTCGTCGTGTGACAATTGTATAAATTAGATTTTAAGTTCGAAATTAACATCTCATCTTCAATTCTTGGTAATGTTTTTTCAAGTGATATTTAAAAAACGATTTGATTAGTATAAAAATACAATTAATTGAATAACGTTTATGGAACATTGATGACGTACATACAAATAAACACGTCACGTGCCATCGATTTGATAACTACATTCGGAACTTAAATGATATCATTTTTAGTGGACAGGAACCGAAGTAATAACATATGAATCACTTTTCTAAAGATAATTTTTCAACTTTGATAAACAATGCCTCAAATACCGCGCTTTGGGAAATTTTTAATTATTGTGGAATTCATACAATTTTTATATAATACTTTTAAGTTCTCTAAGTATTTCAATGTGTTATTATTATTTCTGTATTTTTTATTGAATAGAGATTTCGTTCGCGTTCGTTTTTTAAACAAATAGGAAAATCGGCATTATTATTTTTTTGTATAGGTAAAAAGTAATAAGGTAACACTTTTTTAATTTAGCCGTTCGTTTGGTATCAAAGGAATGGAGACAATACTCAATAGCAAGCTTTCAGAATAATTCGAGTTTAACCTAATCTTGAACGACAAGCAGTATGCACCTTTTAAGTGTGTTTAACGGAATATCTCAACCAAAGTATACATACATCGTTTCGATGAGTCTAGTCTGGTTGCTCTAAATATTTCCAGTGCTTTTTATAGAGAATGGCACTCTGCTCTGTTGGCTAAACTCTAAGCTATTAGTTCTTATTTCTAAAGAACTTTGGATTGTGAGTATAATTTTTGTCTGTTCAGTTAAGGTATTACTGGAAGGCATCAAATCTATATTTCACACTATGTCTTCCGGTGTTCCCAAGAGGTCTAACCGATTATCTGTCCTATTTCTAATCTTTAAAAATGACTTTTTCTTAATTCCCTCCAATGCTTTCCACAGTTTCACTTATGATGGTATTCTAATGATTTCGATAATGGAAGACAAGAACGTTTCGGACCTTGCCTTAATGTTCGTGAAATTATGTCCAACTCAATCAACAAGAACTCATTCCTCATTGAAGCCGCTAACTAACTAATAACTAATCTCTTAACTTCTTTGGAGTAACATTCACTATGATTTTGCAATGGAACATATCCCAATTCGCCAAAAAGGCATCTTGAGCTCTTACAATATCTAAAAGTTAAAACAGCCAAGCCGATTAGCCCGATTTGCGGACTCGGTAGTCTAGAGAGTAAGACGCCTAGCTACCATCCCAGAGGTTCCTTCTTCCATTCCTCATACCTCCTGTCGTAGCCTTCCGCTAGCACTACCCCGCTCCATCAGCGCATATCACTGGTTGGTTGATGGGATTCAACTCGTTTCAGGAGCCATAGCACTCCAGCCAGTTGTTTCTCGTTGCCCCCATGTCCGAGCCGCGATAGAAATGGTTGGGAGTAGGTGGTTGTGGCAGTTCCTTCTTCACTTCTCTCTTTCCCTTCACTGTCTATCGATTAGAGCTTGCTCTTCGACATCTATACGAAAAAATATATTGTCGACAGTACAAAGGGCTTTCCCTGAGCTCTAGTCTTTCACATAAAAAAAAACCGCCCCACATAGCCTACCATCTTTTCCTCGTACTTTGCTACTAAACGTTTTACTCGAACGTTGCTGCCACCTTTATGACGGGAAGGTGGGGAAAAAGGGTGAACCCTGAACTAAAGGGTGAACCCTGAACTACATGGTCAAATTGGATGTATACATTGAAGTGCGGATTTACAACCAAGAAAAATAGTGTTTACTATTTAAGTATGGTGAGTAGAAGGAAGAATCCATAATGCATAGAAACATAACATATATTTTAGAGAGCTGCAAGCTTGGGTTTCAGGCTCTAGATTAGTCCTTGCTTGACAAGTAGAACGCATAGTCCAGGCGCTGGAGCGTTTCCAGTGGTTTTGGCGTGATGTAACGGACTTTTTTGGTGGAATTGGTCAGGAATGGCACCCCCAACAAAATCTAGGGGGTGCGCAAACATGAAAACGCCTGGAAAATTTATGGGAACTCAAACTCTGAAAAATTCACGAAAAATTCCCTGTTTTTTGACCTTTCTTGATAAATATTTCTTAACGAAGCCTTCTAGGCGAAAAGTTTGTTGGATATGTTTTGTTCGTTATTGGGTTTGCTAAAACTTAGCGTAAGTTTGATTTTTGAAATTTGAATTTTTGCATTGCAAAATAGCCGAAAACTGCGAAAAACTGTACCCTCAGTTTAAAGTTATACCAACAAAAGAAAACACCATTATTTTTCAATGTAATTCTGGAATTAGGTAGTTTAAGGTATGTTTAACTTATATCCAAAACATGATCACTGTCGGTCAAATGGTTTTTGCATAATGGATTTTGCAATTAAGTGATTTTAAAAAATTAAATTTGTTGCAGCGCCAAAGAAAAAGCTCCCATGTTGGTCCTGATTTTTTTACGTATGCTTTAAGACTTACTTTACAATATCCAATCATAAAATTGCTGTTTTTTAATTTTTTTTAGTTTTTATTTTTTTTAAAAAATTGCAAAATATCATTACCTTGGATATGCTCGGCGCGTTTCAAATTCCCTCGAAAAAGGACTCAGTTTCTATTGCACCAATTTAGCAGTTTTTCGAGCGAATTTGAAACGCGCCGAGCATTTCTGGCGCTATTTTGCAGCTAAGGGGTTTTTTTTCAAAAAATTAAAATACACTTAAAAAATTTAAAAAACAGCAGTTTTATGATTGGATATTGTAAAGTGAGTCTTAAAGCATACGTAAAAAATTAAGGCCCAACATGGGAGCTTTTTCTTTGGCGCTGCAACAAATTTAATTTTTTAAAATCACTTAATTGCAAAATCCATTACGCAAAAACTGTTTGACAGACAGTGATCATGTTTTGGATATAAGTTAAACATACCTTAAACTACCTAATTCCAGAATAACATTGAAAAATAATGGTATTTTCTTTTGTTGGTATAACTTTAAAGTGAGGGTACCATTTTTCGCAGTTTTCGGTATTTTGCAATGCAAAAATTCAAATTTCAAAAATCTAACTTACGCTAAGTTTTAGCAAATCCAATAACGAACAAAACATGTCCAAGAAACTTTTCGCGTAGAAGCCTTCGTTAAGAAATATTTATCAAGAAAGGTCCAAAAACAGGGAATATTTCGTGAATTTTTCAGTTTTTGGGCTCCCATAAATTTTCCAGGCGTTTTCATGTTTGCGCACCCCCTAGATTTTGTTGGGGATGCCATTCCTGACCAATTCCACCAAAAAAGTCCGTTACATCACGCCAAAACCAAAATTTATATGTCTCACTGCTCTAGCGCCTGGACTAGCAGGGATATGGCGGACTTGGCTTTTTAGGTTTCAAGATAGTTTCGGGGCCTCTAGGCGATTAGTACCCAGGGATATGGGGTTTTCACTTTTTGGGTTTCAATCTATTCTCGGGGCCCCCTCTGGCCTGGGACCCGGGGCAATTGGTCCCAGTTGCTCCCCCTTTGTGACGGGCCTGCGAGGGTGACATTAATTTGATATTTTTCTCCTTCAAATATTTGGGTGTGTTGTGGACTATATGGCTTGCCATACCACCTTCATGCTTAAATTACCAGAAATTGTTTTACCTTGTTTTGGAAACTTAAATGGTTGGCTATCATTTCGTTTATTCTTATTTATACATATCTATCTTTCGTCGCTTATAATGATTGTATCGCTTGAGTATTTTTTTCGACCAATTACCGCGCACCTATTTCAGGCTATTGTTCCAAATTATAAGTTTGCGTTCATACTTGTTGAGAGAATTCGTTTTGGAAACCTTTAAAATTATGGCATGAAAATTATTTATGATTTAAATTCATTGTTTTTCAAGCAAATAATAAATCACTGTTACGCGTGAAATAGATGGAAATGTTCGAGTACCCTACTTTGGAAATTAAATTATACATATATATCGCAATAGGTTTGCTTGTTTCCGTAAACTTTTCATATAATTTCATGATCTAGGTGAATGTACACTTCGCGCCACTTGATTAGGTTCAAACTAGTCTGACTTCTGATTTTGTCGTTGTCCCCCATTTCAAAATACATATAGAATTTGAATCAATTTGAGGACGAATTTGCAGATTGTCAAATGATAATTCTTTATTAGTTAACCAGTTTATATAGACCAGGCGCGGATCTAGAATTTTATTTTGGGGGGGGTCACGGAATTAAAAGTGGCGAAAAAAATTTCTACTCCTAAGGGCCTATTTAGACGGTTCGCTCCCAGGAGCATTCCTCACGAACTTTGTGGATGAAGGAGGTAGTTGGGCAGTGCCGCGGCTGGCATATGTGCATGATGTGCAACTGCACAGGGCTCCGTGATTTTGGGGCTCCGCTAGCGAAAAATTTTTTTTTGCAATAAAAATCATTTGAATACATTATTTGTATTTTTACTTCATTGAGAATGGGCCACACAAATGAGTATGGGCCACAGAAATCAGTATATGGGCCATTATTCTGTTGCGGGGACGGGTTTGTATGAAGAAAAATGCGCGAGCGAAGCGAGCTAAATTTTTTTTTTGGACTCTCCCCAAATAACTCAAATTGTCTGGCCGAGGCACTGTAGTGGGGTTGATGAAAGGTACCACCCCACCTCTCCCTTCATCTTCCACAAAGTTCGTGAGGAACGTTCCTGGGAGCGAAGCGTCTAAACAGGCTTTTTTAGGGACAAACACAAAATTAACAAAACGAACAAAACTAACCGAATTTTCTCGCGGATTAAAAACAAACGTAATCCGCTCAAATTAGTCAAATGTGAATTTCATGTGAATTTTAGAGTTTTTTCGCCTTTTTCTTTATTTTGTGGAGAACCTATGCCTTTTGGTGAAAATATCAAAGTTGGATAGCATAAAATTACCTACAAATTTTAATTTTACAATTTTTCCCAACTCCGCATATTTTCGTCGATGGAGGCCGTTTTGCGTCATTTTTAGATTTTGAGCCAAAAATTTGCATTTGTATGAAAAATTAAATGAGATCAAAGTAGTAGTTGTAGTTTTTCAACAACCTTTCTTTGGACGCTTGGATTATCAACAGAGTCTGAAAAAAGGCGCAAACCAGCTCTATCGGCAAAACAATGCCGATTTCGAAAAAACAGTGAAGGCAAAATTTGCAGGAAATTTTATGCCTTTTAACTTTGCTCTTTTGATATTTTGACCAAAATGCATAGTTTCTCTTAAAAATAGAGAAAAGGCGAAAAAACTATAAAATTCACATATTTCTCAAAAACAACCCTTTGTTCAAACTTCGGGTTCTGAAAATCATGCTTAGACAACCCAAGTCCTTCACTTGACACAGGTCTCATAGCTGTGGGAAAAATTTCTTGAATTGTCCCTAATTTGAGCGGAGTAGGGCAGAAAACGTGCCCTAATGTGTTTTTGATGAAGACGCGCCCTTTCTTGTGAGTGCAGCTAACTTCAGAGTTTACAAATCAAAATATATAGAAAGAGTATAGATCAATCTGTTGTTGACCATCAAGGTCATTTTTTAAGGTCGTTGCTTTAATTTGCAAAAAAGTTGGGTCGGTTTTGGACATTTGGTTATTTTTTGTTTTTGTTTTTTTTAGTTGGATCAATTTTGTTTTTTAAACAGCGAGCGCTTGACCCCCCTTAAATCCGCGCCTGATATAGACCGGGAGCTGAGCGGCCAAAAAATGCTGAAATTTTGGTACTATGTAGTAATAAGGGTGTACAGCAATATCCCGCCGTCAGTCAGCTGGTTTCCCTAACATTTGGGGTGGGCGTGGCTTCAAAGTTGTCAAAGAGGCAAGGATGCTTTATAATATCAGAAAATTGGTTTATGAATACTAAAATAAATGAAAAACGACGTGGATATGGTGAGTATTCAAAATTTGTAACGGGGCGCGTCAGAAGCGCGTCGGCAGCGCGTCAGCAGCGCGTCAGCAGCGCGTCAAACACAAAAAATTTAGTTGATAAAACTGTTTAAAAAATGTAAAATTTGGTCTACAAGCAGTCAATATTATTCAAGTAAACTACTTGTAGACCAAATTTTACATTTTATAAAACAGTTTCATCAACTAATTTTTTTGTGTTTGACGCAAAATTTGATGCTTATTTGGTACTTTTTGGCATAGCTTAGGTGAAAAAGTACGAAATAGAGCCAATTTTAGCATTAAAATTGCTTATAACTCCAAAAATAAAAGCCGTAGGATAAAAATTGCCGACATTATTGATAGGAAATTGTCCAAGCTTTCCAATTTTGTAAAAAAATATCAGTTAACTACGTATTTTTTAGGTGGTTTTAGTTGAAATTTAGTGAAAAAACCCAAAGTTTTGACTTTGACGACTCATTGCTCTGGAAGTTGATAAGGTAGAACTTTAATTTTGACAGTTTTATATAGGGAGTATTCTGCGCATACTGATACCTTATTCATGAAAATAGGTCATAGCGTTACAAAAATACAGGGTGATATGTAAAACTCTACCAAAAAAACTTCAAAACGCCCTAGTGGCTAAACCGTTATGAAATGATACATTAATATGACATTACAGTCGCGATTGTACGATATATTGGCTCTAGATATTCAAAATACACTATTTATGCTATTTTAGCTATGTTGCTTTAAAACAGCTCTATCTGGTCCTGGCCTCTCGAAACTGCTCTCTCTTCCCATTCTGTATCATCCAGTTAGGCATCCAACACCTACCCGATAAAGCTTACCTTTAAATTTTGCCTAACTACTAATTAAATTAGTATTTTCATGTCTTAAACTATCAGTTGGAAAGAAATCTAATCGAAGTATTAATTCTCCAAGTCACCTAATACAGATAAGACGTCTTAAGACAGTTGACACAATAATAGACAAGGAAATTCCTCTTATAATTTTGAAAATAACATTTCCGTTATTTAAAAAAAACAGATAACATCTCCAAAAAAGTATTTTTAGACTTTTATAGTATTTTTAAAAGACGAATGAATGTTGAATTATAATAAGTTAAAAATTTACTATTTACGTCCATGTTATCTCCAGAATTTCTCATTTTTAGCTTAAATAAAATATATTTGTTTAATTTTGTTTTGCTTTATTTGAAAGGAGTTTAAAAATACTCACAAAGCGTAAAGTAGAAACTGAAAACAAGAACTTAAAAAATATTGTTAAATGCCTAATTTGCATAAAACAATAGGCACAAGGTAGTTATGAAAATAGGTACTTGGTTAACTACGTTCCATCCCTGATGTTATAGAGAAATGTAATTAACTGCCTCTTTTCCTGGAATAATGGGTATTACCCACAATTTGCATTTAGATTCCAAAATTTCAAGTCTGACGTTGCTTCATATTTCTTGTTTTGAGCAAAATAAATCTGCATATCCGGGTTCAATCTGAATAGTATTCTTAAGTATTCTAGGAATGTTCGTTCCGCATTAGATCTTTAGTATACGATTTTTTATTTACCATCTCATATCCTCCTTCGGTGGTAATCCAGCAGAAACACCCTGTAGATCCGCTTGCATTATTTTAAATAATCAATAAATTTTTTTTAGAATTCCTAAAAACTATTTTCAACGTTATCACATGATTGTGATCGAATTGGGCCAATGAGTATCGATATTCTTCTCTTGATAGAAAAAAAATTGCCACTTAATCCTCATAAAAGTCAACAATGAGCAACTTAATTGCCGCATAATAAATTCCGCGTTATCGGTCGAGTATCTGAGTCGCATTCCGCCAACCTGTTTTACGAAAATAGACTTTGTTTTGAACATAAGATTATTACTACTATGTAGCTCCTGGTTGGGTTTAAGACGCAGTAATTATAAACGGGTTCACGATAGGTTTTCAACTTTTAATAGAGTGAGTCATTGGCCCAAATTCCGGAAGGAGTTATCATTATGTCTACTAAAAATATACATTCCGAAATTTTTTAGTTTTATATTGGCAAGCTTAGATAGAAAAACGTCACATCTGAGGCTTAATTAATGCTGACTTACATCTCAATTAACCATAATTTATTGCTGTTGTAATTGAAGACGTACGGAGGCGAGTTCAATTAACGATTCGAAAGTGAGGATCGGAAATTCTTCATTTTTTGGGTGATTTTGGAATGCTTCAATACTTTGTTGTTTTATTATTAATTAATTTTAATTAAAAACTACTAAGAAATCTGTTTTCTTTGTAAATTTAATTGCCATAAGTTTGCAAGCTGGGATTTAATTTTAATTTCCAGTTAATGCATGCACATGTTTTTTTTAACAAGGATTTAATAAATCAGTCTGTTGCCAAAGCATTAGCACATAAAATAATAAAATCAAGGTTAATTGATATAAAAACTAATTTTGCATATATACTTGGTGAATCATTGCTGTAAAACGGAATTATAAAGTCTTAAAACTACGTTTGCGATTAATGGATTGCTTACGTCAGAGCTATTAGTCTCCTAAAACAAAACTTGTCGATAAAATCAAGAACGATCGTGCGGAAGGAACTAATGCTGTCTGGCATAATGATGTATGATCATAAGATGAGGAAATGCGATAACTTCTAAACATTTTTGTAGCAATTTATAATTATTTTTTTGATTTTTCCGGTAGAAGTAAAATTTGGGTGTTTTAACAGTCTATTTTTTGCGTACATCCATCACAATTTCTAGCAGGAACTCGCCAATTCACTAACAACAGTACCTTTACATCTTGTATAATTTAGTCTGCATTTTTTAAATTAAAAAATTAGAACTCGAAGGTTAAACCAGGCGGGGTTACAACAGGGCAATTGGTGCAATTATGGCCCCACTGACTCATAACCGAAGCACTTTTTTTCGAGCAATTTCAAAATGTGTAATAAAAGTAGATAAAGTGTGTTTCACTCGAAATTACTGATTAAAAGAACATCGTACAGTTCAAACTTCAAAAATTTAGCTCGAGGCCTCGCTCCAACAAACGAATGATGGAACGAAGTATTGGCGTATGTATTTTGTTTTCTATACGCATAGGTTGAATAGACTACGCCATCAGTAGTAGCCGGCGCGGCCGGTGGACTCCACATTTACTAAGGTTACATGTCGGACTGAGGAGTTGACTTGAACTTTAACTGACAGTTTAATCCGCTGCGACAGTTTACCTACTTGAGAGCTTGACCTCAAGCTGGCTTGAAATATATTTGGCACTTCGCATAAATTTACCTCGAAATACGTGATCAAAGAAACAATTTTTCTCATTTATGTGCAGCTTATATAAATAAAATAAACTTATTAAGTGAATTGTACAGGAAGTGGATTGCACAATCAACGGAGAACTAATTTCAAAACACAAGCGATGAAGCAGGGTTTACATGGCTTTAGTTCAAGTCGATCCAACAAATTTTTTGAACTGACTTGAGTGCAGGACACTTGAAGTCGATCTGAGGTTACATGACTTTCAAGTCTACTTGACCGTCGACTTCAAGTACGCATGTAATCACAGTAATTTATCGAGTCAACTATGAAATGAAATCAGCCAAGGAGTACTATACAGAGTATCAATCTATGCCCTCTTACTAGACTTTGTTCTCCCAGATCTGCGGGAAAGATTCTCAGCTTAAACCTTACCTAACAGTTTTCATTCCAGAAAATATTGTTAAAAATTCTCCTGGTGAAAATAACAAAAGGATAAAGTCTCTCCTCGAGTGCTTCGGATTGCTTCTTGACGTCCATAAGGCACTGCTTTTCTTCTGCTCAAAGATGAATTGTTGCTGTGACGAGAGAAATGGATTCAAGAAGAGGAACGACAAAAAGAGCTTTCTATAACTGCTCTGGATATATTGGATAGGTGCGATAAGGATGCATTTCAAATACTATAAGAATGTTCTAGTCCTAGCAACGCTTCCAGTAACACATGCAACTGCTGAGAGGTTATTTTCGTCGTTGCGGCGCACAATGGGCTGGATTTGAGCCGTAGTGGACTTAGGGACACATGAAAATAAAGTAGGTTTTTTCAGAAAAGTAATGATGGAAATTAATTCTATTAATTAATACAATTAAAAATTGTTATATGACTTTTTTTGTTTAAACAAATATTTTCTGAGTTTTGTTAGTTTTAAATTTTTTTTGTATGGAGAAAAAGTGAAATATAGGTGATTTTCTCAAAACGCTTAAAATCGCTTAAAATACCGCTTATAGTTTCATATAATGGGAGTGCTGAACTAATTGCATGCTTAAGGCTTTTGCTGCTCTTTTGTGCTATTACGCAGCAATTTGCGTTTTTGTATTTGGTTATCTCCACTTTTCCGCACCACCTAAGAGACAGAGAACTAGGCGCGTTTTTTTACTGTGGTGTCCCCATAGGCCTAGTCCACTTATAAGCACAGGAAAGATTCTAACTAACACCTACCTAGAGGCAGAATTGGGAGCTTTACCTATTACAGACACTATTGTTTAGATTTTATTAAAACTAAATATCTTCGAAACAATACCATTCTAATCATAATCCTTGGACTCGGATTCGGCGTCATGCTCCATAAGTCTACGTTTGCAAATTCAGAATTCTCTTTTTCAAAGTCATTGTCTGTATGTATGTATTGGGCAAAATTAGTAAATCTTTTACTTCATCTGAAAGTGCTCTGTGTTTTCGAAGTAATTTGTGACTTTTGGAGTTAATGTATGGGTCTGAACTAACCAGCAAGTTATTTAGAATGTCTTCGTTTGTTGCATCGCTATTAAATTTTCGTGAATGGTCTTGACGGTATCTTCTGAAATGGCCTGTTTTGTGTTTAAATGGGGTGGTACTTCCAGTATTTTTAACGTGCGATTTTTTAACCCTTTTCTCAACATTATGAGCTTGCATGCCGTTTTCAACCAATATTTTTTCTAGGAAATGATGGCGAAGTCCACTTTTTATGTCTTTCAAGTGTTCAGGTGGCGAAAAAGACCTCGTACTAGACGGGAGAGTGCGGGTGTATTAACTTAAGGCTAACACGAGGTTTCAAGAATAGCGGCCGTTTTGCAGGTTTTTTTAGATTTAATGCATTTGTATGAAAAATTAAATGAGATTAAAGTAGTAGTTGCAGTTTTTCAACGGCTTTTCTTTGGACGCTTTGATTTATCAACAGAATCTGAAAAAAGGCGCAAAACGGCCGCTAGCGGCGAAACCTATGCGGAATTCGAAAAAACAATGAATACAAAATTTGTAGGAAATTTTATGCTCTACAACTTTGCTCTTTTGATATTTTCACCAAAATTGCATAGTTTCTCCTCAAAATAGAGAAGAATTTTCCGTTTTTCGAAATTTTAATAAGTTTTTTTTTAAATTAAATAATTAGTACGATTGTTCACCATTTTTTACGTTCTACGCCTCTTGCAACTGTGAGTTTGACCCACTTTCATGTAACCGATCAGCCCCAAATTTGGCCCATATGCATAGTTCACGCGTCAATGTAATATGACATTTTTTGTAAAAAAATCAAGATGGTGGTTCCAAGATGGCGGCCGAATTTTGCAATTGCGTTTCCCGATCCCCGACATGGGTATCAGATGAAAGGGTATTACGAGTAGAATTCATTTGGCTATGTGGCGATATTCAAAATTCAAAATGGCGGCCTTCACAAAATGGCGAACTACCTTTTTCTTTACAACCAACACGGTATGGGTATCAAATGAAAGGTTATGACAAGTAGAATACAATTAGCTGTGTGGCGTCATTCCAAATTCAAAATGGCGGCCAACCCAAAATGGCAGATTACCGTTTTCTTTACAAGCCACTCGGTATGGGTATCAAATGATAGGGTATGACAAGTTGAAAACTATTAGCTGTGTGCGTCACTCCAAATTCAAAATGGCGGGAAACACAAAATGGCGGCCAACACAAAACGGTGGATTACCTTTCTCTTTACGAAGAGCTCGGTATGGGTGTAAAATGAAAGGGTGTGACAAGTAGAATTCTATTATCTGTGTGGCGTCTTTCCAAATTCAAAATGGCGGCCAACACAAAATCGCGGTTTACATTTTTCTTTACGACGCCCTCGGTATGGGTATCAAATGAAAGTGTATGACGAGTATAGAACAGTAAGCTCAACAAAATGGCGGAAGACATATCTATCTCTATATATAAAACAGTAACTTACTGCCAGACAACGCACAGCCCAAACCGCCCACAATAAATAATGAAACACGGGTTTAAGGATTTTTCGAAACTGGGGGTGAAATGGGGTTCAATATTTGTGAAATTCAATATGGTAGCACCGCGCCACAACGTCATTGACTTCATTTAGCATTCGTTTTTGATTGCTTGATTATTTCTTGCACCCACCTACTGTGCACACATATTTTTTTTGCTAGTATTAAAAAAGTAGCCCATTTAAAACGCGGGGTATCACGCTCGGAACGCCCCATGCATCGAGACGACTTGTACTTTGTGTTTTTTGGGGCGCTGATCATGAAAATCGGGGTCCCAGGGTTCTAAAATGGTCGGAACACCCCTAAAATCTCCCGAATTTTTTAGGGGGTTTCTCAAAAATGCTCTGGAATGTGAAAATTGTGTCGAAAATTGGCAAATTTAGTGCGTCTATAAAAACTGTGCTCATAGTGTATGGTAACGGGTGAAGAGAAGGGGTGAAAACCACCCCTAAATTGACATAAAGATGGAAAATCCTGGAAATTTTTTTTTCACTTCTTTATGTGAACGCTGATCCAAAAATTGGGGTGAAAACTACCCCTAATAGTCCCATTCAAAACCGGGTGGGAGGGGAGGGTTATCGAAACATAACACCGTTAAGAAAATCGAACACCGCTGATCACGAAAATCTGGGTCCCACGATCCTAAAATCACCCTTAAATATGCAAAAAAACTGCCCTTTTTAAGGGTTTTTGTATTGTATTGTACATATTGAAGTGCATTTTCTTATCTCTAGGAACTTTTTTCCTAACAAGTCGCGGACTTCTGCTATATGGCAAGTGACAGATGACCATATCTCTGTAACTATATACTGGAGTAGTGCTGTTTTCGGTGAAAACGTGCGGGGACCATAGATAGACACTTCCTCATACTTAACTCAGTTTTGGTAATTTGTGTGACTTATGCCCTTTTCAAAATAGCCGATTCAATTAGCCACAAAGCCATATCCTGCTCGATCACAAAAGTCCACATTCTGTTATGGTAGTATTGGATGCCAGTCAGTTCTTTCACTCTTCTCTCCAGCAAAAACAACTGTTACATTGGTTCCTTTTTTTGGATTTGTCCAAAGACTTTATCTTATTCTCTGAATCAACGAACCAATGAATATTAATACCCTACCATTTAGAATACCCTACCATTTAGCTAAACTTTCTTATCGAAAAAATATTATTTTTTTCTTTACTAGAATATTTGTCATTTCTTCTATTACATATAAAAAATGTAACTTTATCTCATAATGGTGTGTGAAGATCTCGCAACAGCTAGAAATTGATCTAGTTCCGCCACTGATTGTAGCTGTACAGATTCATATTACGTGGGAGTGAATTCATATTAATTGGTACCCACAGTTACTGGCAGCAACATTTTGAACAGCTGAAACGAGTCAAACTATAAACAAACAATAAAAAAATCATAATAAAGTACCACCTGTGATTCACACCTTGAAGTTTTGACGCTAAATCTAAGAGCACGCTTCAGAGAATCAATTTATTCCGATTTTTTGTTTATAAATCCAGTGATTCATTAAGCAGCTGTATCGCCTGGCGCCATTCGTCGTCAGAAACGTAATATATAATATTTTGCAACAAGGCACCACCGACGATCGATGGACTACTCGAAGGATTAATACAATTTGGATTGTAACATAACACATTTTTCTTGCAAAACAAACACTCCGTAATTGAATGAAGATGCCAACAATTCAATTTGCCAAGCAAAGAAAGGCGTCAAAAATTGTTAAATATTTGATTTTTTAATCACACATGCGCAAATATCGCACCCTTCTAATCAACAACACGTGATTCGCCGCAATTCGGTTATCCGCCAAATCTAACAAATAAAAAATTTCGATGATGTCACCTCGGCCCGTTGCGATGCCAAAATGCCTTCTTATCTTGCTTGGAATTTAAACACACACAAAAAAAAAGATATTAACAATAAAAAATTATTAAAATAAATAAAATCTTTTGATTTATTCCTATTAATTAATTTATTTTTTTTCCAGGCACCGAGGAATTTCCTGTAAGATCCGTATTGGTTCGTGTTGCCACACAACTGCAGAAAGCTTTAAGCGAGAAGGGGTTGGCCTTTTTGGTCAATCATGGAATTTCCGAAGAGAAGGTTTGTGCCTTTTTTCCAGCAATAAACAATTATAATAAATCTTTGAATAAGCATTTGCCATTAAATTACAGCTGAAAGTTGCATGGCAACATCTTGATGATTTCTGTGAATTACCAACTGATGTAAAGGAGCATTTCATAAGGAAAGGTGATGACAATCATGGCTACGTTGAGCCAGGACAAGAGAAATTTGATGGACATAAAACAGAGCTTCGTCATGCATTCAACATTTGCACACTTAATGCCAAAAATCTGCCAGAAGAGCCTTTACCTGGTTTCTCAGATCATGTAGCCGGTCTTGCCTCAGAATTTAAGACTCTTGCCAGCTTTCTTTTGCAGGCACTAGCAATAGCACTAGGTATAAAATGACATCAATTGTATGAAATTTTCTTGGTGAACTAATCAAAATATATATTCCAGAACTTCCCCAAACATTCTTTTTAGAAAAGCATTCCCATATGCTGTCTGGAGATCACGACAATGAAAGCACCCTCCGCCTCCTATACTATCCACCGATTATAGAGGATGACGATAAATGTGAGTTTATTAAAGGACGCTGTAAGTACAGCTATCAACGCTGCATCATGGATAGTCCTGATTTCAGGCCAGAAGATGATCCCAAGGAGCTGGCACGTGAGGCGGAGGAGAATGGTAATGCCAGTGCCTCGGTTCTAAATTCTGTAACCAGGTGTGGAGTTCACACTGATTATGGTACCTTCACTCTGCTTGCGCAAGATTCAGAAGGAGGTCTAGAAGTTCAACTTCCTGGCAGTGAAAAATGGAAACGGGTCGGCCATTTACCTGGAGCTATTCTAATTAATTCAGGAGAAATCCTATCCGTGTGGACTGAGGAACGATATTCTGCTTTGGTAAATATTTGATAAGTTCTATTCAAACAGAAATTATGATGGAATTTATTCTTCCAGAAACATCGAGTTGTAGTCCCTCCTGAGAAACATGTTATGTCGCGTGGTAGACATTCAATCGCATTTTTCTGTCATCCAGGTACTTGAAGTATTATACTTAATGGAATAAACATAAAAATGATTACATATATTTTAGACAATATTACTTTAATATCCCCAGCGGATTTACCACATAACGATGTACCTCAAGACTGTAATAAGAAGAAACCACGTAGGAAATCACTTAAGGCAGCCAAAGATAAGTAAGTTGATGCTTTTTCAATATTTTTTTAAAAAGTAAATTTTTTAAATGGACATTTTTTTTAAATTTTTTATAGAGTTTTTAATGCATACCAACTCATCCAAAGACGGTTTCGAGAAACATATGGATCTTAAAACTTTTAAGTTCTAAACCATATCTCACCGCCGTGAAATGTGCCTATCTATTATGAAACACGCTATTTAATTATTATTATAATTTTTATTTATATCACCTTAATAAAATCCTTGTATTTCCACTGTATATTGTAGATATTAGTTTTACTTTTATAGATTCAGTTGAAATTACAGGAAATCTTATTAATATTAAAATTAATTTTAAACAATTTTGGTGTGTGCTCATTTAGGATATTAGAGGTATATTCGACTGCATCAGAGTCCTTACATTAGATTCTACGAAAAATATATTAAAAATTAAAAGTATTAAAAAACAACTTAAAGTTGTATGGTAAATATAATAAAATAAACTAATATTTCAGATTTATTAACATTTTGCAGAAATATACAAGTTGTAGAAGTTAATTAAGGACATATGTAGCTTATAGCAACTATGTCAATAATTTTATATTGTAGTATTAATTGCAAACTAATTTTCATTACTAATGGGATAAGTGTAGATTTAGTTAGGATAAAAATGAATCTTACTATTCCTAGAAGCCTAGCTCCTTGTCCTTCTCGCATTAATAGCATAATAGAAAAAAAACAATCGCAAAAAACCTGATTTGTTTACTATTTGCTTTAAATAATTCGCTTCCTTCATTCCTATGGTGCTAAAGCCTATATCGAGCTGTGGCCTCCTCTAAAGAATTCCTCCAGTATGTACGATTTCTAGAGGCTTGTCTCCAATTACGGTTTCCTATGATCATACGTCCTTCCATCCGACTACCTAGTGGTCTATCACCTAGTATATCCCCAAATATTTTAAAGTCTTTTAAGATATGTTGCAGCTAGCTTAGTTAATAGGAATACATTAAAAGAAACTACTTCAAAAAGGAAATAGCAAGTCATTTCTTCAATTTTATAGTAGAAAATAAACCGATGTATTTTATTGTTTTTAAGGTAGATTTTGTTAAAGAAATTAAAGATCTTTATGAGGAAAGTTTCCATAAATTCGCAAAAGAACTTTGCATGACCGAAATTCAGAGCGAGGAAAGAATTAAGGCAATACAAAATGCATTTTTAAGGTTAGACGCTTGAAAATATTCAAGGCTTTGGTTTTCTCTCATTATCTCATTGTTTTAATGGTTTTAATAGTGTAGCAACATGAATGCTGAAGAAACAGAAATTAATATCTAATTAATATTAATATCGTGCGATCATATTCTCCTTTGTGGGATATGAAAAATACAAAGTATCACCAATATACAGCAATATACAGAGGGATCTGTGGGGAAAAATGCAGCCGAAGTGGGAGGTGATGATAAGTAAAAAGGTTCCGCAGGAGGAATAGTCTTACGGAAGTTAAAATCCCTGATGATAATTGGCGCTATGGCATCCAAATTATATTGGAATGTGTTAGGGCTCATACTATAATAATCGAAGAATTTAAGAGGAGGATTTCCCTCTAATTCGCTGTGTAGATGATGGAACTCCCCCCGACACATCCTCTTTTCCAAAATAGGGTTAACCCAACACGCTCTTCTTTTTTTATTAATCCTACGTCTCATCAACGTAGAATTTTCCAAAAAATACATATCCTCTTCTTTCATCACAATATTATTACTTCAAAGTTCACTCCAAACTGAACAGCACGAAATGCTTGCAGTGGACGACCCCTGTCACGCGTAGCCGCGTATCACAGAGGCGCATGTAGCCGCCTGTAGCCGCTCATGTAGCGAAAGCGCGTAGCCGCTCGAATACGCTTGGTCGTCCCAGCCTAATGGGAGTAAATTTGGAAAAATCGTCACCGTTAACTTTTAAAAATCATCACCGTTAACTTTAACAAAGCACTCCGACTTTTACGAGTGACAACTTATGAATTAGTGTACTGAGTGTACTATGTACAGTGTACTGTGTACTATGTACTATGTACAATGTACTATGTACTATTTACTACGAGCTCTTTACTACGTATTAAGTGTTATGTAAATATGTCGCAACTATACTTAGATGCATTATGAATTGAGTTGAGTTGTGTGGAGTGGAGTTGAGTTGAATTAGGTGTCCTCAAAGCTGGTGCGATTGATATAATGCCCAGCGAATAGCTCATTGGCGAAAGTAAGGATCCAAAAAAAAGTAACAAAAGAGTTCGAAGTACGACAAGCTCTTAGACAAAGGATGGACTGGCCCCAATACTTTTTAACCTGGCCCTAGAATCAGGCCCGCCACATCACCTTCGGGGGCCCGGGGCTAAAATATGTTTGGGGGCCCTTTAAGAATTTTAAAATTCCAAAAAATCTTTGGCTAAAAAAAAAATTGTGGTAACTTAAGAATAAGCTCATTCAGGGCATTAAATATAGATACCGAACAATCGGTTTTTAAAACGTGGTTTCCACTTAGCTGGCTACCAGCGCTGGTTGTATCTTCCGCTGGTTCCCCGAACATTTTCAACTAGTGGCTCAACCAGCTCAAGAATAATCATAAATTTCCAAATTTCGGATGGCTGCCAGCTAGTGTTGGGAAGGACACGATTATAAAATGAGTTTGTAAGAGGTGCCTCTTTTTTCTTTTTAGCCAGTAGGTATAATATCATACTTCAAATGAGGCGAGGCGCTATTGTAATGCCAAAATGACAAAAACAAGCAGATTAAAAAAAAGAAAGAAAATAAATACCAATGAAGTGCATTTTTACAAGTTTAATTCTAATATTCATTGGCCTTCCACACACTTGTCCATAACATCAAAACAAAAACCGGTTTTATAGGCAAGGGGTCGCAGGGCAGACAGTTTTTCTTCCATCATTTTCCATCATTTGTTCACCCAAACATTTTCTGGTTTCACCGTCCATTACACTAACACAAGCATGTTTTCGTTCTCCGCACCCCACACTACTCCATAGGCATTACAATCGTTACGCGAAAATGATGGAGAAAAGTAAGTTCCGAGTGTATTATTGAACTCATATTAAAACCGGTTTGAAATTATGGACAAGGCCTCGAAGGGCCATTAAACTGCCTTAGAGTAAGTAAGAAATATATATCTCCACAATGTATAGCCACGGACAACTAATTAGAAACAGTTTCATAAAAATTGCATATTTATACATTTTTTATGTTTTTATGTAGCAATCCTGTTAGGAATTCATTATTGTATCGCTATTGATTTCCTTCTATCATTATATATTTAAAAAAAATTAAGAGAGGTGGTGGAAATTCTTTAATTTATATTTATATTTTGCAATCCCACCTCGCCTAATTTCAAGTTAGAAATTCTGCTAGAAGTAAGAAATCGGTCTCCAGCACAAAATTTCACTCCCTCAAAAAATGTAAGAATTATCTCTTCAGGACAAAACTTCGCTCCCTCGAAAAATGTAAGAATTGCTTCTTCATGAAAAAACCTCACTACCTCGAAAAATGTAAGAAATGTCTCTCCATCCAGTTCGTATTTACAATCTCACCACGGCTCAGTTTAAATTGGATGTTTTAATGCCGCAAAAGAAGTGAGAAAGTGTCTCTCCCGTTCGTGTGTACAATGTCACCTCGCCGCAGTTCAAATTGGATATATTACTGCCGCGAAAGAAGGAAGAAATGTCTCTCCACTAAATAATTTACAATCACACCTCGTTTCATTTATCTCGATACATGCTCATATACCAGTAGGACATTATTTTAGAACCGGGACATTTAAAAAAACCGAGGCCTCAGTACAATTTACATCGTGTATGGGACAAATGTACTGCCTCGTGTAAGTCCGGCTCAACACTACTGCCAGCTACAACACACCATCAGAACAACTAACACTGGTAGCCGGCTAAGTTAAAATCCCGCTTTATTCGCGGGTGAACCTAAAGTTACATAGTTTAACCTAGAATGGAACAGGTTTATGTAGACAGGCCCTTGTGCTTAGCTCTGGGGCTCAGCACTCATCTTTCTTTTTGCAGAATCAATCCAGGAGCTATCCCAGAGGCAAAAATTCGAAGCACTACTAAGGGAAGCGAATTCGGACCGCTGTTAATATGCTCCGATTGGATGTTTAAGGAATTGAGAGGCCGGTTCTCGTTCGATGCGTTGGTCAAGCAGCATGTTAAACGCGGTTGGTACTTAGTTGGGGGACCGCTTGGTAAAACCGCTGTCGACACTCTCGTTTGGAAGGATGAAAAGGCAATTGTACAAGGTGAACAAAAATATAAAGCTTTTCGACACTGCAGTTGTTTCTCATATCCATTATAACATAAATTGGAGGGTTAGAAAATTTTTTCTACTTTTGTAACTGCTCAAAAACGCTTTTAAAAAAAGCAGCAGTAAAAGGAGTGCTCCCCACTGCGATCATGCAATATTAAAAAAGATATAGAAATGGGATGGGAAGGGGAACGCCCCAACCTTTTTAAGAGTGTTCTAGCTTCATTTCCCGCTGGGTAAGTTTTCTCTTTTTCTTAATACTCAATTCGGTGGTAATACTACTTCAGTGGTTGTAAAGAGACTACTTAAGAGTGAGCCAAATCTCCTAATCTAATCTTGGATAAAGGTCTTCTATCTGTTTTTCCTCAATTATGGATTTGTTTACGTCTTTTTATTGTGATACCTATTGGTGTTGCAACTGGTGAACACGGTTTCAGTAAATTAAAAATGATATAAAATTATCTAAGATCATGTATGGGTCAGTCACGTTTAAATCATTGCAATGGAACGAAAGCTGGCAAAAAATATAGAATATGACGATGTCATCGACGACTTTGCGGAAATTGAGTGTTTACTATTTAAATATGATGAGTACAAAAGAATCCATATCCATAGCAACGTAAAATATATTTTAGAGTGCTGCATGCTTGGATTTCAGGTTCTAGATTAGTGCTTGCTTGACAATTAGAACGCAGGGATATGGCGATTTTGACTTTTTGGGTTTCAAGATAGTTTCGGGGCCCCTAGGCAATTAGTACGCAGAGATACGGGGTTTTCATTTTTGGGTTTAAATCTATTCTCGGGGCCCCCTCTGGCCTGGGGCCCGGGGCAATTCTACCCAGTTGCCCCCCCCCCTATGTGGCGGGCCTGCCTAGAATGGGTGAAAGGAAAACGTGAGTCTAGAGAAGTCAATAGTAACACTGTTACTTGGATATGAGGGAAGGTACTTTTTGGCAGCAAAAGAAGTTGTTCTCGATTCTAGATGGAGATTTCAATTGCAATTTCCAAGATGAAAAATCACTGCCATTTGTTAAGTTTATTTTTGAAAAATGTAATTTAAGCATGAATAATAATCCAAACTGTTCGACAGCTAAATATGGGACAACTATAGACCCTGTATTCAGTAGATACTTTCACAAAATTGAATCGGCAACTTTTGTATCATATTTTAGTTACCACAAACCCATAGTTACATTCATTGAGTACAAAATTAATGATTAAACGAATAACAAAAGTGAAAATATAAGTCATACAATAACTGAATGTAAGTCTCATGAGCAACGCGATGATGATTTGTGAATATTTTGTAAATACTCTGTAAATACCATGTAAATATGTAAATAACACACATCAATCACTCAGGAAAAGTGAATGAGACGTGACGCGACCGATGTGTGTGAATCGACCTTTATCCTCTGTGGTGTTAAATATCGTGAGATTTTGGAATTGGTTTGCTTCACTGCAAGTCTGCAAATACGAGTAGGCATATTGGAAAACGCTACGAAAATCGCCTAGAAACCTTTCCGGTTTTTTATTTTCCATATTAGCCACAAACATCATATCCCTAGCAGCAACGTTTTATGCAAAGGTTTTGCACAAAATTTGCTCAAATTTAACTCCGCAATATCCAGAATTATTTGTGCAAATGTTTTTCATTATTGTTTTTTCTGAAAATTAACTTATAAAATTGAAAGTTTAAATGGAAATATAAGTCAATGTAACCCTTTGACCGATGCCCTGGCTAAAAACTATCCAAAATAAAAGTTTGCCATAACTTCATAGTTAAATCAATCATAATAGCAACAAAATAATGTCTTTGAAATAACAACAATTTTCTTGTTTACAACGTTTTCATTAATCTCTCAAAGTTTTTCTGCATTAAAATGTTTCTGTATTTAAATTTGAACAATATTGTCCTTTAACTTCTCCGTAAGCTTTAGAATATTTGAAGTATTAGTAGATTAAATTTTTTCTTTGGAAACCATTACAATAAAAACTGTGAACGTCTCTAATCTGCTCGACGAAGTAGAAAAGGGAAATCTATATTTCTTAAAATGATCTACTTACCTTTACCTTACGAACCAATTTCTTGAAGTACGTCCATTCTATGCCGTGCTGCATGTACAATGACTCTATACTGCTGGCAAAATATATTTCGTGAATGTATCCTGTAAACATATCTAAATGTATAAAGAGTTATGGATCCTTGTTTGATAAGAGATTACGGTACTAGTTTTTAGATACCCTTGCACATCTTAAAATAAATATGGACTAATGACCTTTTCAGTTACAATATCATAGCGACCAGTTACGAATGGAGTAATGGAAAAGATGTTGAGAAGCAGTCGTTTTTAATTTTAAATTCTGAAGTAAAATGCAGTTCTCATCACGGACTTCAATGTATATTAAGTAGTTTTCCCTTTCGTCTAGTTGGTTTATTCCATAGGTGTGTAGTAAGCAAGATGAAAAATATAAAAATCCAATAAAAACTTTCCTTTTGCTTTTCAAAGGCTTACAAGAGCATATTTAATGTATAAAGGTTAATGTATACAAGAGACGACATCTGAAAAACTTATCGATTGGTATCGTGGTTTGTTTTAAATAAAAAAGTCTTTCATGTATCCTGTCTATGAGGTTATTTAAGAATGTTTCACTAATTTAGAAATTTTTGTTTTAGTTAAAATATATTACTATAGGTCTGGATTACACTACACAATATTAGAACACAGCTGACGAAGTACGACAGTATTTGCACAATTACTAAGTACCAATGCTGAATGTACTCTTCAAGAAGTAAGATGGCCACACAAAGGAGAAATACCTAAAAACGAATTCTGTTTGTACTATTATTATTAATGAATGAGGGGGCAACCCATATGGTGAACACTGCGGCCAAGTTAGGCCTATTTTGTACGTACCCCACTAACGGAACAGACTATCAGCCTTCCGGACGAAGGCAAGAAGGTCTTTAATTGAAGAAGAGCGGACTTGAGCGGGGCTCATAAACTCTCTGATAAACGTTCTTCTTCTAAGCCAGATCAGAGCAGGACATTCACAAAGAATATGTGTGGAAGTCTCGTCGCCTTCCAGGCAGAGTCGGCATTCTGTCTCTTGAGACAGTCCTAGGTTGTGGAGGTGGTACCGCAGTCCTACATGGCCAGTCAGATAACCCACCAACAGCCTTAGGTCCGCTTTGTTTAAAGTGATAGTGCCCCTAAAGGCAAAGGGTCTTATGAGATCTTTAGCCTGTCTAAGACCTGGGATTGATTCCCAATAGGCAAGGTGTAGTCCCTTAATCCACTCCTCTATCAGGGACTTGGAGGTGGACCATGAGATGCCACAGAAGGGTTCTGGGCCCTGGACCAACGTCTCAGACCCCTCCCTCGCGAGGCTATCTGCAGCCTCATTGCCCTCGATACCCCGGTGTCCGGGGACCCAGCAGAGCGAGACGTTATTTCTTCTGGTCAGGCTCTGGAGTAAGTCAAAACACTCTGCAACTGTTTTGGAAGAAAACTTCCACGTTGAGAGTGCCTTGATGGCAGCTTGGCTGTCAGAGAAGATTTTAATGTTGGCGCCTCTCAAACCTTTCTCAAGGTTGAGCCTAGCGCAGGTCGCAATGGCATGTATTTCAGTCTGGAATACAGAGGGCCACTTACCCATTGCAATCGAGACCTTGGAATTGGGTCCTGCGACACCAGCCCCTGTACCATGTTCCATCTTTGACCCGTCGGTGAACCAGTGGAGATGTTTTGGATCCCCAGGAAGAATAAGTTCTTCCCACTCAGAACGATCCGGGATAATCGCCCTGAATTTCCTTTGGAACCGCAGTTCACCAACCATATGGTCGGATACGCGGCAAATGGAAATATTTGGGATATTGTCAAGGATATCCATGTGTCCTTTGACTGTATAGGGCCAGTTGGATGAGATCTGAAGTCTCAGGGCACTTATGGCCGCGGATTTCCATATGAAGATATGCAATGGAGTCAATCCAATGATTGCCTCCATCGCAGCTGTGGGACAGGTCCGCATAGCTCCGGTAATGGAGAGGCAAGCAAGCCGTTGTAGTTTGCTGCACTTAAGGATCGCCGTGACCTGTTTAGTCTTAGGCCACCAGACTATAGCGGCATAGGTGACCACAGGTTTAATGATCGTGTTGTACATCCAGTACATCATTTGTGGTGTAAGACCCCATGTCTTACCCAAAAGCCGTTTCCAGGCCCATATGGCCCTGGTGGCTTTACTGATGGCGTAGTCCAGTTGAGCGTTCCAGTTCAGTCTCTTGTCTAACTTTATTCCCAAATATTTGACTGAGTCTGAGTACTCAACTGTGGTACCCTGGATGCAAATAGGACCTAGGTCCACTTTGTAGCGTTTGGAGAAAGGTACCAAGACAGCCTTATTTGGGTTGATTGACAGACCCTCCGTGGTACACCATCTTTGAACTTCTCGTAGTGCTGTTCTCATGACCTCTGTAATGGTCAGGTCAAACTTCCCAGAGACGATGATGGCAAGATCATCTGCATAGCCGATGACATCGAAACCAGATTCAGATAGTTTGGTCAAAAGTTCATCCACAACTAGTGACCAGAGTAACGGGGATAGGACTCCACCTTGTGGGCAGCCCTTAATAGCTTTAACACTAATGGTGGAGACACCTAGGGTAGAAGAAATGTCACGATCTACAAGCATGGCATTTATCCACTCAATTGTGTGAGGATCCAGGTTTCTGAGAGCCAGTGCTCTAGAAATAGAATCATAGCCAGTGTTATCGAAGGCACCTTCGATGTCAAGGAATGCACATAAAGCAGTTTCCTTAGCAAGGAAGGCTTGTACTATAGCGGCTCAGAAAATACATGTGGCCTGGCCTCGGTACCTTAGGAATTCCAGAGTTCCGTGGTTCGATTCCAATCCTTCCGTGAACGACATCTGAAGGAGGGGCGGGAAAATTCCGTCTCCTCTCGGAGATTTGTACGGTTGAAAGATGCCACAGCCTATTTAACTTTGTCCAGGTCGAAGATGTTCCCAGAAAGGCTCCAGCAATAACGGTCTGGGATGATCCTTTGACTGTACCTACTAAGGGAATAAGTGGTCTGGAGGATTGACCCTGGAAAGCGCTCGCTGAGCAGGCACCTCAAGGTTTCTTCACGGTTAAATGTGTATGACCATCCTCCTTTCACTCCGTTAAAGATGTCTTTGGAGAGGAGCTTTTGGAGTGTAGTTTCCTCTGGTAGTGTTGGTAGACCCTCTCGATGCTTCCTCCAGGCGATCCTTTTAGAGCGTCTCAACTTCTTGTTGTAGGCTGTTAGGGTGAACCTGTGTTCTTCCCATTACCTGTGAGACACTATACTTTCATTATGATGATAACTTTCATTATTATGGTCAAGGACATGATGGGCTGACTCATTCAGCGGTCGGCAACCCAAATGCATTGGCGTGCCACAAAACATATAATTAAAACTACTGCATATTAAGCGTGGCACCAAAAAAAAACCATTATACATATATGAAGATAATTTTATTTGTGTAGTAAAAACTCTTCACAAAGCAACTTTAAGGCCCTATTCACATACAGGCCGCCGGCAGGCCGTGGCCTTTTAGGCCAGGTCGGCAGGTACGGCCCGATGAAGGCCACACATTACTCAGTATGACTGAGGGATGACGACTTGAGGGATCCGTCGGACAGGCCGTGCACTGATGACCTCATGATTCCCTACATACACTCAGGCGAAGACGACAGTTTAGCGTACCAGGTTGTTAATTCAAGTGTAAAAATCTTCATGGCCTGAACGAAAATTTCGGACTGAATAGAAGTTCAGATCTTCAGGCCCGGACTGACGATAAATACCCACAGTCATAAAGATTATTATCAGTATTCCTGGCCTGC
Source organism: Thereva nobilitata (assembly GCA_963855945.1). Taxonomy (NCBI): domain Eukaryota; kingdom Metazoa; phylum Arthropoda; class Insecta; order Diptera; family Therevidae; genus Thereva; species Thereva nobilitata. Next base: position 39,341,742 of record OY979695.1, read on the forward strand.
CGGCGGCCTGTATGTGAATTGGAGCCTTTATATCAACGCTCAAGTGAACTGGGTCCCCAGGGGCGGCTGCGGTAACATATGTATCAGAGTAGCGGGCATGCGTCTATAATAAGGATGTTACGAATGTTGGCATTCGCATTCGCTTATGCAAATGATTCGCATCATTTTAAACATTCGCATCGACATTCGCATTCGCATCAAATAATGCGAATGTTTTGCGAATGCGAATGTGTGCACCGTGGTAAAGTTACTCTACCACTTGCCGTCCCCTACCACTGTTTTCCACTCTACTCTACCGCCACTATGCTAATGAAAACTGGGTTCAGATAGTCGAACATAGAAAAAACCTCGTGTCGTTGAAGTATTTAGCATATTTGTGTATAAATGAAGTGGTCTGAGACAGAAACTACTAAATTAGTAGATTTATTCGGTAAATATGAATGCCTATGGAATATAACAAGCATTGATTATAAAAATATTGATTGTTATTCCTTAATAGCTAAAGTTATTGCTCCAAGCAAAAGATCAGCCGCACCATACAATGCTTTTCGTACAGTTTTGTGGGCAAGCTTTCTGCCGACCGAGCTTCCTGCGATGGAAATTTTCGAGCGTTTTCATATATGCCTGACAGGAAAAAAATTTGATTTCTCGAAGTGTACTGAATAGAAATCCACATCAGATTCCACTTCCCCTTCGCCCAAAGGTGTTTTTTCTGAAAATCAAGAAAAGTGCCTGTTTTCAAACGCGTTTATGAGGTATTAAATCGAACCTCCCCAACTTTTCATGAAAATGGGTTGCTCTACCAACTCCTCGAGAATAAATAAGGCTTTTCAAAATAACTCTAGCACCACTGTGGGCCTTGTTGAAACTTTTTTCCTGAAACGGCTGTTTTTACATTTTTGAGATTTACGCGAAAAGTTATAATTATTTTTGCATGAAATTTTTATTGTACGTAAACACTAACAGAAGCCACAATTTCAGCCCTGAAACAAGGTTCTACGATAATTACATTCCCTGTAATTAAATGTTAAAAAATGGCCATATTTCGCGGTTTTTTTTTTGTAAAAACCTGTTGACCGATTTCAATTGTCCAAAACTCATATTTTTCGTCTTTTTAATCGCTGTTACGTTCTATTTTTTGTTTTCCAAAAACAAAATTTTTTCGCACCTAAAACGTTGAAAAACGCGTTTGCGCTACCATTATTAACTTTTTCCACCTGTTCTCCTGGACCGATTTTTTCCAAAACACATTCATTGAATTCCTACGATTTTTCTCTTAATTATAGCGTCGAAAAATCGCAGGGTAGATTTATTTCAACTTTTGAATACTTTTCTCCTGGACTATAATGGACCTATCTCTCCTGGACTATAATGAAAACCCGCCATAACAGTAGCGGATGAATATGAAAGGGCATGCCGACACGATTGTTTGCATACCTTTTCATGTCAGCATCTACTTTCTTAACATGTACATTTTAATAAATTGTCACTTTCGTGGCGTGCTATGGGTTGCCGACCATCGCATTACACTATACTTTCATTTGCACCTGGAATATCAAGTAAAGATATAAACTTGCGTGTTTTTTGCTTTGATTTTAAGTTGTTTTAATTTAGAATATTTAAAAAAATATTTTTTAAAGTAATAAAGAAAACGTCCTTGCAAATTGTTGCTTAACTAACGTCAAATCAAATTATTTTATTTTAAAATGTAGTTTCCAATTTTCCAACAGATGTCACTTAACCGAATTAAATACTTTCATTTTGGACTTTCATTATGATGAGTTTTTGCCACGATAATGAAGGTTACTTTCATTATGATGGTGTCACAGGTACTATACTCTTTCTATATGTTTTGATTTGCAAACTCTGCAGTTAGCTGCACTCACAAGAAAGGGCCCGTCTTCATCAAAAACACATTAGGGAATGTTTTCGTAGGACACGTTTGTTTTTAATCCTCCAGGAAATTCGGTTAGTTTTGTTCGTTTTGTTATTTTTGGTTTTGTTTTTTAGGAGTAGAAAATTTTTTCCGCCACTTTAAATTTCGTGACCCCCTCCCCCGAAATCAAAATTCTAGATCCGCGCCTGTTGCTGTCAAGCTACTGACAGAAACAGGCGCAAAGGCGGTGCGGACATTGGCTTCGTGGTATGTGGCGACTTTTCACTGACATGATGTTGCGGTGTCGGCGGCGCGCTCCGACTTTGAACACAACAACGAAATCAAAGTGACAAGTGGACGTGATAGGAAAAAAATTGAAAAACCTGAATGATTTACATAAAATTTTTCTATCCTACAGGACTTGTCTTTGTTTTAGGTGCTAATTTAATTACAACAATTTGGAAAAATAAACATTTTCATTAAATATAAAATTCAACAAATTTGCTATCACAGCCAACACCAACACACGACTCCAAACATATGCCCACCACCATCAAAACACGACTCAAAACACAGAACTCTAACAGTTCTTGAACCTCCTCTTTGACGTTATATACACTGGTTTTAATACAAAAATTATTGATACAATTGAGGAAATATTTATTCAAGCACACAAAATTTATATCTTATCCTCGTAATTATCCTTCAATCAAATTTTTCAAATCCGAAATTTTGTGGTCAAAAAGCACCATCCATAAATCCTATTGCAATGTAATCAAAATTTATAATTTTAAGTCAAATATATTCGAGGGACATGGTAATTTAACAGGCTATTTAAATCCTAAGCGAGTCCCATTAAACAAAGGATTTTCCTATTACCATAATCAAACAATCGTAAAGGATGAAAAATTTTCTAAATTCGCCATGATAGACGCATTTCTGAGCTCATCTCGGCCTTTATTGACAACCACTCGTATCCACTTCCACAGCCTGCTTTATTTATCTTCCTTAGTCGCCTCATTGCCTGTGAGAGTCCAAGGATGAAGTTTTCCGTGGAATTTTCCCGTTTTTGTGTGTTGGAAATTTTCTTGTTTTTTTTATCCAAATTCCAATTTTTTTTTCAACTAAGATATGCGGTGATAATAGAGAATCTACATAAGCCCCGTTCGACGAAAGCCCTTTTTTGAGAGAGAGATAATTCAGCTCGAAAGGGAAAATCAGAATAATCAAAAGATTTCAAAAGGATATCGAAAATGTTACTTTCATCTGAATTGATTACTTTACGGATGTGTGAAAATGGTTCTGTAATAATCTAAAAAGTTTTAACGTACCTCAGGAAACCCATAAATGAATACATGCCCAGATCCGTAGAATCCTTCTAAAGTCACATTATCGAGCAGCCAATTGAAACGGGGTTTTGGTGTCCCTTCAGTGAAATAGGGGTTTAGTTTACGATGATAATATGCCTAAACCTAATAACGACGACATAGTTTCTATGCAGTGGCAGTATTCAAGGGCATTCACACTTTAAAATTAATATAGCTGTCCCAGGCTGTAGGGCACTTCATCAAATTCCAAGTATTATATTCACTATTCCGTAAAAGGAGCAGACAGCCCTTGCCAGCTCACGAGACTCACTTCTGACACCGCAGGGAGTGCTCCTTCCTAATGCAATATTTGCAGAGCTCCTTCTGTGATGATATGCATAAAAATTTGGCGGAGAAAGTGAACTTTGAAAGGAAAATGAAAATCAATGTTGGCAAAAAGGAAAAGTCCAGTCATGCTCCGTTGTTAATCTTAAGTACTTCAGACCCCGATTTTTTCGATTATCCTTTAGCCTCCTGTGCAACAAGCTGTTGAGTAATATTTATGGATTTTGTTGTGTTGATTTTGATTCAATTCAATTTGGTTACAACAGATTCAATAGTTCTTAGGGATCAACTTAAATAGGTTAAAATTCTTTGAAAATTTTGGTTGAAGAGTTTCTTTTCAATTTTTGGGGTTATTGTAAATTCAACTCTACAATATCAAGAAGTATCAACAATAAACTCGATCAGCAATTTCATCGCAAATGTCCAAGTGTAGGTATTTAAGAAAAAAATTAGACCCACTAAAAAGCGTTTTTATAGTTAACTAGCTGAAATTACCCGGCGTTACCCAGACTTAACCGACGTCAATCAGCTGACCATTTATACTGAAAGAAGCAACAAAACTCAGCATTTGTCAATAATATACCGATCGAAAGATGGCCCTCCATTTGAGGTAAAATTAGGTAACATTTGCCACCATGTGCCAAACTTCTATTTCAAATTTTTCGCAACTTCCAAATTCTAAAGTGTATAATAATTTATTTTAATTTATGTCTTTTTTCACATTCCCTTTATCCAACATTTCTATTTTTTATTTATTTGTTAAAATTTGTTTTCATGAAAGCCACTCGCCTCTAGCCAATACTATCGGGACATAACTGACGCTTTGGTGATCGAACTAGAGCCAGAGCGAAGATGTGTAAGGAAGAATGATATCTAGGCATGATAAATCAAAATATGAGGCACTGTGCCATAAAGAGAATCAAACCCTGACCTCTGGAAAACCAGTTGGACCCCGTATTCCGCCACTACCTTCAAAAACAGGCTTTATTACGAAAGTCCCTGATAAAGTTGATAGAGGACTCTTAGTTGATGTTTTCCTTATCTATCACGTAACGCGATATTCCGCTGAAGTTGATCCTACCTGCCCATCGTAAATTTCCCTTATTCAACTTCAACCTTTATAAAACCAGCTCCAGCTGCAATGGTGTACCATTATTGAAAAGCCTAGCCAGTGGATCATTCAATTTTTTGATATTGGTCAACTGGAACCATCTTTGTTGCACCAGTAAAGATATTAACCCTGTTGCTCTTTACTACCAAACTTATACAAGCAGGAAACTCTGCAGGTTTATTTCCTAATCTATTTAATCAATAAACCCTAGGATGAAGAGGTTGTCGACAAAAATACTTTTAAATCACTTAAAACTTAAGATACCCCTTCAGAGCATACAGATAAAGACCGTTTGAGTATTTTCATCTGCTCTGAGAATCAGGCGAGGGAGTAAGGGAGTACGGACAACTTGCAGAGTTGCTGTCTGTCCTAGCACCCATCCTGTGAATCATCATGTATGATGAAATACTGACCCCTGTGCTGAAAGTCGAGTCATGTTTCGTGACTAGTCGTTTGAGTTGAAGACAGTGACGTTTCAGTCGAATTACGACTTTCAGCACAGGGGCCTAGAGCGGAAATGCTAAGTTGAGATCAGCTCTTGTACTGAAAGTCGTGATTCGACTGAAACGTCACTTTCTTGAACTCAAACGACTTGTCGTGTCCTGACGGCTCGACTATCAGCACAGGGGCCACTGGCTCTACGCCTCCCACAAGAAGCGGTCGCTATCGGGCTCGGCGATGACATCGGAGTCTTGGTAGTAGGAAGGCGACTCGAAGCAATCGAGATATTCACGAACAAAGCGAAATTGTAGATTCCGGCTATATACTGGAATCAAAAAATTGTTTCCTACTATGTCAGACTTCACAAAAAACATAATTTATAACAAAAGGTCTGTCAGACATTAATTAACAAAAATTGTCAGCAACAGAAATTTTATCAAAAATGGTTCATTATTTACTACAGATTGTATAAATTTCAAGCAGATGTTTTGGAAAAAACAAACTTTTATTAGCTAAATTCAAAAATACTTAAAAAATAACAGTTAACAAATTTTTACTAGTCTGGCGGGCGTAACATGTTTTTTACATGTTTTCAGCCATTCTCACTTTATAATTTTGAGGTGTTCAATGGGGAACCTTTTTTGTCATGGGAGCTTAGACTATTTACGGTTAATGCCAGTCTGAACTCAAAAGTCATAGAAAAGATGAGTTTAGTCCGCTGAAATATGGCACTACCGTCTGGGTGCGACCCTCCAGCGGTGTCTCCTGTCTTAGGCATGAACCTTATACAGGCAGTCGCACACATTCCCTCAGCACTCCTTCATAACAAAACCACAGGGTATGAACAACAGATGGCTCCAAGCCGGAGAAAAGTGTGGGTGCTTGAGTTTAGAGCGTTTACCACGCACATCTTAGCTACAGTATTTCAAGCAGAGTTGTACGTTGTATTGACTTGAAAACTTAAGTAGTGCCTACGCTAACAAAAAGGTTTTTATCCTATCTGAGAGCCAAGAGGAGACTAGAGCGATAAAGAATCGTAGAACAAAGTTCAAATTAGTTTTGAACTGCCAACGATGCCCTTAATGACCTTAATACTTACCAAGTTTGTAGCAGCAAAATTAAATCGATTTAACTTAAACTTACGCCAAAATTTCGAATTAACGTATAAACGGGTAATTTACATTCTTCTAACTTTGGCTTAAACCGAAAAATTTCGGTTTAAGCCATAATTCGAATTACCCCGTTTATACGACAAAAGATTTTGTATGATCCATAATTCGAATTATTTTTGGAGTAGCTATAAACTAGGTAACTGTCAATCTGGGGCCTGTTGCACGAAACTACAAGTACTTGTACTACAAGCGATTTTTTTACAAGTGTAGAAAAATTCTGTTGCCCAAAATTACAAGACCGCCCCTCAACTGACAAGTGTAGAGAGCGAATTTTACAAGTGGGAAATTTCGATTTCGCTAGTTTCTGTTGCACGAAATTACAGGTGTAGGTTCAATTAGAGCTAGACTTGTAGAGAAGTCAGTTAGTGATCAGTGTTTTAAATTAAGTGCAAAAATGATGAAAGTGGAGACGAGTGGGAACACATTCGTGAATATAAAATGAGAATAAATTTTGAAGTTAGTGATAATAACTTTAAAGAAAAATTCCGAGTGCCAGAATCAGTGGTCGAAAAACTTGAACATAGTTTACGTAATAAATTAAACTCAGTGACTAATAGAAGCCAGTCACTTTCTGTAAAGCGGCGTTCACATTGGCGAGAACAAAGGGCTAGTGCGTGTCGCCCACTGGTAGTTGCCAGTGGGCGCGTTTAGGCCCGAGTTATTTTAACTCTGGTAAATTAGCTTTACTTAGCACCGTTTCTAGCATGCCATTTGACTGTTCTCATTTTACAGCTAATAACAAGCAAAAATAATTCCATTTCTCATTTTACAAATAATAAAAAGCTAAAAAATGAATAATAATGATAATTTCATGCTGTATTGAAATATTTCTAAATTATTTGCTTACAACAAAAATTTACAAGCAAACGTCAATTCGTTTTGGCTGTGCTATATTTTAGCTAAGCCAAAAAGCAGAAATAAGTTAGCTAACAGCGCTAAAAAAATTGCTGTTTATGCCGTTGTTAACTTGCCTAGCTCAGTTAAATTAACTTCGGCCTAAACGCGCCCAGTGACTGGTATGTTAGTACACGCCTCGTTCGAACACTTGTGCTAGGGTACTTTTTGGTTAGTCTGCTAACCTGGTGAGTAGTGCCCTTGCCAGTAGATAGTCCAGGGAGTTATTTACTAGCCCACGAATTTTATTAAAAAGGTGGTTTATCAGAAATATGTGGTGCAATAGATGGGATTTTAATAAATATAGACGCACCATCACAAGACGAAGTAGCTTTCGTTGATCGCCATGGGAATCATTCACTAAATTTTATGGCTGTTTCCGGTCCTGATTTACAATTCTATTACGTCAGCGCTAGGTGGGCAGGGAGCGTACACGGTGCAGGAGTTTTTAGAAACAGTTATTTGCATTTTAAGATGGAAGGTGCGTGGAGACCATATTCTGTAATCCTCGGAGACACTGCATATCCATTGAAAACATGGTTAATTCCCAATGGTTTTCTCGTTACCTTTACGAGCCATCTTTACAAATGAATTTTATTTCAGTAGAAATCTGTCCGAGATAATTTTAAAAAATTTTAAAATTAAAAAAAAGTTAGTACCTCAACGGCGATTTTTTTTTGTAAACGTTCACGTTGCCATGGAGTCCAGTGCTTCTACACTGGTAAAATGTATTCCAAAAAATTTGGGAAATTTTAATAATTCTACAAGTATATAAAAATTACTCGTGCAACCAAAATTTGGTGGACTTGTATTACAAGTATTATTTTACAGGCACTTGTGGACTTGTAGACTTGTAGTTTCGTGCAACAGGCCCCTGGTCTGGTGAATTCTAAGCTATTTCCTCTTGGGCTATCTCGCGAGGGCCATTACTGGGGCGCTGCAGAAAGGATGTCAGGACATGAATTGACTTGGTTACCGGGCACTGCTTCCTAAATTATCACCTATGTGAATCGGAAAGGCAGAGGACGCAAATTGCATACTCTACCGCAAGGAGAGAAGTCTGCCCTTCACGATCTTTGTCACAGTCCCGTGATAGCGAAGATCTTACTTGACTAAGCAAGTCTAAAACACAAGTTTTTAGAACGGTTTGGGTTTGGCTTCGAAATCTAACATATTGCTGCTAAGAATAGTGCAGATCCAAGTTGCGGTCGCGGTACTATTTGGACGCGGTACCTCACTAAAAGAAGGAAAGAAGGTCTGTCACAAATTTTAATTTTTTATATGAATTATAATAAATGCAAATATTTTTTTAATTCTTAATCTCTGATGTAACTAAGGAACTTGATTTTAATTTTTATGGTGAAGGTGATTATGAATAACTCTGAAGCTTTATTTTTCTTTTCTTTCGAACCTATGGTAAATGGAAATGGTAGTCGATTCTAAAAACGAAATGAATTGTTAATGTACCGAAAGTAAACAAATATTTCCTATTAACGAAATTTTGGTATGCAAATACAATAAAATTTCCTATTTAGAACATCTTCTTTAAAATTATTTAAATTTCACAATTTTAACTCAAATTTATTTGAGCATTTTTTCTTCTGCGTAAATTGCAAGGTAAAGCACAATCTTCCTTTAACAAGCCTTACCTAAAAACACTTAGCCTCACCTCCAAGTCCTGGGCTAGGACAACTTTTATAACTTTAACAACAGCAACAGAAAATTCTATTAAAAAAAATCAAGCTGCTCGAGTGTAGCTGAAATAGTATACCGATTAAATGGTAAATGTAAAGTGCCACAAAGTCGCTTTTGCTTTTGAGAAAAAAATATAGTCCTTTACCCTTGTTCCTTGTATATAGTTCTTTACCCTTTAACCAGGGTAAATAAAAATGAAATTTGCGGTAGAGTAATAGTGCAAACAAAGTGAAATCTCTCAGACGCTTTCAACCTATCACTAACCGCATATTGTAGAGCACAAACAGTATGGAATCAATGCCTTTTCCACTATAATATAGGGGAAGGAAAGGAAAATGAACTTCAATGCCATGGTTGCCAAGACTTGATTTAAATTGTGTGGTAGCAAAAGTCGAGTCAATCCAGTATTGAGTCATGATATTATGAAAGACTACGTTTTTATATGTATAGATCAAAGGAGCAATAATAGTTGTAAATCTGCAAAAGGTTTCATTGAGTTTATTGATTCCATTTTTTTATAAGTAAAAGGAGCACAGACCTAAAAGGGCTTAATGAAAACGCAAAGCCGTGGTACGATTTAGTTGAGATTATTTTCAAGTATAAAGAAAACAAATACGATTATTATGCACAGATATATGTATGTATGTATTGATGCCCGAAGGAACAAAAGCAATGCAATTAAGAGGAATGCCAGGCAACTTTCCTTTTTGTACCCATTCACTAAGAAGGATTGTATTGGAGTATTAGGTTGTATCACTGAACCGTAGGATAAATAAACTGGGCCCAGATGAATTCAAATGTTCTCTTCTTTTCCAGGAATATTGAAGTTAATGGCTTATGAACAAACTCCCTTTAGTGTTATTCTTACAAATTCTATAAAAGCAAGCAGTTGTCCTTGTTTTTGTGAAAATGTTTGGGTGATGATATCGATTAACCTTCCTTCTCCTTCCCCTCTTTAAAATTAAGGAGCTGGCCACGTTAAGGATATCGCACAATACGAAAACATCGAAGATAACACTTTCCAAAAAAGGGAATAATAACAACAACAAATGGACGAACCCCACCTTAGTGTCCTGGATAATAATTAAACGATGTTCAACCTTTCGGTGTCATTTAGCAATTTCAATACGCTCAACAGGCTCTACTAAAGTGCCAAGGACCCCAAGGATATCTGATGGATGGGCAATTTGAAACTGGGACTTTTCCATACCAATTGGACAAGATTAATAAGACGCCCCTCGGAATCACCACCGCTACAAAGTGGAAGTAATGGCCGTCCCGAACCGAGCCCCATTTTCAAAATGTGCAATGAAATTAAATTATTTCGACAAGAGTTATTTAAGTAGAGTTAGCGGCGGCACTACTATCAAAGTGGAAAAGTCGAAATTTTTTTATTAAAATTCCTCTCTTTCCCGGACCGTGATGGCATGAAACCTATAAATCTATGTCAATGTCTTTGGGGCAATGGTGAATGGCCGTGGGTCTTACAGCAGCAATGGAATTAATTTCGTCATAAATGGACGAACTACCTCGTCTTAGTCCAGCGTCCTTGTTTGCTTTGTGCTGCATTAGGACATTCAGTGGCATCTCCATTTAAGAAGGGCCTTCCACATCAAAGATCATCTCCTCTCTAAATATTGTAATTCGGCGACTTTATATGGTTGTAAGCACGGAAGTACCTTTTTATTCAAGATTTAAGTAACTTCTTTAGGGATTCCTTTGAATGACGAAATCAAAAGGTTCTTTATATAAAGTCAACTAAGATAATTGGATTTGCCTTTAGTTAATTACTAATTTGGGTAGACATCGAGCTCAAATTGCCTTAAGGAAATACCAACAACAAGGATCTTCCTCTTGGTAATTAAAGGCCACTGCAGAATGACTCGAAACCGCATTTAATGTTAAAATAAAATAAAAAAAAAGTTTGTCTACATCTTTTTCATTGTTTGCTATAAAAATTGAAATGGGTATCTCTAAACTGTATACGATTCCACCATTGTTCCTTAGCTCTTGCATTAAGGGGAAACGGACAAGAATGTGGGCTTCCCTTAATTAAATCTCAGGTGTCTGATGCTTCCTTAACAATTCTACGAATAAATTTAAATTCAGCATTTTAATTGATTAAAACGAACGCTCCATTCTCTATTTTTAGAATCTATTTGTCCATTCGTTCATTGAACCATCTCTACTAAAGGAAAATTAATCGAGAGTCTGCTTTAACACTAACTTACTTACTACCCAGAGAGAGAGCAGTAAAATTGTGCTTGTTTAGATTTAGTATGTAAATTGTGGTTACAGTTTCTAAAATTGGCACTTTTTGAACTTTACTAGAAATTTTATCTTGAGTATTTTATGGTTTATAATCAAAGATCTCAAGTTGTTGTATAAATCAATGCTCTTTAAATGAATTTTAATTTTAAGATTTCATTTTGAAACGAGTGGCAGCAGAAGTCAACTTATGGATTTATTAAAAACATTTGTTGATAATAAATATTAAGTAGTTAAAAATGTAGAATGATGTCAAAATACTTCTAGCCTTGAGATATTATTACATTACGAAAAAACAAGGTCTTTTGAACCAACATTACAGACCCGACTATTGAATTTTATTTAAGAAAAAAAACATTGAATTGCGCATTTTATGTTGACATTTTATTTTGGGTTGTCACTTAAATTTTTTAATTTAAAAAAAAGGTTGTTCTTAAAATAACTAGGTTCAAAGTTAGATTTTAAATGTTTTTCATAGGTGAGAAATTAATTCAAATGCTTTCGGTACGATCATAACTAATGAAAAGGTTCCTTTTTATTTTGTTATATTTTTTCATTTAATAAGAGCATTTAAGACCTTGATTTAATTAACGTATATAAGACTATTCTGAATAAAACATTATTTTCGTTTTAATTTGAACATCTCTGTTTGGTTTTCTGTCATTTATATTAATTGCACATGACGAACTTTGAAGTCGGCAAGCCCTTTATTTAAAAAATAATGTGTTAGAGCATTAAATTACGAAACATAAAGATAATGACGCAGCAATAAAATATATATTAATTGAAATAATTTAAAAGTGGAATACCTAATGAATCATCCAATCGTCGCGGGTGATTTCAAACCTCTGCGCAAACTCTTTGCCTTATCCTTCTTCTTCGGAGTTTATCCAGACTCTTGGAAATTTTCTCATGTTCAATCCATACCGAAAAAAGGTGACTCAAGCAATCCCCAACTACCGCCTAATAACAATTACCTCTATTCTTATGCTATCCAAAACCATTCATCAACCATTCCATAAAAGGCTTATGGAGTACTTCAAGTCTAACTAAATCCTAGACGGCAAATAATGCGGCTTCACCTCGACCACGAACACCTCAACTATAGTATGCACTGATTTGAATGAATCTTAGCTTTGGTTGCTCTATATATCTTAAAAGCTTTTGATAGAGTTTGGCACACCCTGAGTTTGGCTTTGTTATGTGAATCCCAAGTTATTGGCATGTACTCAGTTCTGAAGAAGTGGTTCGAGAGTCTTTCCAATTCAATTTCAATTCAATTAAGGTAGAATTGAATGGTGTTAAATTTCAGCCTGTCTTGCCGACTGCGAACTTATGTCTGGCTCACTCAATAGGGCCCCATACACTACAAGGTTTTCTGCGTACAAACATATCCCACAGTCTTTGTGACAAACTTGTTTGTACGCTGAGCCTGCCCATACACTATATGGTTTTACAGCAAAACTAAACAAATAAATACAGCAAAACTAAAAACACCGAAACAAAATAAACAACACCAGAGTAGACGTTTTTTATGTTATGGAGAGAACTGTCAGATAAAACCACGAAAATATCAAAACGTTTTGATATTTGGGACAAACTTGTGACAAACATAAAACCAAAAACCAAATTCACCACACATTGTCAATCTTTGTTTGAACGCCTTGTTTGTACGCATAAAACCTTGTAGTGTATGGGGCCCTATTAGGGACATTGAACTCATTCTTGGCCAAAATTGTGTCGAATTCAATGCCTCCTACACAAAAGGCTGTCTTATTTCCAAGAAAACGTGCAACACCTCTCCATCCGTAGGTATCAATGGATCATGTAGAACTAATGGCTGACCAATCTTCTAATATCTTAAGCGTGCGATTAGCCAAAAACTTGCCATGGTATGACCACGTGTCCCAAATCTCTAGACGAGTAGCTCAGTGCCTGGGATTTCTTCAGAGGTGCAAGATTCTCCTCCAGCGTACGGCCCATGCTATTATATACAAATTCTATATACGGCTTCTTCTCGAATATAACTCCAACGACACTTGTTTGAGATGGGGTTTCGAAAACCCTCAAACTTATCGGAGAAGGCCTTCGTAGGAATGTAGCACCCTTCACAAAATTCTGTGCTACTATCATAGCGATTGCTCCAACGAAATAAACGCTCTCCTACCTCCAAGGCAGTCTTGTACCCGCAACACGGTACTGGCTCACTCGGCTCATTTCGCCCCCTTTTTATCCATTCTATAAACTAGGAATTCAACCTTACAACCTTAGTCTCTCTTTCCGAAATTCCCGACATCGTAGTTATTGGACACAAAGTGCTCGAACTACGTGTGTGCATGTGCGTACGTACGTGGTCATTTTGTCCTACACGATATCGCGCGAACTGAAAATGATATCGATTTCGTTGAGGCTCCGATCGAAACGTATTAACGAAAACATGATCTGAAAAGATTTTCATAAAATTCGGTCAAGCCGTTTTTTGTTTAAACGACGTACGTGATCTTTTTTACTTTTACGATATTGCGCGCAAAAATTAATATAGAATTCGTTGTGGTGCCGAATAGCCTACAAAGACCTTGGAAGGTAGTGGCACACGATTTGTCACTTCTATCAAAACCCGAGTAGAGTCACTGCAGCCTGACACCTAGCAGCCCTGTTAGCAAGTCCTAATCTCACGTCCACGCGGTGAGGTACTTCTTCGGAAGGAGCTTACGGGAGACGTTTCAACGGCGAGTTCTCTGCGCCTTAGACAGAGTTTTAATTCCGTTGGGCTAATGGTTAGCAACCCGCTCCCATAAAAAACCATTGCTACAAATCGGAAAACAATGCCTCGGAACCGAATGGACAACACGACGACGACCTTTGCCTAAGAACACTGCTTTCTGATAGCCGGCTGGATGAAATCCTCAACGGGATGAACTGGTATAAAATCAAGATCATGGGACTTAGCGAGACAAAATAGCACGACGCGGGGCAACATATCTGCCCAAACGGTGAGCCCTTCTTAAGCCGGGTTTCCACCAAACAGACAAAAGAAGAAACAGAAACAAAAACTGTTTTGGCCAACAAAATTATCAATGTTTTGCAAAAATCGAACAATTTTGAAAACATTTTTGTCGGAGAATAGTGTTTTTAAAAACAAAACATTGTCCCATCTCGAGAAGGTACTTCAGACCAAACAAAATTTTTAAAAACAAAACTGTTTTTTAAAACTGTCTGTTTGGCGTAGTGTTGAGCCGGACTTACACGAGGCAGTACATTTGTCCCTTACACGATGTAAATTGTACTGAGGCCTCAGTGTTTTTAAATGTCCCGGTTCAAAAATAATATCCTACTGGTATATGAACGCGTATCGAGATAAATGAAGCGAGGTGTGATTGTTACGTAGTGGAGAGACATTTCTCACTTCTTTTGCGGCAGTAAAATATCCAATTTAAACTGAGCGGTGGTGAGATTGTAAATACGAACTGGATGGAGAGATTTTTCTTACATTATTGGAGGAAGTGAAATTTTGTACTGAAGAGACAATTCTTACATTTTTCGAGGGAGTGAAATTTTGTACTGGAGAGACATATCTTACTTCTTGTGCCGTAGCAAAATTTCCAACTTGAAATTAGGCGAGGTGGGACTGCAAAATATAAATATACGGCCAAGGACAACTAATTAGAAACAGTTTCATAAAAATTGCATTTATACAGTTTTAATGTTTTTATGTAGGAATCAAAATAAAGAATTCCCGTCACCTCCTCTTAAATTTTTTTAAATATGTAATGGTGGACCTATTGAAGGAAATCAATAACAATATCATAATGAATTCCTAACAGGATTGCTACATAAAAATATAAAAAATGTATAAATGCAATTTTTATGAAACTGTTTCTAATTAGTTGTCCGTGGCTGTACATTGTGGAGGCATAGATTTCTTACTTACTCTAAGGCAGTTTAATGCATATTAGAATTCAATTTATAAAAATGCTCTTCATTAGTATTTCTTTTCTTTTTTCTTTTTTAATTTGCTTGTTTTTGTCATTTTGGGCATTACCATAGCACCTCGCCTCATTTGAAGTATAACATTGTACTGGCTCAGAAGAAAAAAGAGGCACCTCTTACAAACTCATTTTATAATCGTGTTCTACCCAACACTAGTTTGGTGGAAACTCGGCATTATATTGCGGCAGGAACGAAACCGAAAGTCGTAGGAGTGGCGTTGGCGTAATATGTACTCACCAAGGAAGCCAGGTCTGGCTTCATTCGCTGATCACCATTTGGTAGTAGCAACTATTCGCCTCAAAATCGCGGTAATCAGAAATTTCCAATGCCATGCCATAAACCGTAGACGTACAACAAAGGGAGCTATAATATCAGCAGCGGTAACAAGGATCGGTTATGTCCAAAGAAACCAGCAACACTGGATCTCGGACACAACCTGGCAAAAAATAGAACGCAGGAGGGTCCTAAAATATAACGTGAACTCTGCAAGCGACCCGGAAAAACCTCATCAACTTGAACGGGAATAGTCCCAATTACATTGTAAACAAAAGCGTCCGACGTAGTAAAAGGCAGCAGATAAACGAGCTCGCAGAAAAAGCGGAAAACGCGGCAAACACAGGCAACAGTAATTTGGTGATATACCAAATTACTAAACAGCTCTCAGTAAAGCACTCTACTAAAGGCCTCCATACACTGTCAAATTGGATGTACATCCAGATTTTCATCAAACCCATGCCCGCAACGAGTTTCGATCGGCCGGCCGCTCTATACAACAATTCCAAACGCAGAGTTCTTCACAATGGAAAATAATTCGACAGCTTTGAGGTGAACTCAGGAGTACGACAAGGATGTTTACTTTCCCCATTACTCTTTCTTATAGTAATAAATATCGGATTGCTTGACCGCCTTAAGGATCTTGACTACGCGGATGATATATGTTTGCTGGCCGCAGACACCAGGACCTCAAAAACATGTTAAACAATTTGGCAACAGAAAGTAGTCCAGCAGGCTTAAGGCTAAATCCATAGGCATAGGTTTCTTACTTACTCTGAGGCAGTTTAATGCGTATTAGAATCAAACTCGTAAAAAAAGCTCTTCATTGGTATTTGTTTCTTTCTATTTTTTATTTGCTTGTTTTTGTCATTTTGGTATTACAATGGCAGCTCGCCTCATTTGAAGTACGTATTTGTACTGACTCAAAAGAAAAAAGAGGCAACTCTTTCAAACTCATTTTATAATCGTGTCCTACTCAAGACTACTGTCAACAGCTACTAGGTGGGGTGAAATTAACCTCCTTGAACACCAGAATGTGCTGCTACTGCAAAAAAGGTTATGGTGCCTTGAAGTCCGTTCATATTTAGGCAGACATGCCAAAGGAGACTGGTCACAGCCCATACAAAATTACCCCAGGCCCGGCGCAAAGGGAAAGTATCTCAGATTATCGGTTATAATGAGTATTGAAATTCTGTATAGTTTTTATATCTGGTAAATTTGGCAAAGGTGTTAATATTGGTGTTAATATTTATTCAGGCGAAGTACCTAATATCTCCCTGTATCTGCAACATCAAACTTGCTAATAACTACAAAAGTAAAGGCCGTAGTCTGGACCTTATTCATAGGAAATTATCCAAGATTTCCAATTTTGCAAAAAAAAATCAGTTAAATACGTATTTTTTGGAGAAAAAGGTGGTTTTAGTTGAAATTTTAGTGAAAAAAAACCAAAGTTTTGACTTTGACGACTCATTGCTCTGGAAGTTGATAGGGTAGAACCTTGATTTTGACAGTTTTAGATAGGTGGGAGTATTCTGCGTACACTGATACCTTATTCATGAAAATAGGTTATAGCGTTCCAAAAATACAGGGAGATATTAGGTACTTCGCCTGAATAAATATAAACACCAATATTAACACCTTTGCCAAATTTACCAGATATAAAAACTATACAGAATTTCAATACTCATTATAACCGATAATCTGAGATGCTTTTCCTTTGCGCCGGGCCTGGGGCTCCTATGACCAGTCTCCTTTCAGTGTGATACTGACTTTAGTTTTGTTTTGACAGTTGACGTGTTTGGCATCATGTTGAGTATGGACAAAAACGACAACGAGTATGGAAACAAAAGAAAAGCTGGATAAATATTATGGGGGTAATGCTCCGTCAGATTACACCGTCAAATATTGGTTTCGTGGTGGCGATTGGAGCGATTGAAGGCCGAAATCGCTGCAAACCGGCCTCACATGAAGCGAAAAAAAATTTTGTTTTTGCAAGACAATGCGCCGGCGCACAAGAGCATCGCAACCACGGCTAAAATCAATGACTTACGGCTCCAATTGCTATCGCTTCCACCGTATTCGCCCGATTTAGCTCCCTCTGACTATTATCTCTTCGCAAACCTCAAAAGATGGCTCATCAATAAAAAATTCAGCTCACGCGAGGAAATCATCGACGCCGCGTAGGAGTATTTTGCAGACCTTCCGGAAAATTACTTTTCGGACGGGATCAAGAAGTTGCAAAATCTATGGAAAAAGTGTATCGAGCTAAATTGCTATATTGAATAAAATATAAAAACATTAAAAAAATTTTTTTTTATTCCCAAGGAGCTTACTTTTCACCCCACCTAGTATTTAGCAGTTGCATCAGTATGAAATTAGTAGCACTTATGACGGCCCCTGTATTTCCAAACTATAAAATCCAGGAGTCAGACTCCGTCGTTTATCAACCTTCTTTATATCACCATTCACCATTTGTTAAAACATTGTTTAAATTTACCAACTCACACATATGAAATAAAACTTCTTTAAACATCTTACACTTTGGTACTATACGTCTATACGCTAGATGCATTGCAGTGACATTTGACACAGCCATTTCCATGGTGCAAGAATCGACGGCTCAATTATGTTGCCTTAGCTCCAAATCTACAAGTAATCTGCTTGGCTTATCCTTAACAACTGCAGACACTGACTCTAACATCTGAAATTGTTTTCCATTTTGCGATTGTGAAATTTACTAAAAAGAAAGAGATTTGTGCACAAATTGCAGCAATATGCAGCAGAAAATGAAATCTTCTTAGCTAATATAGGTAAATAAGATGCGGCATCTGTCCTGAAAAGCCAGCATTACAGTACAGTAGCAGTAGTAGCGCGTTTAAGAAAATTGAATAACATTCGAATCCACCACCGCCATAACTTGGGTGGTCCTTCGCAACATGAAATGTAGTGTCTATGGCAATAAACATCATCACCCGACACCATCAGATACCAATTTGTCTGACGATTTGCATCCCATTTACACAATCAAATAAACCGAAAACGCTTAGCTATGCGATTTCTAAGAAGATCCAGGACTCTGTGTAATAGTTTCTGTGTTGTCATTCTGTGCCTTTTGTCTTTTAGTTCGTTTTTATTTTTCTCGGATCTTGAATCTTGCAATTTCTTCTCAGATGCCAGCTATCATACGTCCGATCTCACTTGAAAATGTGAGTAATATGACGTGTTTGCTACACTGGCAAATTAACAGAATCGGGCAACTGAGCGACTTGGCTTGAGGATGTAAGCTGGCAATAATGGCACAATTACAGGAATTTGCATAATGGCTGGTGTAAAGTTTAATAACGCTCTCGCAACACTTCAAATTTCAAATTGCTGCCCATAAATCTAGCCCTGTTAGGTCTAATAAAACTCGTTACGGAATTGCTCAAAAAAATTCCTAGAGGGGTGAAAGTATCGTGCAATGACTCCTGGGAGTGGACTTGAGACTTTTACTGCTTCCGCTCGCTACAAAGAAAACGGAAATGGGAGGATTATAATTCCACCGTGGGACTTTGCTGCAGATACAAGAATGTTAATCCTTGTTTTTCAGGTTATTGAAATTGAATGGCATTTGAAATGTTCCTTACTCCTTCACTTTTATAAAAGCCATGGTTTTATCATTTCTCGCTAAACTTTCTCTCTAGAACGCGTATGGATGTTTGTATGTATCTTTTTTAACAACTTTGTTCTACACCCACAAAACACTTGTTGTATGTTTGTTTACGAGCTTGTACATCTAGAAGGAGCGTCTTATATTGTCTGTAGTCCGTACTGGAAACAGCTTTAATTTTTGCGACAGAGAAACTTTTTTAATCTTGGAATTTCGTTGCTAACATATGTCCCCATTAGTTATACCCGACGCCACCAGCTCCCCGTTCTACAACACTTTGTTCTATTCGAGTTTTCGCTAGAGCCTTAAGCATGTAACAGTGGAATTGATAGCTCATCGCAATGTTATGATTAGGGGCCATCATTTCATGCAAACAACTTTTTATTCGTTTTGGGGTTAGTTTTTTGGGTAACAAGTGCTCAAGCGGCTTTCGTAGCTCTCTGATATCATAGGGAACACTTTTGTTTAAACTCTTATGCACGGATACCTGCTGTAAATGAATTCGGTAATGACGTGATTTGAAGGTGTTCCAGTTTGATAAAACCTGAAGTGGTTACAATGTTATCTAGTCTATAAAATTTTGTTTATTCAGTCATTTTAAGTCAATGGACAAACGGTTTTTTTTATGAACTCAAAACGTACAAAAGTTATTTTTTGTTGTTGTTGTTG